>OX377621.1:96930538-97530538 GCA_947397865.1 Polietes domitor | reverse complement strand
AAGTTTCATTTGGTTCTGTCTACAATTGCGACCTGTATCGTGATTACAAGAATAGATGGACGGACAGACGGACATAAATAGATTCAAAAAGTGATTCTAAGTCGATCGGTATAATTAACAATGGGTCTATCTCTCTTCCTTTTGGGTGTTACAAACAAATGCACAAAGACATAATACTCTCGTGGAGTGTATAAAAATATTGTAAAAATAATTCTATAAATAACAAGTAAGAAAAGGCTAAAGTCGGGCGGGGCCGACTCTATGATACACTCCACTTTCTATCCGTATACAATTTAATTCAGTGAAAAAGCGAAAACGGGAAGGATTTTTGTATCCTGTAAATGTATGTGTTTGACAAAAAATGTTAAATCGGAAAGAACATATGTATGGGAGTATATTGAAATCTGGAACGAAATAGGTGAAATATAATATGTATAGTTTGGCCAAAATCGGTTAAACATTTGGGAGAAACATTTGTATTTCGGCTATATCTAAATCTGAACCGATCTTACCCACTTTCACTATAGATTTTTGTACTTGGACTATAAGCTGTTGTGCCAAATTTAAAGAAAATCAAGTACAATATGTGGACTCTAAAGCGGCAAAAGCAAGAATATGGGGTTTCTAGAGCGGAAAATGTCAAATCGAGAGCGAGATTTGTATGGGGGCTATATCTAAATCTGAACCGATTTGCCTCAAATTAAATAGCGTTCGTCCTTGATCCACAAAACTTATTTGTGCCAATTTTTGTTAAGATCCGACTACAATTGAGACCTGTAATTTGATTACAACAATAGATGGACAGACGGTAGGGTATGCATCCCGGGACATTCGCACATTTTTCTTTTCCCGTATCCCGGGAAATTCGTAAGGGAATCCCGCGGGAATTCAGTAGAAAATTTTACATATTTCTTCGCATATTTTTCCATCATTTCCAAAATAAAATTAAAAATGTTGTATACAAATTTAGATCACATAGCTTTTAAGCAGGTATGTCAAATATTGCAGTTGCATGACAAAATATTTTTAAGCTGCGTTCGGATGTAGACTCAAAATACACTTTTTCGGATTTTTCCTATCAAGCTCCATATGAAAAAAATTATATAAAAATAGATTTTGGGCGTGTATCCGAAGGCCAAAAATATAGAATTTAAAGTTTTCGAAGAGACAGGACAAAGAACAAACATTTCATTTAATGCTCTACTCACTATTAATGTTAACGATCGTTGTCCATCGCGTCCGTCTTTAATTAATTTGACTTGAAAAGATGTTTGAATTGATCTCACATTGCGCTTTAGTATATGACTTCTGTAACAGGTTCGTTGTAAAATATATATTTATTTTACTTTAATAAAATGTGAATGTTTCATTGGAAAAAATAAGCTTAATAGTATGTTGACGATTTCCAGTGCTGTCCCGAGATCCCGGGAAATTGAAAAATAATTCCCGTTTCCCTGGAAATAAAAAGTACGGGAAAATGCAAACCCTACAGACGGACAGACAAACGGACATTGCTAAATCGATTCAGAAAGTGATTCTAAGTCGAACGGTATACTTAACTATGGGTCTATCTCGCTTCCTTTTGGGCGTTACAAACAAAAGCACAAAGACATAATACTCTCGTGGAGTGTATAAATATAAAATTGGCAAGACTACATGTTTATACTATATATGTATATATCGAAATAAGACTTCAAGTCATTTCAAAAAGTAAATATATGTCAGAAATCTTCAAAAAAGCTTAAATACACTAAATATTATGGGAAAGTAGTTGTACTATCACCTAGATCCGTTTGGTTGGTTGTATTTCTATCCTATTTTAATTCCAAATGTATAAATTTTGAAAATCTATTATCTCTTACGTGCACAGTGCAAGATAACCTAATTTCATGATTCTACCCATTTTTCTTGTCAAAGCAATAACATAAAGTACGAATTCGGAAAACTCTTTTTATGCAGTCAGAGGTATGTATATTGAATTCCATGATTCTAGCTGCGACCATTTGGTTTGTCCCATTTTTATCCCCTGTTTCCTATTTTACCCCTTAACGGTACGACTTTTTAAAATCTATATATTTTACGTGTCTATACAATTAGAGGGATTTACACACCGAATTTCATCATTCTAACTGCAGATGTTTAGTTAGTACGTTTTTTGTCCATCTCTTACCGAAATTTGTGAATCTAGCTGCGGTCTTTTGTTAGGTACAATTTTTATCCCCTTTTTCCATTTTAACCCCTCCGAATTTCATTATTTTAGGTGCACCCGTTTTGGTTTGTACCATTTTTATCCCTCCATTCACATTTTACCCTTAAAAGTACGAATTTGGAAAAATGCGTTTACGCATTTTAATTACGTGTTAAGTGTCGGCCAGGCCGAATCTTAAAAAAGGGTGGTTAAATTGTAAGGGCCGATGTTGAATGTGAACACCTAAACGTCAAGTTTTTTTCTGCATTTCATTTCACATTTCTCAATTTCAGACTAACTCAATTTGAACCATGGAAAGGTACACAATCGAGCAACGCGTTAAAGTTATTCAGGCTTATTATGAAAATGGTCCTTCAAATCAAAATACATATCGTGTACTTCGTGATTTTTTCGGTCAATTTGATGAGACACATTTCCACCTCAGTGGATCCAAGAGTGATTGTTGAAAAACCAATGCACCCACAAAGAGTGACTGTTTGGTGCTGTTTATGAGCTGGCGGCATCATCGGGCCGTATTTTATCCAAAATGAGGCCGGTAAGGCAGTTACTGTGAATGGTCTTCGCTATCGTGAGATGATAACGAACTTTTTATGGTCCGAATTGGAAGATATGATGTGAAAGACATGTGATTTCAACAGGATGGTGCCACTTGCCACACAGCTAACGCAACAATGGCTGGTTTGAGAGACAAATTCAATGACCGTGTTATCTCACGTGGTGGCGATGTCAATTGAGCGCCAAGATCATGTGATTTGACACCGTTGGACTTCTTTCTTTGGAGTTATTTGAAAGGAAAGGTGTACGTCGATAAGCCAGCAACCATTCAGGAGCTAGATGATGAGATAATTCGGCACATTAACGGCATATAACCTCAATTATGCCTCAGCGTCATCGAAAATTTGGACCATCGGCGACCATTTGCCCGATATTTTGTTCCATACATAATTGAACCATGCCAATATTATCATAATAAAAAGAAATGACAATAATTTGCCTTTTATTCAAAATCAACATCGGCCCTTAAACTTTAACCACCCTTTATAAGATACCTTTTACGGTAATTATAATTAAATAAATATTCAAAAAATTTTGTAGGATGTTTTTCTAAAAAACAGTATACAAATTCTTAATTGTTTACCAGACACAGTTGCTTTTGTTGCAGTAGTCGCTCAAAGCTGAGCTACATTATATGGCACACAGCTCATAGATTTAAAGGAGCCCTCCTTGTCGCTTGGGGATGTTTGTTTGTGTTTAAAAATGCCATAATGCCCTCACAATGAATTTAATTCTACATTTTCAATTTACTTGGAATTTTTCAACATATTTTTAACAAGTACCACCATAATTCAAGTACGTCATATTAAAAAGTTTACATCTCCTTATTAATTCATCACATAATTATGACATTGCTGTCATATGAAGCGGATTCGTGACAACTTCCAATTAGAACTTTTAATTAAAAAATTCATAGAAATTCAATATTAGCACCCATTAACGTCAAATCTCGCAGAAATCTGCACATGCCAGGCCGGATCCCCAAAAAAGGCGAAATGACTTGGAAGCGGCAAAAAAACTTTTACAAACATCATAATGCAAAATGCCACATATGTATGTATTTATAATTATACATTGGGCCGTATGAAAAATGAGAAAAATAGATTTTTTACTAAAGTCTGTTTAAAAGAACGTTATCCACACGATGCCAAATAAGCACACTATGCAAAACAAGTAAGGAAAGGCTAAAGTCGGGCGGGGCCGACTATATAATACCCTATACCACTCCCTGCGTATATACCTCGCTTTGATTACTAAACCCAGGTATTTCATGGGAGCAATTTTATGTAGTTCATATAAATTATACAGTTACTATAAATTAATCTTTAGTCATATTTAACGAATATGGTCAATAATATGGTAATTGATCCAATTATCCGACAGACAAATACAAATTATACAGTAGTAATAGGATGAATCGGACCGACATTTCAAAAGGGGGCCTATAACAACATTTTGGGCCTGGTCCAAAACACGGGCCTATATATTTCTCATTCACTGTAGGTATTCCTGGTTGAAAAATACCATGATCAGCAAAATTTGATGAAGATCCGATGTAGTTTCTAGAGCTGTAATACATCAGAATGGGACCCCATTTGTGTTATACCAAAGTATGGACATATGGGCATCTCCCAAACAATTCTCATTACAATTCAATTCGCTATAAAAGTGAAACCGGGAAGGATTTTTGCATCCGGCAAATGTATGTGTTTGACAAAAAATGTTAAATCGGAACGATGTGACGCGCTTTCACCATGTATGTTTATTGGTGAAATATAATATGTAAAGGTTGGCCAAAATCGGTTAAACATTCGGGAGCAACATTTGTATGAGGGCTATATTTAAATCTGAACCGATCTTACCCACTTTCACCATAGGTTTTTTAGTTGGATTATAAGATGTTGTGCCAAATTTAAAGAAAATCGGGTATAAGATGTGGTTTCTAGAGTGGAAAATGTCAAATCGGGAGCGACATTTGCATGGGGGCTATATCTAAATCTGAATCGATCATTCCCACTTTCAGCATAGGTGTTTCTAGTTCGATTATAAGATGTTGTGCCAAATTTAAAGAAAATCGGGTACAAGATGTGGTTTCTAGAGTGGAAAATGTCAAATCGGGAGCGACATTTGCATGGGGGCTATATCTAAATCTGAACCGATCATTCCCACTTTCAGCATAGGTGTTTCTAGTTCGATTATAAAATGTTGTGCCAATTTTAAAGAAAATCGGGTATAAGATGTGGTTTCTAGAGTGGAAAATGTCAAATCGGGAGCGACATTGTATGGGGGCTATATCTAAATCTGAACCGATCTTACCCAATTTTTGCACACGTGTTTCTAGTTGGATTATAAGATGTTCTGCAAAATTTAAAGAAAATCGGGTACAATATGTTTTTCTAGAGAGGAAAATGTCAAATCGGGAGCGACATATGTACGGGGGCTATATCTAAATCTGAACCGATCTTACTCAATTTTTGTATACGTGTTTCTAGTTGGATTATAAGATGTTCTGCAAAATTTAAAGAAAATCAGGGACAATATGTGGTTTCTAAAGCGGAAAAAGTGAAATCGGGAGCGTCATTTGTATTGGGGCTATATCTAAATCTGAACCGATCTTACCCAATTTTTGCACACGTGTTTCTAGTTGGATTATAAGATGTTCTGCAAAATTTAAAGAAAATCGGGTACAATATGTTTTTCTAGAGAGGAAAATGTCAAATCGGGGGCGACATTTGTATGGGGGCTATATTTAAATCTGTACCGATCATACCCACTTTCAGCATAGGTGTTTCTAGTTAGATTATAAGATGTTGTGCCAAATCGGGTGCAAGATGTGGTTTTTAGAGCGGAGGGAGTGACATTTGTATGGGGGCTATATCTAAATCTGAACCGATCTTACCCAGTTTCAGCATAGGTGTTTCTAGTTCGATTATAAAATGTTGTGTCAATTTAAAGAAAATCGGGTACAATATGTCTTTTCTAGAGAGGAAAATGTCAAATCGGGAGCGACATTTGTGTGGAGACTATATCTAAATCTGAACCGATCTTACCCAATTTTTGCACACATGTTTCTAGTTGGTTTATAAGATGTTCTGCAAAATTTAAAGCAAATCGGGTACAATATGTCGCTTCTAGAGTGGAAAATGTCAAATCGGGAGCGACATTTGTATGGGGGCTATATCTAAATCTGAACCGATTTCCTCCAAATTCAATACCGATGGTCCTTGGCCAGAAAAAATAACTTCTGCCAAGTTTCATGACAATCGGACAACAATTGCGACCTGTCGAGTGCGAACAAACTTAGATGGACAGCAGACGGACGGACGGACGGACAGACGGACAGACAGACAACGTTAAATCGACTCATCTGGTGATTCTAAGCCGATCGGTATACTTAAAGGTGGGTCTAGCTCGATTATTTCTTGGTGTTACAAACATTTGGCGCGAAACTAACTTATAATACCCTAGACCACGAAGTGGTGTAGGGTATAAAAATAATTCAAATTTTGTGTCCGCAATAAAAAATATTGAAAAACTCAAAAATAATACAAATCAAGTAAAAACGGCGTAACGTTCGGCTTTACGGCTTTACTTTATATAACCTCCAACATGATTTGCATTCCACAGAGGCTGTCGATTTTCGAAGTGCAGTAACATTACAGGGAAATGTTAATTTTTGAATATAACCTAACCAAATGAAAATATCGAAAAATTTTTTATAAATAAATATAAAATTTTAATTATTTTAAACCTTGCTTATAAGACACGGCTACCAATATGTTTATACTACATATATATATATATATATATATATATATATATATATATATATATATATATATATATATATATTAGACCGGTCCTTATTTATATGGACAAATTTATTTTTATTTAGTTTTTAATTTTTGAATATAACCTAACCAAATGAAAATATCGAAAATTTTTTTATAAATAAATATAAAATTTTAATTATTTTAAACCTTGCTTATAAGACACGGCTACCAATATGTTTATACTACATATATATATATATATATATATATTAGACCGGTCCTTATTTATATGGACAAATTTATTTATTATGTTACGGCAAGCGCTAAAAATATTCGTTTTAGTCCCAAAAAGCATAAAAAAAAATTTGACAACGATTGGATAATTTTTAGCCGTGCCCCAACTGGTAGACCTTTTAAATTTCGTACATATATTTATGATTCTTACAAAAGTTGTTTAGAAAAAAATTAAATTGCTCAACCTGCTGCCACCCCCGCTTTCAGTGGGATGGTAGATGGTTTTTTGAAAGAAAATACATTAGGAAACAGATACGCATTTAAATTCTGTAGTAAAGGTGCTTACCGAAGTTGTTTAGCAAAATTTTAAGTTGATCAATCTACTGCCACACCCACTTACAGGTAGACCTCTGAAAAGTATTTCAGTTATCATACTGATAACTAATCCTTTCAAAAATCGAGTTACCACCTGGTTCAATTTTCCATTTTTGGTAATTTTAAAATGTTGGCAACACGCTGCCATTATTACTTTTTATACCCTCCGCCTCCAGGATTGTGGTATACTAAGTTTGTCATTTCATTTGTAACACCTTGAAATATCTACCTGGGTCCCTATAAAGTATATATATTCTTGATTGTCATAAAATGTCCTTCCGACTGTTGAAAGCACTCTAGCATCTAAACGACGTCCAAATTTAACATAAATGTGTCTTATAGTTGTAGGTCGGTTGGGATTGAAAGTGGGTTAAATCGGTTCACAGGGAAAAATTTAATCCTTAATATATAGAGTATTTAAGCATATATGTATTTAACATTCCCCCAAGGCAAAAAGGTATAAAACTGTACTTATCAAACGACAACAGCTAGAAACACGGAATTTTCCACAAGGATTATTTCCGAATTTGTACTTTTAAGGGGTAAAAGGGACATAGAGTGATGATAATAGTACCAACCAAACGGCTACACCTAGAATAATGAAATTCGGTGTATACATTCCTCTGGCTGCGTAGACACGA
Organism: Polietes domitor; assembly: GCA_947397865.1. Lineage (NCBI taxonomy): Eukaryota > Metazoa > Arthropoda > Insecta > Diptera > Muscidae > Polietes > Polietes domitor. The sequence goes on along the minus strand of OX377621.1, from coordinate 97,522,751 downwards.
AAAATAAAAATGTTTTTCCAAATTCGTACTGGGTGATTCCATTGGAACGTGTGTGACACTTTTCCTTAAATATGTTTAAATATCTCCCAAATTCATTGACTGAGATTTTTGCTATATTGCCAATTGAAAACGTCGAAATATTATTGCAATTTTATTTATTTACTACAATCTAGAGCTAAGGTCACACCCGTGAGATATTGCGATTTTACATATTTTCTTAAATTCTGCAATGTTCTTCCATTACATGCCTTTGTTAATTTTTGCTAATCAAACGAGTAGTTCATACACCTTCTTCTACAGTATACGTTACCGACATCTCTTTATGAAAATAGGAAATATAGGATATTTAAATTGTAACGGGCGTGACATTTTGACGGAAATCCTGTTACGACACCAGTCTATATCTGAAAAAGGAAATGATCAGACCTATTGTAGTCATATTTTTTTAATATAATCCAAAATATGTATTATGGGAAGTATAAACATTAAGAATGTTTAACGGTGTTTTCTTAAATTATAAATAGATTTTGAAATTTTGTCGAAAAAAGGATGACTTTACGTGGAATCACCCTACTTTAAAGGGATATAATGAGAACAGAGGAATAAAAATAATACCAGCTATACGGCTACTGCTAGAATGATGAAATTTGGTGTGTACATCCCTCTAATTGCGTCGACTCGCAAAATAAAGAGATTTTCGAAAGTTGCACTTTTCAGGGAGTAAAATGGGAAAAAGGGGGGAACCAATATTTATGGTATTTAAGATTCTTCGAAGATTGCCGTCTTAAATTTAATTTTTGAATTGATTTGAAGTATTATTTCGATATATATGTATTAGACCGGTCCTTATTTATATGGACAAATTTATTTTCTCGAATATATGTTACGGCAAGCGCTAAAAATATTCGTTTTAGTCCCAAAAAGCATAAAAAAAATTTGACAACGATTGGATAATTTTTAGGCGTGCCCCAAGCACCTTTTTGTTTTTATTATGAGAAATAAGGCAAAAATATATATATTTTTTATTTTATTTACATTTATTTGAAAATTAAGAATAAACTTAAATATTTTTATTAATTTCATACTCATAGTAACATTAATATTATTTTAATTTAATAGTGAAGTCTTTTTAAAAGTGGGATAATTCATGTTATATTCTTTAACCACCTGAAAAAGGAATTGTTTCTCCTCTTCGTTGTGGGTTAATTTATTATTATAATCTGTAATGAATTTGGCGCCTCTTTCAGCTGCATCATTCACTACAGATAGGTTTTTACAAATTTGTGATCCGTGAGCGTAGTCAAATCTTTCATTCCAATCCGATGGATCGACTTGCAAAAATTCTTTTGAAATTTCTAAACGATCAAAGAAGGCGTGTGTATTGAAATTTACAAAATCGCTTAAATCTTTTTGCGCAAATGTGCCGATATTTGTTGGATTAGTTATTATTCGCTTGCATTTTTCTGTATTTGCTTCAACATTAATTGCCTGAACCATTTTTTTTTAATTGCAACACTTACATTAGGATCGAAGAATGAAAGACCGACTGCTTCTTCCGACAAATACCACAAATGATTGCTGATTTGTAGCAAAGCAAGAGCTATATCCCTTTCAGGATAAGCCATAATATTTTTAATTAAATTTAAGTCTTGATTTGGTGCTTCAATTGCTTTAGTGCATCCAAACCAGGCTTTTACATAAATACGAACTACGAACAGACAGACACTACGTATACCGTTTAACTCTTGGTTGGTCATATTGAATTCATTACGAAACAAATACATTTTAAGTGCATAAATACATTTTGACATCCATCGAGCATGAGAAGTTGCACCAGGTATACGAAAGGTGTTAAAATTCGGCACCGTACCACCAAGAAAAGTGACAACTAATTGCAATAATTCTTTGTAGTCGCGTCTGCTATGAGCTTGTTTTAAGTTATCTAGACAGTAATTTAAAATTGTTCCACGTTCTTCAGCAGTCAATACTGTAATAATGTGTTCATCTTCTAAACAACTCTTGTAATTTAATTTGTCAATATTAATCCAGTATTTGCTAAAGCGATTAAAAATTAGCACTTCTGGACCGACTGTAGTAGCCACTCTAATTTCAAACACTTTACGGATCAACAACTCGTAAATATGGTGTCTGCAGGGAAAATATAATAAATCGCGACCTAGTTTTCCTTCAAGCACCGCTTTGAACTCCTGTATTATGAGCAGTTGTGTCGAAGCAGATTATTTGAACTAGATCAAGCATTTCATATTCATTTATTGAATTAAACACGGCATCTGATATTTCTTTTCCACTCGAAGATTTTAACTTTGGAATGCCAAGTAGTTTATCGATACCTTGAGATGAGACTATGATTGGAAAGCGGTCAACTTTTTCCCTGCCACTAATTTCTGGTAACATTGTACCATCCCAGTGCAAAACAAAACTACGTGGAATCTGGAAATAAAAACTCAAGTTTCTTAATTTATACTCAAAACATAAAAAAGAAGCATAGGGAAAACCACATTACAGTACTTACATCAAAGTTTGCTGCAATGTTTTGTGCTGTTGTTGCACGACGCATTCGACGAATTGATGATGTATTTAGTAAAGGGTGATTTTTTAAGAGCTTGATAACTTTTTTTTTAAAAAAAACGCATAAAATTTGCAAAATCTCATCGGTTCTTTATTTGAAACGTTAGATTGGTCCATGACATTTACTTTTTGAAGATAATTTCATTTAAATGTTGACCGCGGCTGCGTCTTAGGTGGTCCATCCGCTTAGTCCAATTTTGGCATTTCCACGTTTTTGAGTAACAGAGACCCAATTGGTGCGAACGGCGACGAATCGAAAATTGGTGGTCATCATTAACACTGGCCGATACAGCTGCGATATTTTCTTCAGTTCGCACTCTACGTAAGCGTGTTGGTGGTTTAATGTCCAACAATGTAAATTTGGTGCGAAATTTAGTCACAATAGCCCGAATAGCCGCTTCAGTGGGTCGATTAAACTGACCATAAAATGGAAGCGCGCAATGAACTTTCTTAACAGAGCACGCATTTTGATAATAAAATTCAATAATTTGCAAGCGTTGTTCGTTTGTAAGACGATTCATGATGAAATGTCAAAGCATACTGAGCATCTTTCTCTTTGACACCATGTCTGAAATCCCACGTGATCTGTCAAATACTAATGCATGAAAATCCTAACCTCAAAAAAATCACTCTTTATAAGATCTTCGATATCATAGCCCAACGCGTCAGCAGTTGCGCTTAGGATATGAACTGCAGCACCATCAGTGATTTTCCACTTATCCAAAGTTGAAAGCAGTCTTGGTGTAAAAAAAAATTGTTTTACCTCTGGAGATACCTGATGTACCTGGATTTGGATTTGATACAGATGTTGATGTTGATGCTACAACTTCAATATCGTTTTCGTCGTCAATGTCAATCATACCTGTTTTACAACAATAATTCTGATTTGCTTAAAAGATAGAATATTTAATTGTATACCTCTTTGAATCTGTTGTTCATATAACTCTTTTCGTTCATCTTCTTTTATTCGACGCTGGTTTTCTTGTTCTTTCTGGACTGCCTTTCGCTTTTCTTACTGCATTACAATTTTATCCGTTCCTAGCATACAACCTGGTCTTCCTTTTTCTCGTTGCTTTTTTAAGAACTCTTTGTCTTCTTGTATTTTAATTAATTCAAACGCGTTTGCATGTGCGATATCGAATAAATCATCTAATTTATCTTGAAATTCAGTTTCTTTCCTGTTTTGACATTCTGTTTTTCGACCATGATGCATTGTAATATCTCTCCACTTGTTGTATAATTTTTCCAGCTTCTCAATGCAGTGTTTTTCATGGTGTGTTGGAATTCGTGCTTTTTGCCAAAACGTGCTGACCTCAGCAACAACTAATCTAGAACTTTCTCTTAAATTTAAGCCAACTATTCTTAAATTATAAAATAAAACTTGTAGCACTTGTATTCTTCCTGATAATTTAGTTCCAGTAATTTGGTGGTCCATTACGCCAATTAACATAATGTCATCATACGATCGAAGTCTTTTGGTTGTCATCGCTTTAGATTTTTAATTTTAAAATGTACTTGTTCGTTTTGGATTTTCTATGAATTTAAATAATAAAAAATATTAATATTTTAGGCAAAAAATATATATTTTCTTCATACATTTATTTTTACCGGCTAAACTATTGATTATATAGAAAAACGCTATATATACACATTTTAAAGGAATTGTAATTCCTAATTATTTTTCAATTTATTTAAACAAAATCGGACTAGTGGTTCTCGAGTTATGTCAAAAAAAGAGCACCAAAGGTGATAATTTCCCCTATATGATAGTAACTAACTTTAATGACAAACAATTGCTGGCGAGGGCACGCCTAAAAATTGTCCAATCAAGCTCAAATTTTTTTTGTGTATTTTTAGGTTCAAATAGAGAAGTTTTAGCGCTTGCCGTCATACGAATTCGAAAAAAAAAGAAATAAGGACCGGTCTAATATATATATATATATTATTGCAAGTCAATTCGAAATGTAAATAGAAGGCAACAATCTTCAAAAAAGCTTAAAGATCTTAACTATAGGAGATAGTGGGTGCATTCAGTTATGGCCGTTTGGTCGTATTTCCATCCTATTTTATTTCCAAAAATATAAATTTTGAAGATCCATTATCTCTCACGTACACAGTTCAAGATAACCTAACTGCATGATTCAACCCATTTTACGAACGAACGAAAGTACGAATTTGGAAAAATCTAACCGAATTTAATCATTCTAGCTGTAGCCGTTTAATAGGTACCATTTTATCCCTCACTTGAAAGTACAAATTTGGAAAAACCTTTTTATTTTTCGTGTCTATGCAGTCAGAGGAATGTATACTCCAAATTTCATGATTATAGCTGCGGCCATTTGGTTGGTAAAATTTGTACTCTCTTAAAAGTACGAATTGTGAAAAATTCCTTCATTTTACGTGTATGCACAATCAGAGGATTGTAAAGACCGATTTTCATTAACTGTTGGTACAATTTACGCAATCAGAGGAATATATACACCGAATTTCATTATTATTGGTACAGCCGTTTGGTTGGTACTATTTGTATCCCTCTATCCCCATTTAACCACATAAAAGTACGAATTTAGAAAAAATACTTTTATATTGTGTATCTACTCTATTAGAGGAATGTACCCGCCAAATTTAGTATTTCTATCTGTTGTGGTTTGATAGGTACCATTTTTATCCCTTTCTGTCCCTTTCGTGCTATAAAGGGAATGTGCATTGCAAATATCAAGTAAATACAAGCTAATATGTTCAAAAACATGTTGAAATTCTCTTAATATTAGAGGTATTTTCAGTCGTTGTGAGGGAAAAATTTTTCCCTCTGGGCAGATTTCGCCCACTTTCAATCCCAACCGATCTGCAACAATAAGACAAATTTAGGAAAAAATTGAACCTCCTAGCTCATTTCCTTTGGAAACTAGCGTGCTTTCAACAGACAGACGAACAGACAGATATGGCTAGATCGTCTTAGAATTTTACCACGACCCAGGATATATATGGGGTCTCCGATGAATATTTCAAGGTGATACAAACGGAATGACAAAGTGAATGGGGGTATATTCCCCTTAGGTGGAGGGTATAAAAAGTAAAAATTTCGAAAAATACCACTTTTTTACGTGTCTACGCATTCATAGGGATGTACACACCGAATTTCATGTTTCCAGCTGTTATCCTATCATTTGTACTATGTTAATCCCTTCTTGTCCCATTTCGGCAGTTTTTTTTACATTTTGGTATTTTCACGCTACAAGATTAATATACGCAACAAATTTTATGTGCATGTAAAACAGAAATTCTCAAAAAATTTCTTAAATAATGCAAATATTAGGGAAAAAAATTTCCCTCTGGTCCGATTTCGCCAACTTTCAATCCTAACCGATCTGCAACCATAAGACACATCTACGGAAAATTGGAACCTCCTAGCTCATTTCGTTCAAAAGCTAGCGTGCTTTCAACAGACAGACAGACGGACATGGCTATATCGTCTTAGAATTTTACCACGACCCAGAATATATATACTTGAAGGGGTCTCCGATGAATATTTTAAGGTGTTACAAACGGAATGACAAAGTGAATATACCCCCATCCTGGAGATGGAGGGTATAAAAAGATCTATTTTTTTAAGTCATGTTTAAGATCAAGGAACGTAAAGTCGTGGACATTAATGTCGTCCTGGACCTTAAGAGTGTGGACTTTAATGATGTGGTCCATAAGATCGCGGTTATTGAAAATGCTAATAATTGCTCTTTAGAATACAACTTTAAATTAAAATAAAATTCAGAATATTCAAGAAACACGTACGATACGGCCTAATGTGTGTGGTATGCTCCTCGTATGCTCTCCCCCCCCCTGCAAAAACTGCTACTTTATCAAGCCTTCCACTTGACAACTTCGCCTAAAACTAGGTCTACTCATCATAAAGTAACAAATTTATTATAGTTTTCAGCATGTTTATCATCTGCCTCGAAAAAAACAGTTGTGGTTCAGCAACGAGGGACATCACTCTGTCACTACCATTCCAATCCATTGTCCATCATTTACTCTGAACATTGTACGCAGACACACACACTTTTACGAAACCAAACAAACATTAATAATTTCGGCAAAGTCTGACAGGATAGCATAAAGTTGACATGTTCGCTCGCACTCCTGACATGTGTTCGCGGTGAGAAGGACACACAAACGAAATTGCGGACTAAAACTTTTCCACGGGCGAAAAGGGGACACACGTGGAACCAAATGCCGGCAAAAACAAAGTTAAAACGACATTTCTCACTCTCTTAGCCCAACTGACAAAATGTTACCTTTTAATAGCGCCTGGAAAAAGTTTGGTCAGCAATTGCATTCAGCTGGAGGTGTGGGGTGGGGTGCAGGGGTGTCGGATGATAAACGTGTTCAAACTAAAAAGTTTCAAAGGTCTTCGGATCTTGACATTTGCTGTTTATTGTGGCAGTTTGCTTTTAGGCCACAAACCCACCCACATGAAGTGGACAGGCAACATTGACCATTAATTATACGCAAATGAGCAGATGGTTAAGCATCTCGTTTATTTGGAAAGAGATTAATTTGTGTTTTTGTTATACCCTCCACCAAGGTATGTGGGTATACAAAGTCCATTTTTTCACGAGTACGTTTTAATATAATCGGCCCAGAGGGATCAATTTTCGCTTGCCAAGGACAGGAAATATCCCCAAAACTCCCTAATATTTCGAGTATTTAGCAATTTTTTGAAGGTTTATGCCTTGTATCTGCTTGATATTTGGAAAACGTAAACGAACGCGCACCTTAAAGTGTTCCATACTTTTAGAGAGTGAAATTGGACAGAAAGGTGATAAAACTGGTACCAGTGAAATAACAAAAACTGATGATTGAAATTTTAAAGTGAAAATGGGAGGAAAGGGAATAAATACCAATCGAGTCGGCTGCAGCTAAAATAACTAAAACCGGTGTATACTTCACTTTGGCTGGGTAGAATCGAAAAATAAAACGATCTTTCTATGTTCATACTTTTAGGATGAAAATGGACAAAAAGGGATAATATTAGTAACGACCAAATAGCTGCAGCTTGAAAAATAAAATTTGGTGTGTACATTCCTCTGACTGCATAAACGGGCAAAATAAATGAAAATTTCGAAATTTCTACTTTTGGACGAGTTGAGGTGGACGTCTCTTCAGCCACACTAGCCCGCACAACAGCAATATTCTCTGCAGTACGAGCTGTACGAGAATGCACTGGTGTTTTCAAATCTCCTACAGACCCGGTAAGCTCAAATTTTTGCACGATTTTTCCGATAGTACGCACATTTGCGCGATTAAATTGACCGAAAAAATCACGAAGTGCACGATATGTATTTTGATTTGAACGCCCACTTTCACAATAAACCTGAATAACTTTAACGTGTTGCTCGATTGTGTATATTTCCATGGTTCAAACTGAGTTAGTCTGAAATTGAGAAAAGTCAAATGAAATGCAGAAAAAACTTGACGTTTAGGTGTGGTTTACATTCAACATCGGCCCGTACAATTTAACCACCCTTTATAAGGCATACTTATGCGCACTCTTTTATATATATACTTCAATATTCATTCATTCCCTCAGAGTCGATTTCCTCCGTTTTCAATTTCCCGATTCCAGCTACAGCCTAAATGTATAGATATGTTTCAGAGTGGAAAATACACACCTAATTTCATGATTTTAGCTACAACAGTTTGCTTGGTACCAGTTTCACTCCTTTTACCATTTAGACACTAAAAGTACGTATTTACGCGACTACGTAGTCAGACAAGTGCTGACTGAATGATACTGAATATCATGATTCTAGCTACAGTTGCTTGATCGGTACCATATTTAATCCCATTTTGATCCTGATGGTACGAATATCCACGAAAGTATTATGTCTTTGTGTATTTGTTTGTAACACCCAAAAGGGAGCGAGATAGACCCATTGTTAATTATACCGATCGACTTAGAACCACTTCTTGAATTGATTTATAAATGTCCTTCTGTCTGTCCATCTATTCTTGTAATCAAAGTTCAGGTCGTAATTGTGGCCAGAACCAAACGAAACTTTGCACAACGAAGTTTTTCGGGATAAGGACGAACGCTATTTTATTTGAAGAAAATCGGTTCAGATTTAGATATAGGCCCCATACGAATTTCACTCCCGGTTTGACATATTTTCACTCTAGATACCACTATTCTAACCGATTCTGATCAAAATTGCCAAAACATATTATATTTTAGCTAAAAACACCCATGCCGAAAATAGGTCAGATCGGTTCAGATTTATATATACCTCCCAAACAAATTACGCTCTCAATTTAAGTTTTTCCGCTCTAGAAACAACATATTTTATCAGATCTTCTTCAAATCTTGCAAAATATCTTATATTTCAACTAAAAACACTTGTGGTGAAAATGAGTTAGATCGGTTCAGATCTGATCAGATAGCTCCCATAGAAATTTCGCTCCCGGCTTGATTTCTTCCGCCCCAGAAACCACGTATTTTCTCCGAATTTCTTCAAATTGAGCATAACACGTTATACTTGAACTGGAAGAACCTATTGTGTAAGTGGGTCACTTCATTCCATGTTTGGATATAGCCCCGATACAAATATTCTTTTCGGTTTGACAAATTGGACCAGGTCATATTAGCCTATGATTAGGATACATAAAAAAATTCTTCCAGTTTTCACTTTTTACCGAATTGAATTGTATTCGGATAGAAAGTGGAGTGTATCATATAGTCGGCCCCGCCCGACATTAGCCTTTCCTTACTTGTTTTCACTTACTTTCCTTTCCAATGTTACCAAATATTGCTATATCTATTTCACTTCAGAAATTACCACTTTCTCGGAACTCTTTGTCGGTATTAGCCAACGTCAGCTCTTCTCATCCTTGTGAAATTACTACCCGAAGTACTTATGGGTATAATGTATCTACACAAAATATTTCTCCTTCAAATCATGTTGAAATTACCCAACATTGTTGCTAATTATATATCAACAACTATTTAATGTTAAAACAAAAAACAATATCCTCTCATGTAAAGTTGATCCAGGAACTTTTTCTAAAAATAAGCACTTTAAATAAGAGCTACCTACTTGAAAAAATGATTGTCCTCAGGTAGGTACTCGTGCTTGTTTACATCTACCAGCAACTAACTAATTTTGTTTAGTTAGTTTAGTTTGAATCAGAAAATATTAAATTTAAAATTCAAACAGAAAAAGGAAAAAAGGAAAAGCGCACAAGTCACACTGCACCAGGCAACAGGATACCTGGCCCTCATCCACTACCGAACACCGAACGTTGTAGGTTGCAAGTTGAGTTGCACTACACGTGCCAAACAACAACAACCCGTATCCTGTATGCTCGTATGAAGATACGAGTAATATGAAAAGTTAATAGCAATATTAAGTTGTTGCCTTTAAGTGGAAAACAAAAGGATGAATAATGTAAAGTTTCTATGCTTTGTCGATGAAAAACATAATGCCCTTAAAAAGGTCCTTGCACAAAGAGAATGAACAAAAAGAAAATCTCGCTCTTTGTTTTAAGTGAAACTTAAGCAGTGTAAACTTTAGCACATACTCTAGTACCGGTCCCCATTCGTTCGTATTATCAGATTAGCTCCTTTGTGTTATAGACAAAGTTCGTAGTGCCGAAGATAAAAGCACGCTGGACAAGAGCGAATCTTGCCAGAGATTGCCACTATGGTCATGACCGCCATAAAAGAATGAGCTATATACGACAGCACCTTCACACATCTTTCTTGAATCTCATAAACATTATATATTCTTGATAGTTGCAAAATTGTAAGACCATCCTGCCAAATTAACTCCAAATAATAGTTCATTAGTTCAAACCAATGACAGTTAATACGCCAGATGTTCTTTTTTGAAGAAAGATCTTTAGTTTGAGAAGAGGAGACATTTTGAATTCAATTCTTTAGTATTCCGCATATTCTTCGAAATTTCTGGGACAATAGCATGTTTAATGTTTATTCTTCAAACGCCGATTTAAATCCCCAAAAGCCGAATCTTACATACCCTCCATGATGGAGTGCATTCCAAAATATTACCGACAGATTAGAGGCTGTTGACTTTACTTAATTGCCATATTTGTTATAATTACCCAACAAAAAGAGCCCCCCGAAGAAGTGAAGAGATGCTCGGAAGTAGTGAAAATTGAGATCTTCACAAATAAATTTAACATGGAGTTGCATTGAAGGAATGTCCTTTATTTTGAAAGACTTAACGGTTATTTTAAAGTGTTGCCAAGGAAGCACTTTACCACTAGTTTCCATTTCAGTTGTAAAAAATCAGCCGCTACCAGGGGTAGAACAGCGGACCTTCTGTTTGCTACCATGACACTCGAACCATCTCAGCTATCCTCTGTTTTGAGTGATCAATAACTAAAACAAACCATTTTGTTCGTTAGAACTAACAGTAGGGAACAAAATAATTATTTAATATGAACTAATATACAATGTAAATAAGTATTTAATAAAATTAGTATTTAATAAATGTAAACTAACATTAACAGTAACATTAAGTACTGATTAATAATACATAATTAATAACTAATAAACAAGTAAGGAAAAGCTAAAGTTGGAGATGCCGACTATATGATACCCTCCACTCTATACCACATTGCAATTCAATTCGGAAAGTGAAATCTGACAGGATTTTTGTATGGGTTCTAATCATGTTCCATTGCGACCCACTCTCATAATGTATGTTTCAAGGTAAAATATAAAGCGTTCTGCCAAATTATTTAAACCGACGCTAATATCTCCCTTGCGTCGTGGTTACGTTAAAAAAACGCGAAGTAAATTGAAACGACTCAAAGTGAATTATGATTTTCTATAGCAAACCCTGTAAAAATCGAAGATAAGTTCCAGGGTTACGAAAATACTACTTAAAACAAGTAAGGAAAGGCTAAAGTCGGTCGGGGCCGACTATATGGAAGGACAGTTGTATTTGGAAACAATGACCCATTGTTCCAATTTTCGGGTTGGTATTCCGAGAGTAGATATAATATGATCTGGAAAATTTTCCAAAATTGATGTAAAATGTCGGTCCTGGGTAATACTAAAAATGGGGGCCATTTGTAAGGGCGCTACATTAAAAAGTGTGCCCATGTAGATCCCTTTCAAAGTAGATATTCTTAGTTGAACATGATCTGCAAATTTGTATCGAGATCCATCGCACGGTGGGAACCCAATTTGTATGGGGGTTATACCAAAATATGGACCCATATATCTGTGGTCACAACCCTTAACAGCCTAACTCGAGTTAGGTCACAATTGAGTTATTAGCACCATCGTATTCAGCGTATCTAAATTTATTTGCTCTAAATTTTTCATGTTTGTATCTCTTCTAGGAAGGCAATTAATCCTAAAAACCTAATAGCTTAAGTTATTTTTCTAAATTACTGTTTTGGCATAACTGCCTAAGTCAATTTAGGATTACAACAAATATAAACATTATTTTTTCATCATTGCCTAAATCAACTTAAGTCGTTAATCCAAAAAAAACAAAGAAAAAATTTTATTTTCCTAACTTGAGTTAAGCTCTTATTCCGAATTACAATTTCGTTTTTTGATAAACATAAATTGAGTTAAGGTCTTTCTCCAAACAAAAAAAAGAAGAATAATAGCCTAACTCAACTTGAACTTTTTGACTTTCTTTCGTTCAACAATTCATAAGAGCCTAAGTGTCTTTTTCGATAATATCTTTTGACTGCGAGAATAAACAACTATTTTTTGTTAACAACTAAGTAAAGAAATTCGTTTCCTTGGAATCTGTAGCAAAGTTTTCCAAAAAACACCTTCTCCTGATTTTCAGTGAAGATTCAAAACTTTAAACTCCTGTACTGAAAATATTGAAAAACAGACTTAGGCTGTTATGGGTTGTGACCACAGATATTTGACTTTCATAGTATATGTTCTTAGTTGAAATATAATATAATCTGCAAATCTGATAAACTTCTGATGTATAATGTGGGCCCTAGAGGGGTAATAATAACAAGTAAGGAAAGGCTAAATAAAATATGATACACTGCACTTTATATCCGAATACAATTCAACTCGGTAAAAAAGTGAAGACGGGAAGAATTTTTGTATGTTTCCTAATCATACGCTAATATGACCTGGTCCAATTTGTCAAATCGAAAAGAATATTTGTATAGGTGTATGGGTGCTTCTAGTTGAAATATAAGATATTTTGAAAGATTTGAAGATCTGTTAAAATATGTGGTTTCTAGAGCAGAAAACGTTAAATCGGGAGCGAAACTTTAACGGGAGCTATATATAAATCTGAACCGATCTGACCTATTTTCACCATAGGTGTTTCCAGATTAAATATAAAATGCTTTGCCAAATCTGAATTGGGAGCGAAATTTGTATGGGAGCTGTATATAAATCTGAACCGATCTAATGCATTTTTACCACAGGTGTTTCTAGTTGAAATATAAGATTTTTTGCCAATTTTGAGGAAAATCTGTTGTAATATGTGGTATCTAAAGTGAAAAGAGTCAAATCGGGAGTGAAATTCGTATGGAGGACATATCTAAATCTGATCCGATTTTCAAATTAAATAGCGTTCGTCCTTGTATCGAAAAACTTCGTTGTGCAAAGTTTCATTTGGTTCTGTCTACAATTGTGATCATGATTACATAATAGATGGACGGACGGACAGACAGACGGACATTGCTAATTCGATTCAAAAAGTAATTCTAAGTCAATCGGTATAACTAACAATGGGTCTATCTCCCTTCCTTTTGGGTGTTACAAACAAATGCACGAAGACATAATACTCTCGTGGAGTGTATAAAAATGGGGGCCATTTGTAAGGGCGCTACATTAAAAAGTGGACCGTTATAGATCGCTTTCAAAGTAGGTATTCTTTATTGAAATATAATATGAGGCCCATTTGTTTGGGGCATACCAAAACATTGACCCATATAGCTGGCTTTCAAAATAAGTGTTTCTAGTCAAAATCTGAACCGATTTTCTCCAAATTCAATACCAATCGTCCTTGGCCAAAAAAGTAACTTCTGCCAAATTTCATGACAATCGGACAACAATTGCGACCTGTAGAGTGCGAACAAGCTTAGATGGACAGCAGACGGACGGACGCACAGCCAGACAACGTTAAATCGATTCAGCTGGTGATTCTAAGCCGATCCGTACACTTAAAGGTTGGTCTAGCTCAATTGTTTCTTAGTGTTACAAACATTTGGCGCGAAACTAACTTATAATACCCTAGTCCACGAAGTGGTGTAGGGTATACAATTTAAAAAAGCTCTAAATTTTTGAAGCAACTTTGTTTAAATTTTTAAAAGTATAAAAAATTAAGCATTTCCATTACCAAAACAAAGATTTCCTTCATAAGAAGAAATTACTTGATCAAGTAGCTGAAATTCGATTGTATTACATTCAAGCAATTACTTATTTATAAAATTAATAATAAACACGTAAAAAATGCGTTAGGCGGGCCGGGCCGAACATTATATACCCTCCACCACGGATTGCATTCCACAGAGACTGCAATTTTCATATATATAATTATATTCCTGTAATATTACTGCATATATATATATATAAGTATGGTACCTCCCATACAAAGTTAAACGCTATTATCGAATATATTCAGTTCTATGACAGCTACAATACTGAAATTTTGTGTCAGTGCATCTTGCATCAATGTGCGTAGTTGTGGAATCGAAATTGGAAAAGTGGGCGTGGCACCTCCCATACGAAGTTAAAACCTACTATCGAATACAGTTGAACTTCGATTAACCGTGATGCTCGGGACCGGGCTAATCACGGATAACCGAAAATCACGGTTAAAAGAGGTAAAATTTTACATGTATAAATTTATTATTTTTATTTATTTTTGACAACAACATGTAAATCTGCGTCTATAAATAACTTATCATATCTCTAGGAATACATACATTTATTTAAAAAATCTTTTATGGAAGTATGTCTTATGCTTTTAGCTTTTGATTATTCTTCCAACAAATGGGTATGCGATATATTTGCATTTTATCTGGTTCTGAAATACTTGGACAATTAAAGTTTTCTAAAAAACCTAACAAAATACTACTAGCCTCTATTGCCTGAGCCAATGTAGGCGTTTCGTCCGCATTTCCTCCATCTGATTCCTCAGAATTAGAATCAAGCTCATCTTCTTGGATTTGGGTAACCATGTCCACGATTTCGTCTTCAGATATAAAAGCAAACGGAGACACATCAGAGTCGCACACCATCCACTTTTCGACAGCATCAATCGTACATCCAGACTACCGTCTTCGTCTGCATTCTAGATCTGTTCAGTTGTAAGTTGTTCGTTTTTAATGATTTCATCCAAGTCGTCCACAAACATCGAAGCAGACTCATAATCAGCACACTCCTTTTCTCCCGTAGATTTCAGTCGACGGATTCCATGACGTTTTTTTGAATTTATCCAACCAACCAAATGAATAAGTGCACTCTGAATTCATGTTTAACTTCAAATGGAACATTTTTGCCTTTTCGACAATCATTTCGCCTGAAGTTCAGAAGCAAATTTCAGTTTAAGTTCATACAATATCTCGATTTCAGTTAACTTACCTGAAATTGGAGTTCCCTTAAATCTTTCTTGCCGAAACCATTCATATGTTGCGAAATAAACTTTTGGATTTTCGGATGTTTTAGTGTATATCTGTGTTTAAGCATTGAATCAGTATCGGAGCAAAATTTTAAAATCCGATCTTTGTTTTTTATTAAATCGGATACAGTTTGAATGCCAACTCCATATTTTCAGACAAATTTTAAAAGGTACTTTACGTTTTGAGTATTCATTAATCAGCTCCATTTTTTCTTTAATTGAAAGAACCTTTCTTGCTCTTTTCGCGGATTTAGTTTTTGACGGTGGCATGATGTAAGGAAAACACGTCTTGACAGATCAAATTTCACACTGATGAATGAATATGAAATTTGATATGAAAATTACACTTTCATGAAAAAAAGGAATCACCGAATTTTAATATGAGAGATGTCAAGTCATATGGACATGTGCATCACGGATAATAGAGGTAAATCACGGTTAATAGAGGTAAAAAATCAACCACTCAGAGATATGTGTGTATTATACGAAAAACACAAACAAGCAGTCATATGGACATGTGCATCACGGATAATAGAGGTAAAAAATCAACCACTCAGCTTCACGGTTAATAGAGTCACGGTTAATCGAAGTTCAATTGTATATTCAGTTCTTTCGCAGCTACAATACTGAACTTTTGTGCGAGTGTCAGTTCTATAACACTTAGAGTGCTGAAATTTTGTGTGAATAAGTGGGCGTGACTCTTCCCATATGAAATTAAAACCGGTTTTAGAGTATATTCTATACCGGGATAGGCGGAAAGTGGCCGTTACGCTTCCCATACGAAATTTAAACCAGTTTTAAAGATGTCTATATTGTTGTGTGAGTTAATTTATTTTTAACCTGCTTAGATAATATACAAATGGGCGGGATTTAAAAGATGGGGAATTTCTGATTTGAATTTATATTACACGTTTTTTTTTGGATTTTTTTAGCACAATAGTAAATAAAGGTTAAAAATCAAGAAACTATAATAATTTTTTAGTTTTTGTGTTGTTTGATTAGTGAACAATTTGATTGATTTTCTATGAGTTTTGAAGGAAGGAAGTTTTTTGTTTTTGTAATGGAAAGGAGGAGAATCACACTTAACCTAAAATCAATTTGATTTTTGACATTTCCTTCTTTATTTGCCGTAAACAAAAGTTTTGTTATTCAATATTCTCCATGGAACATACCAATTTCTTAAATACATGAAGAATATCATAGAATTTTATGACGATCAAGAATATATATACTTTATAGGGTCTCAGGTCGATATTTCAAGGTGTTACAAACGGAATGACAAAGTAAGTATACCGTCATCCTGGAGGTGGAGGGTATAAACAATTGTTTTGCGCATCTATGTAGTCAGAGGAACGTATATACCGAATTGCATTATTCTAACTGAACAAGTTTGTTTGGTACCATTTTTTCCCCTTTCAAAGAATTCACAGTATTCGTGTAAGGTTTTACTAGAATTTTAGTTCGAAGAATTATATTCAATTTACCTTTCCTATTTCATCGCCTATTCGCCGTAAAGTAAAGTTCTGTGCTTAAATTTTCGCCGTAACACATCTTCCCATCTTTATTGTCTTCGTTTGAAAAGTTGAATATATGAACGAACTACTTAAATACGCTGTCAATTACAAAGTAGAAAAAACATAGCACTTTTGTCATATTCGTTAGTATTCTCCGTGAGATAAAAATAGACCTTGTTTGAAATCACTTTTATTTTAATACACCAGGGTATTATGACTTTGTGCATTGGTAACACCCCGTAAGGAGACGAGATAGACCCATTGTTTATTATGGCGATCTACTTAGAAACACTTTCTGAGAAAGGAATTCACATCGGTCAATGTTTTTTGTTACAGCCACCCCCCCCCCACCCCACGCAAATGTCCCTTCCACATTGTCCGGTGTTGTGTCATATTTTCATTGAAATTTTTAATCATCCAGGGTATCATAAAGTCCTTACTTTCCTTAGTTGTTATATTTATAAATTTTGCTACAACAGCTTATTGCCATACTTGTTCAAACGTGGGGAGCAACCCTCCATCCGAGAAATTTTCTAGTGGCCACCCCAGTTTGTTTCTTAATGCCCACTTCGGGAGTCAAGGATGTCAATTCACTGCTGACAAATCACTTTTCTGGCAAATGGTAAGTGTCAAGTGCAAAACAATTTTTAACAAAGTAGGAGACTTGTATAATACACATATACTGTAAGTGTGCTAAAAGAAAACAAGTCTAAATATAGATTTTGATGTTGTTGAAAGTCCACACGGAGGGGGGGTAATAATCTGGAGGAGAGATACACATACGCCAGCAAAAATAGATTCAAATGAAGCTAAATTACACTGTGGGGTGGGGGTCTCAATGCCACTGATGGAACATATTTACAATTTATTTAAAATAATTGCCAATCTATTAAATGGCATCACTACTGCCATCATTAAAATCCCATTGTAATATCTCCACAGTCATGATTACCAAATATCCTGACAATGCCAATTGCCATTGCCATTGTCGGAGAGCAATCATGTGTAAATTGCATCACATTTGACTCCCTACGAGAAATGGTTTCTCACAAAAAACTCTGTTTGAAATTTTAAATTCTTGCTGAGGGTGCATTTAAGAACATACAAATATATTTATTTTTATTACATTGGGGGTGAATTTATAAGGGACGAGCGAATAGACGATGAGAAAAACTCCAAGTGAGCTGTTCATTGATTTGAACTAAATTTGATAAAGAATCAATTCCGAGCATTCAACTAAACTAAAACTAAGGACAAGGATGCCACCAGGGAAAATCTTTACTCCGAAACCATTATTCTAAATTAAATAAATACAATCTTTTAACGTAATTTCCAAAAATATCACATTTCTAAATTATTTTCAAATTTCAAATCTTCCTCAAGCATGAAGTGCATTCCATACGCACAATATGATAATAAATATGAAGATTTTTATATCAGTTCTTTGTGCAGATTGGGACATTTGTATACTATGTTCAAGTACAGTGTCCATTGTTCGGTGTGGGACAAATGTGTCCCCTATAAAGAGAAATTTAAATAGCATGTAAACCGTACCTGTTCGTCTATTGATAAAATTAAATCAATCGAAGATATTGGAATTGTCAGATGTCCGGATCCCTAACAGGTATTAACTGTCCCTAATGAGATAAATAAATGAGCTGATCAATCATTTATCAACGAATCATAATTTCTATGACGCATTTCTTATAAAGAATAGTCGCAGCCAGTCTGTTAGATAACCCTGAGGATTACACAATGATCGCAAGCTGTACTTTCAATACAAGAATAGTTGGACGAACGGATAGAGAGACAACAGACGGATAAGACTAAATCGATTCAGAAAGTCAATCGGTATACTTAACAATGTGTCTATCTGGCTTCATTTTGGGTGTCACAAACATAAATGCATAAAGATATAATAGTGGAGGGTATACAAATTAGGTTAACATTTTTGGACTTGGTATAAAAAACTATCCAGTATAAGTGAAATTTATTCCAAAAATATTGTACCTTTGTTATGTCCTTTTGCTCCATCCTCTGCCTAAAAGTACAAATTTCGAAAAATGCCCTTATGTTTCGCATCTACACAGTCAGATGAATGCATACACCGAATATCATGATTTCAACTTCAGCGGTTTGGTTGGTACCATTTTTAGTATGGATTTCGAAAAATCCCTCTATTTAACGTGTATACGTAATTATCGGGATATACACACCGAATTTAATATTTTTAGCCGTTATCGTATCATTGGTACCATTTTTATCTCTTTTTGTCCCACTACGTCATTTTTGTTGTTTTTTTTTGTGTTTACGCGTTACTAGAGAAATGTACACAACAAATTTGAAGTGTATAAAATGCAGAAATTTTCAAGAATAATAATATTGCGTATTTTCAGTCCTTGTTAGGGAATTTTTCCCTCTAGACCATCCTAAGGTGGAGGATATAAAAATAAGTTCAAGTTCAAGACCGTTGAATATTGAATTTTCAGTTTTGCCTGAAATGCTTAATGGGTGTGAAAAATATGATTGGTTTTACTATAACTGCGGCAAGCATACTATTTTGGAACATAGAGTTAAGTTTTTAAACACTAACGTATAGGGTGTTTTTTATTGGGGTATAGAACTTTAAGTTGGCATCACTTTTTTAACTGGCGGCCATTTTGTCAGCTGTCAAGTGATTAATATTTAGTTTGGTTTGCCATTTCATCATGAACAGGTTGACAAAAGAACAACGCTTGCAAATCGTGCAAATTTATTTCGAAATTTTTCCATTTTATGGTCGACATAATCGTCCATCAGAGCAATTAATTCGGTTAACCATGGATCGTTTTCGCACTACGTTTACTCTATGTGATAATACGCATCCGCAGAGACGTCGAACAGTGCGCACCGAAGAAACAATTGCCGCTGTAGAGCAAAGTGTTGAAGAGTACCCGAATGAATCGATTCGCCACCGTGCACAGCAATTGGAGTGGTTGAAAATTGGACCTGTAGAATTGGCTATATTCGAGCCAGCCGCGGCGGCCACATGCTCGAAATCATATTTAAACATTAATGGCATAAAATTATCCTTCCAATAAAGCCAAATTGATGGACATTAAAACGATTTTCTTGCGTTTTATTTCAATTCGAAGTTCTATACCTCAATAAAAAACACCCTTTAGAAAACATCTATATAAGGTATTGCGAACTAGAAGTTTCTCCTAGTGAGCTGTGGACGCCGAACTACTGTATATTTTTTATACCACGAGAGTAGTATTTGTGAATTTTTGCTGCAATGCAAAATTCTTAATATTAATTTTACGTTTTTTTTGAAAATATAAATAAAAGAATATTTATTTTTTGAATTGACTTGAAGTATTATAGTGTAAGCGTATTAGTAGTCTTGCGTGTTTTGACATAATAAAATTATTAACGTTATTTTGCCTTCAAATTTTATTTGTATTTAAATACCTGACTTTAGACATTCAATGTTTTATTGTTACATGATAATATTTAAAGAGATCGGAGCAGGTAATATTTATTAGAAAAAAATGTGAATAATATATGAATTTCGGGAAATTTCGTATCACAGGCGTTGTCCTACGTCATTTCAAATTGCAGAAATTCATAGCGGATGGTTTCCCGACACGGGAATATGCTACATACAGTTGACCGTGTGAAAAACATTAATTCTCTAGATTGAGGCCACAAACACTCCTAGTGATTTGCCTTCTGCTTTATTGATTGTCATGGCGAATGCGAGACGAACTGGAAATTGAATTCGCTTAAACTCGAATGACATATTCTGTAGTATTCACGTTCGCTCGAAAGCGTCGTATGGTCGACGATCTGGCGATGGCATTCCTAACCTGACTAACAAACTGCCGCACATGAGGTAAAATATGTCTTCTATCAAAACCAATGCCTGGATGTGCATCTCTTCATTCATCTCAAGATGGGGATTCTCTGATTGGACACGAACTCGATGTCTTCTGACATGTCATCCTTGTACTTGTCCTACAATTCACATGGATTCGATGGAAAACATGTGGCAATATTGATCGCAAATAATGTGTGTATTTTACTTGGAGATGCAGAAACAGTTGCTTCAGTTATTGTCGTGTTCGTTTTAAAGCAAATTGAGCTCCTGACATGCAGTATGAAATGTTGGAAACACTACAACATGGACAGTTGGAAGTGACTCAAAGTGAAGTGACACGATCCACGGACATTCAGGAGCTTGAAGCCAAAAACCATTTCACTGTCTTTCGTGACATATTTGCAGATGTACTTGATGGATTCATTGAATTAGAATATTCCACGTTACAATGCGCCTTCAATGTTTTGAAAAGAAGTGGCAGCCCAAGAGTTATCGACCAAGAAATCATTTCCTTTCACTTTGAGTGTGATTGTTCTACCGCCATTATCACCGTGATTACCGATTTTCGCCAACAATCACAACTGCAACTTGGTTTATTGTAGATGCGTTGCATTGGCGTTCGTGTGTCCCAGCAGGTCGTGTATCCGCTCTGATCAAGAGTTTATAGTCATCACTTGGCATGCGATTCAACGCAGTTTTGAATAACCGAACCAATGTATGATGTTCATAAAGTAGCTGCAGCAGATTTCGAATAATTCCAATTTTCATTGGCGTTTGGATTGTTTGGAGCTGATAAAAGTTGATTTTCCGAATTGTCCATGAAGTAGATTTGGAAAAATTTATGTTGGGCGTATTCAAGCGGTAGCAATTATCCAATTCGGTGGTGGATTTTTGCCTTGGATCTATGGATTCAATGTTTTTTGTGTACGAAAAGGAAATGTCGGATTGTATCCGCGTCCGTCAATAATATCTGTTCCAAATGAAGTTATTTGAAAGCAGCCTTTATATTTCAGTGTGTTCGATAAAAAATGAAGTTTTTCCGGTCTTTCACCTTGAAGCAAAGAATGTAATGGCTCTGGTTCTAAAGGCAATGGTGGTAATTTAACTTGGAACCAGGAACTTCAAACATAAACGTCTTCTATCATGAAGATGGTTTCGTAAAATCACTCCATACATATCGGGGATATTACGGAAATTTTCTTGCGTATTCTTCTTGTTTGCCCGGAGACCAATCCGAATTGGTGCGAATCATCGAAATCGGTTAATGCGTTCTTGAGTTATAAACGTAGTAACTAACGCCACTCTCTTTTATATATAGACTAGCAGTACCCGCTGCTTCGCACGCGAAAAAGCCAGTTATTTGTTAATTTTATCCGTCATTGTTTTTGGATAGTATTTATTTAATTTTCATTTGGTGGATATAGATAAATCTAAAATAGTAATTTGGAAACCTCCTATTAGCTAGTACTCACACACAGTCAAAGGAATGTGCTTGTCGATATGCACTATTTTAGCTGAACTACTTCGTAAGTATAATTTTCTACCAAGTTTTGAACAAAATATTACAACCATTTATATCCTCGATCTAATGTTTCTAGATTCAGCCAGCCAGATTATAACTTTTAGCACTTCTTTCCCAAAAAGTACACATTTTGAAAAATCACTATAGGTAAAATGTGTTTTTGCTTCCCCTAAAAATATGTACTTTATTTGGTAACACATTTATTCCTTGTTGTCCCGTATCCCCCCTTTTAAGTACAAATTTTGAAATATTCATTTATATTCTGCGCTTGCGTAATTAAATGATTGTACAGCATTTTTATCCCTTTTCGTCCCGCGCACCCCTTAAAAGTACAAATTTCGAAAAATCAAACTACTGCTTTTCTATATGGTCAGAAAAATACTAAAGTTGGTACCATTTTTATCCCTTTTTGTCACGCTCGCAACTTAAAAGTACAAATTTCGAGAAATCCATTTATGTTGCAAGTCTACGTTGTCAGAGAAATTTAAACACAAAATTTCACGACTATAGCTGAAATATTTTAGATAGTACTATTTTTATCCCGATCATTGTTTATAAGTACAAACTTAGAAAAATTCGTTTAGATTTGCGCTTCTCGTTGTCAGTGGAACTTACACACCACATTTCACGACTATAGCTCCAATACTTTAGTTGGTACTGCTTTTATCTCTTGTTGCTCACCCCCTATAAGAAAATTTCAAAAAATCCATTTAGATTACGCTTTACACACAGTTTACACTCCAAATTTCGCGACTATAGCTGCAATTCTTAAATTAGAACCCTTTTTGTCCCGCCTACCCCCTAAAAAGTACAAATTTCGAACAATTCAATTATACTGCGCCTCTACATGGTCAGAGGAATTTACATACCAAATTTCACGATTCTAGCTGTAATACTTTAGTTGGTACCATTTTGATCCCTCTCGCCCCCTAAAAATACAAATTTTGAAAAAATCTATTTTTACTTGTGGAATTTACATACCACATTTCACGATTCTATCTGCAATACTTTAGTTGGTTCCATTTTTATCCCTTTTTGTCCCGCTCTCCCCTTAAAAGTACAAATTTCGAAAAAATCCAATTTTACTTCGTTTTTATATGGTCAGAGGAATTTACATACCAAATTTCACGATTCTAGTTGTAATACATTAGTTGGTAAAATTTTTATCCCTTTTTGTCCCGCTCGCCCCTTAAAAGTAAAAATTTCGAAAAAATCTATTTTTACTTTGTTTTTATATGGTGAGAGGAATTTATATACCAAATTTCACGATTCTAGCTGTAATACTTTAGTTGGTACCATTTTTATCCCTTTTTGTACCGCTCTCCCCTTAAAAGTACAAATTTCGAAAAATCCAATTTTATTTTGTTTCTATATGGTCAGAGGAATTTACATACCAAATTTCACGATTCTAGCTGTAATACTTTAGTTGGTACCATTTTTATCCCTTTTTGTCCCGCTTGCCCTTAAAAGTACAAATTTCGAAAAATCCAATTTTACTTCGTTTCTATATGGTCAGAGGAATTTACATACCAAATTTCACTATTCTAGCTGTAATACTTTAGTTGGTACCATTTTTATCCCTTTTTGTACCGCTCTCCCCTTAAAAGTACAAATTTCGAAAAATCCAATTTTATTTCGTTTCTATATCGTCAGAGGGATTTACATACCAAATTTCACGATTCTAGCTGTAATACTTTAGTTGGTACCATTTTTATCCCTTTTTGTCCCGCTCGCCCCTTAAAAGTACAAATTTCGAAAAATCCAATTTTGTTTCGTTTCTATATGGTCAGAGGAATTTACATACCAAATTTCACGATTCTAGCTGTAATACTTTAGTTGGTACCATTTTTATCCCTTTTTGTCCCGCTCGCCCCTTAAAAGTACAAATTTCGAAAAATCCAATTTTATTTCGTTTCTATATCGTCAGAGGGATTTACATACCAAATTTCACGATTCTAGCTGTAATACTTTAGTTGGTACCATTTTTATCCCTTTTTGTCCCGCTCGCCCCTTAAAAGTACAAATTTCGAAAAATCCAATTTTGTTTCGTTTCTATATGGTCAGAGGAATTTACATACCAAATTTCACGTTTCTAGCTGTAATACTTTAGTTGGTACCATTTTTATCCCTTTTTGTCCCGCTTGTCCCTTAAAAGTACAAATTTCGAAAAATCCAATTTACTTCGTTTCTATATGGTCAGAGGAATTTACATACCAAATTTCACGTTTCTAGTTGTAATACTTTAGTTGGTACCATTTTTATCCCTTTTTCTCCCGCTCGTCCCTTAAAAGTACAAATTTCGAAAAATCCAACTTTACTTCGTTTCTATATGGTCAGAGGAATTTACATACCAAATTTCACGTTTCTAGCTGTAATACTTTAGTTGGTACCATTTTTATCCCTTTTTGTCCCGCTCGTCCCTTAAAAGTACAAATTTCGAAAAATCCAATTTTTCTTTGTTTCTATATGGTCAGAGGAATTTACATACCAAATTTCACGTTTCTATCTGTAATACTTTAGTTGGTACTATTTTTATCCCTTTTTGTCCAGCTCTTCCCTTAAAAGTACAAATTTCGAAAAATCCAATTTTACTTCGTTTCTTTATGGTCAGAGGAATTTACATACCAAATTTCACGTTTCTAGCTGTAATACTTTAGTTGGTACCATTTTTATTCTTTTTTGTCCCGATCGGCCCTAAAAGTACAAATTTCGAAAGATCCGTATTTGTAGCTCGTCTGCATGGTCATTGCAAGGAACTCACCGGTTTTCATGTTTATAGCTACTGCCGTTTAGTCAGGACGAAGGTTCGATGTTTATCCCTTTTTGGGCCATTTTATCCCCTAAAAGTACAAATTTCGTAAAACCCTTTCTTAGTCGACGTCTACGTCATATTTGGGAACTACCCTGAAAGTTTCATGACCCTGGCTTCAGCCGTTTGGTCTGGGGGCTGGTCAATGATAAGTCAGTCAGTCAGTCAGTCAGTAACGCAACTCTTTTATATATATAGATTATTTTTTCAATATTTGTATTTGTTTTGGTTTGTCTATATTAAAATATATATATGTACATTATCGTGTAATATTACTGGTATATAAAGTTCGGCCCGGCCGTACTTAACTTGTTTTTTTTTTTTTTAAATCTGTCTCAATTTGTTCAAATTAAAAAATTTTAACAGTCGTAAAACCAATTTCAACATTCGCTAAAGTAAAATACGTTATATCCTTAGTTATGATTAACAAGGTTTAAGTACAGTTTGAAATGTGACCTATGGTACGTATAACTTACAAGAATACCTTAAATTGTATCACTAATACGCCACATAGTATTAATTGTGTGGCCATAAATAGTTCAACTCAATATTGGAGTTTCCTGTACAATGTACATACACACATATTAAATTACATCACTCAATAGAAACACAAATATGGTATCTTAAATATCTCTCAAGTGTAAAGAAATTTCCGAAGTAAGAAATTAATGGAATATCATCACAACCGCCACCACCACAACAATTGAGGTACGAAATTAAATGTTCCCAGCAGCGATTATTTACGCGGAAAAAAATTAATTATAACTGAAAATGTTGTACGCAGAAATATAATTCCAAATGTTAAATAAATAAAGAAAGACCTAAGGCTACACCTTACGGTTATTTTTTTAGGACCTACGAAAATAAAAACGTTTTTAAATAGAAGTGATAATTTCACATTAAAACTTCTGTTACATTCCAAAGATTTAATCTCCTAACAACCTAACAATTTGAAGACAACAAAGTAACCACATTCTATTGAATAAACAAATTTTAGTTTCTTTAGGCTTTCATTTTTAGAATATTTCAAAAACTTCGCAACGAATCTTTTAAATGTTTTTTAACTGAACGCTTCCAAAAAACTTTGAAATGAAATATCTTTTTGCAATGACAAACTGAAATATCCTTCCTTGCGCGAATAATGCAACATAAAAACATCTATAAAATAATAATTTCTATAGAATTTTTATTATTTTCAAATAAATATCCAATGTATATATCATTGTTTTGTCCGTTTTAATGTGATGAGGTTGAGGTAGCAGGATATATTCGTTTGTAAAACTGTTTTTTTTTTTTTGATAAATTTGTGCTTGTATATCACTCCCACAACAAAGAAGACCACCCAACTCTATTTGCTACGTCCACCCAGAATGCAACGCAATCACAATATACTAATCTATATAATACCCTTCAATAGCCATCGCAAGTAGAGATTGCTGCTCGATAGAACATTTCTGTATTGTATATTTTTCAACATGAATATCTAACTGGAAGGAAAAAGGATGATTTTAATAGAAATAAATTAATTCATTTAAGAAAAATGGATTTCATATGGCTTCGTTATCCGTAAAAAACTGTGATTCAAAAGGGTCTTTTTTACAAATATTGAGGTAGCGACTAATATAAATATAATCATAAAATTTTTTGTTATCACATCTCAGGTGTGATAAGAAGGTAGTTTTCGAAATTTGCACTATTAAGGGGTAAAATGGGATTAAAAGGGATAAAAATGGTACCATCTCCCTAATCAAACGGGTGGGCCTAGAATTTTGAAATTTGGTACGGAATTTCCTCTTTTTGGGAAAAATAAGTCTGCAAAATTTGTTCTTTTTGGTGCTGGAATTGGGTAAAACGGGATAAAAATTGTACCATGATTGTACTTCTAAAGGGTAAATGGGATAAAAATTGTACAAACAACACGGCTTAAGCTAGAATCATGAAATTCGGTGTGCACATCCATTAAATTGCGTAAAAGTGCAAAAGAAAAGTATTTTTCCAAATTTGTACTTTTAACAGGTAATTAAAGGGTGGTTAAATTATAAGGGCCGATGTTGAATATGAACCACACCTAAACGTCAAGTTGTTTCCTGCATTTAATTTGACTAACTCATTTTGAACCATAGAAAGATACACAATCGAGCAACGCGTTAAAGTTATTCAGGCTTATTATGAAAATTGATTGATTGTTCAAATCAAAATGTGCTTCGTGATTTTTTCGGTCAATTTAATCGTCCAATTGAGCATACGATTGGGAAAATCGTGCAAAAACTTGAGCAAACCGTAATCTGTAGGAGATGGGGAAACACCAGTGCATGCTCATACAGCTCGTACTGCAGAAAATATTGCTGCTGTTCGGGATAGTGTGGCTGAAGAGCCGTCCACCTCAGCCCGTCGTCGTGCCCAACAATTGCACCTTTCACGCTCGTCGTCGATGAACATTATGCGTAAAGACACGCTTAAAAGGAGCAATTGACTCAGGAACTAAAGCCTCTTGACCATTCCAAACGTCGTCAATGGTCAGAATGGTGGCAAGAAATGGCAACAGTGGATGATCAATTTTCGAAGAAAATCATCTTCAGTGATGAGGCACATTTTCACCTCCGTGGATTCGTCAATAAGCAGAATTGCCGCATTTGGGCGAATGATAATCCCAGAGTGATTGTCGAAAAACCAATGCACCCACAAAGAATGACTGTTTGGTGCGGTTTATGGGCTGGCGGCATCATCGGGCCGTATTTTTTCCAAAATGAGGCCGGTCAGGTGGTTACTGTGAATGGTCTTCGCTATCGTGAGATGATAACGAACTTTTTATGGCCCGAATTGGAAGAAATGGATGTGGACGATATGTGGTTTCAACAGGACGGTGCCACTTGCCACACACAGCTAACGAAACAATGGCTCTTTTGCGGACACATTCAGTGACCGTGTTATCTCACGTGGTGACGATGTCAATTGGTCGCCAAGATCATGTGGTTTGACACCGTTGGACTTCTTTCTTTGGGGTTATTTGAAAGAAAAGGTGTACGTCGATAAGCCAGCAAAAAATTCAAGAGCTGAAGGATGAGATAATTCGGCATAGAACCTCAATTATGCCTCAGCGTCATCAAAATTTTGGACGATCGGATGGAGGTGTGCCGCCAAGGTCGCGACGGCCGTTTGGCCGATATTTTGTTCCATACATAATTGACCATACCAATATTATCATAATAAAAAGAAATGACAATAATTTCCTAAATAATTTGTGTTTTAATCAAAATCAACATCGACCCTTAAAATTTAACCACCCGTTATTAGAAAAAATTGTACCAACAACACGAATGAAGCTAGAATAATGAAATTTGCAATGTGCAACTTAGAGCTCAGATAAGAAGATGTTTTTCGAAATTCGTATTTTTAAGGGATAAATGGTGTTAAAAAGGGATAAAAATTGTACCACCTCCCTTACCAATCGGCTGGGACTTGAATTTTGAAATTTGTTCCAAGCTCTCTTACAAAAAAAAATTGTGCAAAAAATATATTTTCAAAATTCGTACTTTTTGCGACTGGATTAAAAATGGTACCAATCGAACGGATGTAGCTGATATCATAACATTCGGTGTGTTTAAAGATTAAAGATTTTTCGCAATATATACTTTTAAAGCGTAAATGGGAAAAGGGGGAAAACAATTGTACCAACAACATGATTAATGATAGAATCACGAAATTCGGTGTGTATATTCCTTTGACCGCGTAGATGCGAAACATAAAAGAATTTTTCGAAATTTTTAATTTTAAGGAAGAAGTGGAACAAAAAGGGAAATAAATAGTACCTATCAAAGTATCGAATTTAGAATCATGATATTTAGTCTATACATTCCTCTGACTACGAAACGGTCAGCACAAATATAAATTTATTAAATATGTACTTTTAAGGGGAACAAAAGGGATAAAAATGGTACCAACTACCAAAGCGTTGCTAACATCATGAAATTCGGTATACACATTTATGTGACTACGTACACGGTCATCATAAATTAAATAATCGAAATTTGCACTTTTAATTGGGAATCGTGCAAAAAAGGGATAAAAATGGTACCAATCAATCAAGTGGTACCAATGAAGCTAGAATCATGGTGTGCACATCTATGAAATAGCGTAGAAGAGTAAAATGAGGGGGATTTTCGTAATTTGTAAAGGGTAAATGGGAAAAATGGATAAAAATTTTACCATCAATAGATAGAAGATATAGTCATGAAACTCGGTGTGTGTATTACCCTGATGGTGTAGATGATTTTTATACACTCCACGATAGTATTATGGCTTTGTGCATTTGTTTGTAACACCCAAAAGGAAGCGAGATAGACCCATTGTTAAGTATACCGATCGACTTAGAATCACTTTCTGAGTCGATTTAGCAATGTCCGTCTGTCTGTCCGTCTGTCCATCTATTGTTGTAATCAAATTACAGGTCACAATTATAGTCCGATCTTACCAAAAATTGGCACAAGTAAGTTTTGTGGATCAAGGACGAACGCTATTTAATTGAGGCAAATCGGTTCAGATTTAGATATAGCCCCCATACAAATGTCGCTCCCGATTTGACATTTTCCGCTTTAGAAACCACATATTGTACCCGGTTTTCTTTAAATTTGGCACAACATCTTATAATCCAACTAGAAACACCTATGCAAAAATTGGGTAAGATCGGTTCAGATTTAGATATAGCCCAAAACAAATATGGCTCTCGATTTGACTTTTAAAAGCCTAAGATCAGTTCAGATTTAGAGATAGCGCAAATACAAATGTTGCTCCCAAATGTTTAAATGTTTTTCACTTATTTCGTTCCAGATTTCAATATGCCCCCACACAAATGTCCTTTCCGATATAACATTTTTTGTCAAACTCATACATTTACAGGATACAAAAAACCTTCCCGCTTTCACTTTTTCACCGAATTAAATTGTATTCGGATTGAAAGTGGAGTGTATCATAGAGTCGGCCCCGCCCGACTTTAGCCTTTCCTTGCTTGTTTTCAATATTGTATTTTAGGGGTAAGTGGGATAAAAGTGGTACATACCATCGAATGTGGAATCGTAAATTTTGGTTTCTTCGCCACGTAGCTGGCCATCATAAATTATTTTTTTTCGAAAATTTTACTTTTAAGATGGAAATGGGATAAAAAGAGTACCAACTAATCTGTTGTAGCTATAATCATGAAATTCGCTGTGTACATTCCTCAGGTTATATAGCTGTCCAACATAAATGCATTTTTCGAAATTTGTACTTTTAAGAGGGCATCGGTGCAAAAGGGATAAAAATTTTAACTACTATATTGTTGCAGATATAATCATGAAAATCGCTGTGTACATTTCTCAGGCTTTATAGGTGTCCAATATAAATGAAATTTAACATAAATAACAACATAAATAAACTTTCAAGAGGGAAGCGGTACAAAAGGGATAAAAATGGTTCCAACCAAAGTTTAGTAGCCATAATCGTAAAATTCGCTGTGTACATTCCTCAGGCTAAGAAGCCATCTAACATAATTTTTAATTTAATGTTCACATCATTTTTTTTAAATTTTGCACTTTTAGGAGGGAAGCGGGACAAAGGTGATAAAAATAGTACCTACCTGTTGTAGATAAAATCACGAAATTCTCTATAGCTGTCCAACATAAATGAATTTTTCGAAATTCGTACCTTTAAGAAGGAAACGGGATAAAAATAGTACCAACTATTACGTTGTGGCTATAATCATTAAATTCCAACCTAAATGATTTTCTTCAATTTGTACTTTTAAGAGGTAAACGGTACAAAAGGGGATCAAGATGGTACCAAGTCAAGTTTTGCAGCTCTCAAAATTCGTTGTGTACAACGCAAATAGATTTTTCAAAATTTATATTTTTAGAGGGAAGCGGGTACAGGGGATACTACCAAAATGCTCGATCTCCATCTCGGAAATCAAATAGAAAATATGCAGCACAAAGTGATTTCTCAAAATCACTTTTTTCGTCAAAATGTTATTCGCCAGACAACGTAATAAACTTATTTTTGGCAACTATATATGGTTTCGATCCCATACAATACAACAAATAATCTACAAAAGCAGATTCCACACAATGCCATCTCTAATCACAATGGACTTTATTTCAGCGTATACCTGCGAATTTACGTCAGAGATTTCACAAAATGTTGGGTCAATGGCTATTGTTGTTTCACAACGATAATTTATTGGTTGTGCTTACGAGTCCATTTCGCGTAGAATCCTTTCACCCACCCTCCCAGCCATCCATCCATTCATTTGAAGGTGCAATCAAAACGATGAAGTTTCGGAATACGTTCGAGTAACCCATCAATGAATTGGAAAAAGTAAAAAAGGTATTAATAACACGCACCACTCGAAATGATTTCGATTGAGATTTCATCTCATATCAATTTATATTGTTCTTCTTCGCCATTAAAACGTTTTTGGGATGTACGCTCTTGCCCTAGATTCCATTACAATGAAATAAAAACTGATTTCAAGTTTTTAATTTCGCATTTGCAACAGAACTCAAAAGCCAGCATTTTTTCCGTTAAAAATATCAAATATAAATGTATGTAATAAACAAATAAGAATCATATACATAAATCAATATCTGCCAAGATGTAGGGAGAAAGGCATAAATAAGAATGCATTGGCCATAGATTAATGTCTTTGCATGTTGTTGTGCTCCATAGCTGAGCAAAGAGCAAAAGTAATGGAAGTGAATGCGAATTTGGTTTAAAAGTGCTGTCATATTCTTCGTTTTTCCATAAACCAAATGCTAAAGGAAAATTTATAGAATATGCAAATAACGCACAATACGAGTACGAATGAGTTTTTAATCCAATTTTGCTTTTACTTCAATAACTTTCGCTCTCTGGTTTATGCGGAGCCATCCCGTGCTCATGCACAAGAGTAGAGTGGGTCGCTAGAAAAGTTTTTATAAATTTATCTTGATTCACAGAATAATTTGGTTCCAGCTAAATTAAGAGTTCAAAAACTAAAGCTACTCAAAAAAAATTGATGCACGTCTGCCAGATGGAAGGAAGGGCAACGGAATGATGGACGCTTGCAAAATCGATTTTTTGAAATAATTCTGTAACTGTAAAATTCTCAACTAGCAATGCACCTATTAGACAATGTATTATAGATTTCATAACCCCATACTCTGGAAATATTAACTCATATTTTAGTAAAAATCTCAATTTTTGGAACATATTTCCTCACTTCTGGAATTTGGCTATTTTGTTGGAAAAATCCCTAACTAGCTAGCAATTTGTATACCCTCCACCTAAGGATATATTATATATTTTTTTGTCATACCGTTTGTAACACCTTGAAATATTCATCGGAGACCCCATAAAGTATATATATTCTGGGTCGTGGTAAAATTCTAAGGCGATATAGCCATGTCTGTCTGTCTGTTGAAAGCACGCTAGCTTCCGAACGAAATGAGCTAGGAGGTTGAAATTTTTCGTAAATGTGTCTCATGGTTGCAGATCGGTTGGGATTGAAAGTGGGCGAAATCGGCCCAGGGGGAAAATTTTTTCCCTCACAAGGACTGAAAATACCCCTAGTAACCCCTAATATTTAACGTATTTAAGCAAAAACATGCTTATACATGTCTGCTTGCACTTACTTGATATTGGGTATGCGCATTCCCCCTATAACAAAAACGTGCACCATAAAGTGATTTTTATTCGTAGAGGGAGAAATTGAGGGATAAAAATGGTACATATTAAACGACAACAGCTAGAAACATGAAATTTGGCGTGTACATTCCTCTAATTGACTAGATACATAATATACAAATATTTTTTTCCAAATTCGTACTTTTAAGGGATAAAATGGGAATAGAGGGATAAAAATGGTACCAACCAAACGGCTGCACCTAGAATAATGAAATTCGGTGTATACATTCCTCTGATTAGATAGACACGTAAAAATAAACGGATTTTTCGAATTAGTACTTTTCGGGGTTAAAATGGCAAAAGGGGATAAAAAAAGTACCAACCAAATGACCGCAGCTAGAGTAATGCAACTCGGAGTATATATTCCTCTGACTGCGTACAAACGAAAAATAAAAGGTTTTTTCCAAATTGGTACTTTTAAGGGATACAATGGGTACAGAGGGATAAAAATAGTACCAACTAAATGACTACAGCTGGAACGATGAAATTCGGTATGTACATCCCTCTAATTGCGTAGACACGTAAAAGAAAGAGATTTTAGAAAGTCGTACTCTTAAGGGAGTAAAATAGGAAAAAGAGGACAAAAATGGTACCAGCGAAGCTGGAATGATGGAATTCGGGGTATACAATCATTTGACTGAATAGACACGCAAAATAAATAGATTTTTCAAAATTCGTACATTTTACTTTTAGGGCTAAAATTAGTTGAATCATGTAACATAACTTCATGATTCAACTAATTCTTGCACTATGTACATAAGATAATTGATTTTCAAAATGTATACTTTTGGAATTAAAATAGAATGGAAATACAACCAACTGTAGCTCCCACTATAGACCAATATTTATGGTATTTAAGCTTTTTGAAAATATGAATATAAGAATATCTATTTTTTGAATTGTCTTGAAGTATTATTTCGATATGTAAACGTATTGGTAGCCTTGCGTTATAAGCGTGGTTTGAAATAATAGAAATATTATATTTACTTATAAAATTATTTTGTCAATATTTGTATTGTTTTCGTTTGGCCATATTAAAAATTTATATTTTCCTGTAATATTACTGCACTTCTACGAAAACTGACAGCCTCTGTGGAATGCAATCCATGGTGGAGGGTATATAAAGTTCGGCCCGGCCGAACTTAACGCCTTTTTTATTTGTTTTAGTACAGCAATATTGGCAGAATTTTAATACCAATTTAACATTTTCGAGGACTAGAACTAGATGATCCCATGATATTCCAGGGATCTGTCATAGTTACGAAGTGCAGCCATCCCTAACCTACCAAAATAATAAAGCTAATTCTGCTTCTAGCTGCAGCATTTATTAAAAATTCAAGATAACCTCGAAAATATCGCGACGTGGAATATTCGATTTATGGTTGTCATCTGTCCAAAATAATAGATATGAGAATGCTATGGATAATATTTTTAGGAAATATTTGTTCTGTATCTAGGGAATGATCGAAATTCCAAAAATTATAAGGTTCGTATATAAAATTTTTAATAATCTGACTGAAAAGTAGAGCAAGGCAGCTGGATAAAAATTGAGGTGTTTGATTCGAAATATTGATTGGCTAAAACAACAAATTGACTTCTCATCATTTGATACTACAAAAAAGGGCGTTTATAAAACGACCCACCTTACTGTCAGGTTTGGAGCTGTCCGTAGAATATTTCAGACTTGCATTCTATTGCTATTGTCAAGCAGAGCCTATTTAACAGCAATTACCATTAACGAGAATTCTTTAAATGTAATAAAGGGTGTTTTTTATTGAGGTATAGAACTTCGAATTGAAATAAAACACAAGAAAATCGTTTTAATGTCCATCAATTTGGCTTTATTGGAAGGATAATTTTATGCCATTAATGTTTAAATATGATTTCGGGCATGTGGCTCGAATATAGCCAATTCTACAGGTCCAATTTTCAACCACTCCAATTGCTGTGCACGGTGGCGAATCGATTCATTCGGGTCCTCTTCAACACTTTGCTCTACAGCGGCAATTGTTTCTTCGGTGCGCACTGTTCGACGTCTCTGCGGATGCGTATTATCACATAGAGTAAACGTAGTGCGAAAACGATCCATGGTTAACCGAATTAATTACTCTGATGGACGATTATGTCGACCATAAAATGGACGGAGCGGTGAACTTCGCGAACTGAACCATTACTTTCGAAATAAATTTGCACGATTTGCAAGCGTTGTTCTTTTGTCAACCTGTTCATGATGAAATGGCAAACCAAACTAAATATTAATCAATTGACAGCTGACAAAATGGCCGCCAGTTAAAAAAGTGATGTCAACTTAAAGTTCTATACCCCAATAAAAAACACCCTTTATAATTAAATCAAATTGTCGCTCTTGCTGTGGTTCTATTTCAATCGACATAACATGTCGCAGAACTTCTGTAATTCTTTCGTAGCAGTTGTTCTTATTACCCCGTTTATATACCAAACCAAGGAATAGCTGTATACAATAATAACACGTATGTTATTTGTGTCAGTGGACAACAATTGATTTTCGATTTTTACAAAAATATATGCATATAAAACGAATTTTCGAATTTTAAAACGAATTTTTGAGTAAAACCATTTTAACACTGAGATTATAACTATTTTAATCAATTTTTTATTGTATAAGACTAGAAAAAGTCGATATTGATTTTTCTAGAAAAAGTCGATTAATCAATTAGTCGAAAGTGGATTTATAGAACCGTACTTTTTGCGGTATTAGAATTAGAGTGATCAAAAACCCGGTTTATTTAGCAATGCCGGGTTTTCGGGTTTTTCAAAAACCGCGATTTAAAAAAACCGGTTACCAGGTTTTCAATTTTAGAAAAAAACCTGCGCTGCTAGGATACTATTTTATACCCTCCAACTTAGGATAGAGTGTATATTCATTTTGTCATTTCGTGTACAGCACCTTGAAATATTCATCGGAGACCCCATAAAGTGTATATATGCTGGGTGTATGTCAGTTTATGCCAGCCTCTGAACAAAATATGCTAGTGCGTTCAAATTTTCCACAATGCTTGCAGATCGGCGAGTATTGAAAATGAGCGTAATCGGTCCAGGGGAAAATTTGTTTCCTGACTGAAAATTCCATTTAGTATTTAACCCTTACCGTGTCGAATTGTATGGTAAGCAAAATATCTGAAAATTTGTACATAAAGTAATATCGGTCTTCTAAAAATGGGAAAATATTTTTAAAAAATATTATAAAGCTTATAGTTCAGAAGATATAGATATTATATCTTGGACCGGGTTTTTTAAAGCAATAAAAAGTCAATTATTAGACTTTCCTGGTCAATAAATAGGGCTTAATTTCATTAAGAGTTTTAATTTCATCTATCTCCATTAAAGTGAAAGTAATTAAAACGAGTCTAAAAGGGAGCGGTTGCCGCCATATTTTTATAAACTCTTAATTATTCACTAACATAAATTAATTCAATTTATATATATTTACAGTTTTTACAATAACTGGAATATTAATTAAGTTCCAAGCATTCAAAAATAAAACAAAACATTTTTCGATATGTCTTCCTCTCAGTGGAATTTATCCAGAAATGCATTATAGAAAAGAACAAACAACAATTTTCACTACCCACTCTAACATACATAGAAATAACACTGTATACGAAATATTTGTGTTGCGTTCCACTTTTCTTCATTTAGTATAAGTTTGAAATATTCATTGAAACACACAAACTGCTATGTAAATCCCTCAAGTTTTATGATTTCCCCAAACAATTTATTAAATATTTACTTGTTTATTGTAAAGTATGTACATATTTCGCTGCACACACACGCACATAAATACAAACTCAAAAATTCCATAAAATTATTGGGGAAAGTTAGTGAAAGTTAAAAAAACCCAAACATTTTCGATTTAAGTTAAATTTTTGCTGATTTTTTGTCACTATCAAAATTGGATATTATATTGCGATTTGGTTAAAATTATACCATTGCATTCGAGTCCTTTGAAAGCGTTTGAATCTCAAATGGTTTATACTCGTATCAGTTTGATCAAAATGATATTCGTAAAACTGTAAATTATACATTAAGAAAATAAACATGGAATCTGAAATTGGCTATATGGAAAATCGTCAAAAAAATTGAAAAATTAGCTAAAACAAAAATTGGGCCAAAAATGGAAAATGACCCAAAACGGAAAATGAAATTACATCCAAAAATAAATGAAAAATCATCCAAATCAAAAATGAACAAGTATGTCGTTGTTTTAGTCGGCTTAACCGACTTATATATATCCTCACTCTCAGAGAACAAATATACGGATGTTAATAGAAATTAAATTTAACTTAGGACAAGGTAATTTGTGTGTAAGGTACTAGAAGGTTCCTGACACATGGTCTCAGCTTCTACATTTAAAAAACAATTTTTATACACTCCACGAGAGTATTATGTCTTTGTGCATTTGTTTGTAACACCCACAAGGAAGAGAGATAGACCCATTGTTAATTATACCGATCGACTTAGAATCACTTTTTGAATCGATTTAGCGATGTCCGTCCGTCTGTCTGTCTGTCTGTCTGTCCATCTATTCTTGTAATCACGATACAGGTCGCAATTGTACACAGAACCAAATGAAACTTGACACAAAGAAGTTTTTCGGGATAAGAACGAACGCTATTTAATTTGAAGAAAATCGGTTCAGATTTATATATAGCCCCCATACAAATTTCACTCCCGATTTGACTCTTTTCACTCTAGATACCACATATTTTAACAGATTTTCTTCAAAATTGGCAAAACCTCTTATAGTTCAACTAGAAACATCTGTGGTAAAAATGGGTCAGATCGGTTCAGATTTATATATAGCTCCCATACAAATTTCGCTCCCGATATGAATTTTTCCGCTCTAGAAACCACAAATTGTATCAGATTGTCTTCAGATTTGGCAAAACATCTTATTTTTCAACTAGCAACACTTGTGGTCAAAATGGGTTAGATCGGTTCAGATTTATATATAGCTCCCATACAAATTTCGCTCCCGATTTGATTTTTTCCGCTCTAGAAACCACAAATTGTATCAGATTGTCTTCAAATTTGGCAAACTATCTTATATTTCAACTAGAAACGCCCATGATGAAAATGGGTCAAATCGGTTCAGATTTATATATAGCTCCCATACAAATTTCGCTCCCAATTTGACTTTTTCCGCTCTAGATACCACATATTTTAACAGATTTTCTTCAAAATTGGCAACATCTTATAAAGAGTGATTTTTTTGAGGTTAGGATTTTCATGCATTAGTATTTGACAGATCACGTGGGATTTCAGACATGGTGTCAAAGAGAAAGATGCTCAGTATGCTTTGACATTTCATCATGAATCGTCTTACAAACGAACAACGCTTGCAAATTATTGAATTTTATTATCAAAATGCGTGCTCTGTTAAGAAAGTTCATTGCGCGCTTCCATTTTATGGTCAGTTTAATCGACCCACTGAAGCGGCTATTCGGGCTATTGTGACTAAATTTCGCACCAAATTTACATTGTTGGACATTAAACCACCAACACGCTTACGTAGAGTGCGAACTGAAGAAAATATCGCAGCTGTATCGGCCAGTGTTAATGATGACCACCAATTTTCGATTCGTCGCCGTTCGCACCAATTGGGTCTCTGTTACTCAAAAACGTGGAAATGCCAAAATTGGACTAAGCGGATGGACCACCTAAGACGCAGCCGCGGTCAACATTTAAATAAAATTATCTTCAAAAAGTAAATGTCATGGACCAATCTAACGTTTCAAATAAAGAACCGATGAGATTTTGCAAATTTTATGCGTTTTTTTTAAAAAAAAGTTATCAAGCTCTTAAAAAATCACCCTTTAGTTCAAACAGAAACACTTGTGGTAAAAATGGGCCAGATCGGTTCAGATTTATATATAGCTGCCACACAAATTTCTCTCCCGATTTCACTTTTTCCACTCTATAAACCACATATTTTAACAGATTTCTTTCAAATCTTTCAAAATATCTTATAATTCAACTAGAAACACCCATGGTGAAAATGGGTCAGATCGGTTCAGATTTACATATAGATCCAATACAAATTTCGCTCCCGGATAGACTTTTTCCGCCCCAGAAACCACAAATTTTCTCCGAATTTCTTTGAAGTGACCACAAAACGTTATATTTGAACTGGAAGAACTTATTTTGAAAGTTAGTCACTTTTTTCCATGTTTGGATATAGCCCCGATACAAATATTCTTTTCGATTTGACAAATTGGACCAGGTCATATTAGCCTATGATAAGGAAGCATACAAAAATTCTTCCCGTTTTCACTTTTTACCGAGTTGAATTGTATTCGGATAGAAAGTGGAGTGTATCGTATAGTCGGCTCCGCCCGACTTTAGCCTTTCCTTACTGGTTTAGTTTTAAAGTTATTATATAAACATTTTAAAATATCAAATGATTTTGATTACCCGTACCCATCAAAAAATGGAAGTACTTCCAAAGGAATAACATTTTAAGTGCTTTGAAAATAGCTGGAGCTTTGGCAAAAGTTGTTTTAAATTGCATCAACAAATGTAGATATAAAGTTATTCCGAAGTTGCTTTGAAGAAGTTGTTTAAGAAGTTCTTTTTAATAACATTAACATAAGTAAATAAAAAGTAATCAAAATTATCTAAATTATCTAAATATGGCGTCTGAAATTGTAATACAATTCCAATTCCTGCTCCCGGATGAGTTCAGGAACATTAGAAATGTTTTGTTTTAAATCTCTTTTTATTTAAAAAATTAAATGTGTATGCTTTGTATACCCTCCACCTCCAGGATGGGGGTATACTAACTTTGTCATTCCATTTGTAACACCTTGAAATATCCACCTGAGACCCTATAAAGTATATATATTCTTGATCGTCATAAAATTCTAAGACGATCTAGCCATGCCCGTCCGTCTCTCCGTCTGTTGAAAGCTCTCTAGCATCTAAACGAAATGAGCTAGGATGTCCAAATAATAAAATGGTACAAACCAAACGGTTGCACCTAAAATAATGAAATTCGGTGTATACATTGTCTTATGGCATAGACACAATAAATATCGGATTTTTCGAAATTCGTATGTTTTGGGGTTAAAATGGAAAAAAGGGATAAAAATACTACCAACCAAATGACCGCAACTAGAATTATGCAATTCGGAGTATACATTCTTCTGACTGCGTAGACACGGTTTGTCCAAATTCGTACTTTTAAGGAATACAATGGGTACAGAGGGATGAAAATAGTACCCACTAAATGGCTACAGCTAAAATGATTAAATTGGGTGTGTATATTCCTCTAATTGCGTAGACACGTAAAATAAAGAGATTTTATAAAATCGTACTTTTAAGGGGTATAATGGAAAAAGGGGATAAAAATGGTACTAACCAAATTGCCGCAGCTAGAATCATGGAATTCGGTGTATACATTCTTCTGACTGCATAGACACGCAAAAAAAAATTTTCCAAATTCATACTTTTTCACTTTTATGACAAAAATTGGTTGAATCATGAAATTATGTTATTTTGTACTGTGTACGTGATTTTCAAAATTTTTACTTTTGATGGAAATAAAGGGTGGTTAAATTTTAAGGGCCGATGTTGAATGTGAACCACACCTATACACTAGGGCGTACCTCAAAAAAAAAGTTCGCCGTACACCTTCGAATATGAAGTATTATTGAAAGGTAGTTTCAAAAAAAAAATTTTTATTTTTTTATGCCGAACGTAGGGGTCGCGCTTTTACATTTTTCTATATAACTTGTATTTATAAACGGATTTTAAAGTGTGATACATCGATGTTTTTGTCTCGACGAGGCCGATTTTTTTGTCTTTGAAGTCATTGAGCTCAAGCACCCCCTTCTGGTACTTACCCATCATTTCTCAGTTGCTACTACCCTAATGTACCACTCTAATAATCGAAAATTAAAGCTCGCATAAAATCATGAATCATGTTTGAGCTCAATGACTTCAAAGACAAAAAAATCGGACAAAAACATCGATGTATCACACTTTAAAATCCGTTTATAAATGCAGAAGTTATATAGAAAAATGTAAAAGCGCGACCCCTACGTTCGGCATAAAAAAATAAAAAAAATTTTTTTGAAACTACCTTTCAATAATACTTCATATTCGAAGGTGTACGGCGAACTTTTTTTTTTTACTTGTAACCTGGTACGCTCTACTATACACCTCAAATTAATTTTTTTTTTCGCATCTCATTTTACATTTCTCAATTTCAGACTAACTCAATTTGAACCATGGAAAGATATACAATCGAGCAACGCGTTAAAGTTATTCAGGCTTATTATGAAAATGGGCGTTCAAATCAAAATGCAAATCGAGCACTTCAAAGAAAATCATCTTCAGTGATGAGGCACATTTTCATCTCAGTGGATTCGTCAATAAGCAGAATTGCTGCATTTGGGCGAATGATAATCCAAGAGTGATTGTCGAAAAAACAATGCACCCACAAAGAGTGACTGTTTGGTGCGGTTTATGGGCTGGCGGCATCATCGCTCCGTATTTTTTCCAAAATGAGGCCGGTCAAGTAGTTACTGTGAATGGTCTTCGTGGTGGTTTCAACAGGACGGTGCCACTTGCCACACAGCTAACGAAACAATGACTCTTTTGTGCGACAAATTTAATGGCCGTGTTATCTCACGTGGTGGCGATGTCAATTGGCCGCTAAGATCATGTCAGACGGTCAGACTTCTTTCTTTGGGGTTATTTGAAAGAAAAGGTGTACGTCGATAAGCCAGCAACAATTCAAGAGCTTAAGGATGAGTTTATTCGGCACATTAACGGCATAGAAACTCAATTATGTCTCATCTCACCATCGGATGGAGGTGTGCCGCAGAGGTAGCGGCGGTCATTTGGTTGATAGTTTGTTCCATACATAATTGAACCATACCAATATTATCATAATAAAAAGAAATGACAATAATTTCCTAAATATTTTGTGTTTTATTCACAATCAACATCGGCCCTTAAAATTTAACCAACTGTAGCACCCTTTATCTACCGATTTTTATTGTATTTAAACTTTTTTGAAGATTGCTGTATTATATTTAAATCTTGAATTGAAGTATAACGTAGTGGTAGCCTTGCCTTATAAGCGTGGTTTGAATTAATAAAAATTTTATATTTATTTATAAAATGCACTTGTGTAAAATCGACAGCCTCTGTGGAATGCGATCCATGGTGGAGGAGATATAAAGTTCGGCTCGGCCGAACTTAACGCCGTTTTTACTTGTTTTTACGTAGTTTATGGTGATTTGTGTGGGAGGTACTGGAAGGGGCGTGTACAGTACACTTAAGATCTGTGATTTCGAAGATCTGTGTGGAAGTTACATTAGCTTTAATTTGACATAGGAACCATATTCCTATTTGCGTGGTAGGAACCAGAAGGGGGTTAGAAATTTCGCCCATCTTCGAAGTTAAACTAAGTTTGGGAAAAATAATACCATGTGCAAAGTTTGAATTGATGCCTTAGCTCCTTTCGAGAGTTATCGTGTACACCAGCCAGCCAGACGGTCTTTTTTCCTAAATGATATTATCTGTAGAATGAGGGTATTATTACACATTTTTTCTGTCCCAAATGATATAAAGGGTGATTTTTTAAGAGCTTGATAACTTTTTTTTTTTAAAAAAACGCATAAAATTTGCAAAATCTCATCGGTTCTTTATTTGAAACGTTAGATTGGTCCATGACATTTACTTTTTGAAGATAATTTCATTTAAATGTTGACCGCGGCTGCGTCTTAGGTGGTCCATCCGCTTAGTCCAATTTTGGCATTTCCACGTTTTTGAGTAACAGAGACCCAATTGGTGCGAACGGCGACGAATCGAAAATTGGTGGTCATCATT
This sequence comes from Polietes domitor, assembly GCA_947397865.1. Classification (NCBI taxonomy): domain Eukaryota; kingdom Metazoa; phylum Arthropoda; class Insecta; order Diptera; family Muscidae; genus Polietes; species Polietes domitor. The sequence continues at coordinate 97,480,240 of OX377621.1, read as the reverse complement.
AACACTGGCCGATACAGCTGCGATATTTTCTTCAGTTCGCACTCTACGTAAGCGTGTTGGTGGTTTAATGTCCAACAATGTAAATTTGGTGCGAAATTTAGTCACAATAGCCCGAATAGCCGCTTCAGTGGGTCGATTAAACTGACCATAAAATGGAAGCGCGCAATGAACTTTCTTAACAGAGCACGCATTTTGATAATAAAATTCAATAATTTGCAAGCGTTGTTCGTTTGTAAGACGATTCATGATGAAATGTCAAAGCATACTGAGCATCTTTCTCTTTGACACCATGTCTGAAATCCCACGTGACCTGTCAAATACTAATGCATGAAAATCCTAACCTCAAAAAAATCACTCTTTATAACCTCCTAGAGAGAGTTTATACCCTCTCTCTCATCCAAAACATTGGGATTTTCCCCTATGAGGTATGCCCAAAGCCGGCTAAGCAGAGTAAAGGTTTTCAGTGTTTTGTATTTTTTCAGTATTTATGAAAAACTAGCAAATACCCGCTACTTCGTACGCGGAAAAATGGTACAGTAGTTTGTATCGGTATTCAAACTGTTTTTTATATTTTGAAATTGCCTTAGTGTAAGGATATTACTTTCAGCGTTTATACGTAGTCAATAGTTTAATTTATAGGCACAAAATGAAAACAATTTTTCTACAAAAAAATCATATAAAGTAGAAAATTATTTGCACTTTTCTTTATTAAGCTGTGAAAATTATACTCTCACTACAGAGTAGGAGGGTATATATCATTAGGGATGGAAAAAAGTGTAACGCATTGAAGGATAGATTTAAAACCATAAGTATGTCCCAAGTCCCTTTCACGTCTGTCTGGCTCGCTGGTATACACGATGACTCTGGAAGGGACTTAATGAATTTATTCAAACTCTGCACATAGTACTATTTTCCCAAACTTAGTTTAAATTCGGAAATGGGGAAAATTGATATACGTCTTATGGTACCCATACACGTATAGTCCATATTCCAAAACAAACGACCCGTACGTAAAATTAAACCTAATATAACTTCTATACTTTCCACGCAAATTGACATAACCTTTGGTCAAAATAAAACTGATACAACTTACATACCTATGGTTGAAATTAGTTGCAATTTGAGATTTTAAAATGTTTTTATAATCACTTTAAACCTACAAAATATGTATGCTTTTCCACGTCCTTTGTAGTCCCTATCCTAGTGAAAATTAATACCATAACTTCTATACCGGTGAGTGACTTGAAATCTGAACATTGAAATGGAACAAACATTTTGTATCTATCTTTTATTTTGACTATAATGTTCACACAGAACTCTTTCTGTGCCGCTTGTGCCCTTAAACATACAAATTTCGAAAAATTAATTTATGTACTCGGAGAAATGTACACACCGAATTTCTTTTCATATTCTAGCTGAAAACTTTGGTTGGTACTATCTGTATCCCAAATCCCCAATTTTGGTTGGTACCTTTTGCACCACTTTTGATCCGCTTCCCCCTTTGAAGTATACATTTGATACAATCCAATTGTATTGCAGTATCCATTTTAATCGCCTTTTTCCAAGTTCAACTTAAAAGTAAAGGGTGATTTTTTAAGAGCTTGATAACTTTTTTTAAAAAAAAACGCATAAAATTTGCAAAATCTCATCGGTTCTTTATTTGAAACGTTAGATTGGTCCATGACATTTACTTTTTGAAGATAATTTCATTTAAATGTTGACCGCGGCTGCGTCTTAGGTGGTCCATCCGCTTAGTCCAATTTTGGCATTTCCACGTTTTTGAGTAACAGAGACCCAATTGGTGCGAACGGCGACGAATCGAAAATTGGTGGTCATCATTAACACTGGCCGATACAGCTGCGATATTTTCTTCAGTTCGCACTCTACGTAAGCGTGTTGGTGGTTTAATGTCCAACAATGTAAATTTGGTGCGAAATTTAGTCACAATAGCCCGAATAGCCGCTTCAGTGGGTCGATTAAACTGACCATAAAATGGAAGCGCGCAATGAACTTTCTTAACAGAGCACGCATTTTGATAATAAAATTCAATAATTTGCAAGCGTTGCTCGTTAGTAAGTCTATTCATGATAAAATGTCAAAGCATACTGAGCATCTTTCTCTTTGACACCATGTCTGAAATCCCACGTGATCTGTCAAATACTAATGCATGAAAATCCTAACCTCAAAAAAATCACTCTTTATAAAAATTGAATATCAGTTAATGTTTCGCGTCTACACTGTCAGAGGAATATATACACCGTATTTCACGATTCTAGTTTCAGTCGTGTTATAGGAATATAAAAAGGTACGAATTTCGAAAAATATATTAATTTTGTGTTTCTATGCATGTACAAACCCAATTTCATGATTGCTACCGCTGTTATCACTTTTTAACCCAATTTCACAAGTAAAGAGTGATTTTTTTGAGGTTAGGATTTTCATGCATTAGTATTTGACAGATCACGTGGGATTTCAGACATGGTGTCAAAGAGAAAGATGCTCAGTATGCTTTGACATTTCATCATGAATAGACTTACTAACGAGCAACGCTTGCAAATTATTGAATTTTATTATCAAAATGCGTGCTCTGTTAAGAAAGTTCAGAAAGAAAGAAATTGTGTTCAGCGACGAAGCTCATTTTTGGCTCAATGGGTACGTAAATAGGCAGAATTGTCGATTTTGGAGTGAATATCAGCCAGAAGCATAGCAAGAGCTACCAATGCATCCAGAAAAAGTCACAGTTTGGTGCGGTTTATGGGCTGGTGGCATCATTGGACCGTACTTCTTCAAAGATGATGCGAATCGTAACGTAACTGTGAATGGTGAGCGCTACCGTGAGATGATATCCAACTTTTTTTTGCCCAAAATGGAAGAACTGAACTTGGTTGACATGTGGTTTCAACAAGATGGCGCTACATGCCACACAGCTCGCGATTCTATGGCCATTTTGAGGGAAAACTTCGGAGAACAATTCATCTCAAGAAATGGACCGATAAGTTGGCCACCAAGATCATGCGATTTGACGCCTTTAGACTATTTTTTGTGGGGCTACGTCAAGTCTAAAGTCTACAGAAATAAGCCAGCAACTATTCCAGCTTTGGAAGACAACATTTCCGAAGAAATTCGGGCTATTCCGGCCGAAATGCTCGAAAAAGTTGCCCAAAATTGGACTTTCCGAATGGACCACCTAAGACGCAGCCGCGGTCAACATTTAAATGAAATTATCTTCAAAAAGTAAATGTCATGGACCAATCTTACGTTTCAAATAAAGAACCGATGAGATTTTGCAAATTTTATGCGTTTTTTTTTAAAAAAAAGTTATCAAGCTCTTAAAAAATCACCCTTTACAAAAGTACGAATTTCGAAAAATTCCTTCAATTTGCATTTTCAGGGATGTACACGCCGAATTTCATGATTCCAGCTCCGCCTGTTTGATTGGTACCATTTTGTTTCCCTTTCTACCCAATTTCACTCACAAAAAGTACGAATTTTGAAAAATATTTTCTTAGTCGCATTCGTGCTGTAAAAGTTATGCCAGTTCCGAATTTCATGATTCTAGGCCCAGTGGTTTGGTCTGGGCGGTGGTACAATTTGTATCCCATTTAATCCCTTGAAAGTACAAATTTCGAAAAATGTTTTCTTATTAGTGATCTGCGCTGTAAAACGAATATACACACCGAATTTCATTATTGTAGCGTCATCCGTGTTGTTGGTACCTTTTTTATCCCCTTTTCCGTTTAAAAGTTAAAATTTCGAAAATATCCTTCATTTTGCGATTCTAAACATTTTGAGGGATGTACACACCGAATTTTATGGTTTCAGCTCCATCCATTTTATTGGTACTATTTGTACACCTTTTTACCCGATTTCACCACCAAAAAGTACGAATTTTGAAAAATATTTTCTTTGGCGCGTTGAAGCTATAAGAGGAATTTTTGTACCAAATTTCAAGATTCTAGTCCCAGCCGTTTGGTCATTGCGGAGGTACAATTTTTATCCCTCTTTACCCCTTAAAAGTACGAATTACGAAAAACTCCCTTCAAATCTGATTTCTTCACTGTAAGGGAAATGTACATTAGGGCGTACCTCAAAAAAAAAAGTTCGCCGTACACCTTCGAATATGAAGTATTATTGAAAGGTAGTTTCAAAAAAAAATTTTTATTTTTTTATGCCGAACGTAGGGGTCGCGCTTTTACATTTTTCTATATAACTTGTATTTATAAACGGATTTTAAAGTGTGATACATCGATGTTTTTGTCTCGACGAGGCCGATTTTTTTGTCTTTGAAGTCATTGAGCTCAAGCACCCCCTTCTGGTACTTACCCATCATTTCTCAGTTGCTACTACCCTAATGTACCACTCTAATAATCGAAAATTAAAGCTCGCATAAAATCATGAATCATGTTTGAGCTCAATGACTTCAAAGACAAAAAAATCGGACAAAAACATCGATGTATCACACTTTAAAATCCGTTTATAAATGCAGAAGTTATATAGAAAAATGTAAAAGCGCGACCCCTACGTTCGGCATAAAAAAATAAAAAAAATTTTTTTGAAACTACCTTTCAATAATACTTCATATTCGAAGGTGTACGGCGAACTTTTTTTTTTACTTGTAACCTGGTACGCTCTAATGTACATACCAAATTTCATGATTCTAGCTTCAGCCATGTTGTTGGTACAATTTTTGTCCCTTTTTGTCCCATTTGACCCCACAAAGGTACGAATTTTGCAAATGAAATCTTTTGGGATGTCTTCATGCCGCAAAAGGAATATCCATACCAAATTTCAAGATTCTAGGCCCAGCCGTTTGGTCATTGCGTTGGTAACACTTTTTATCCCTTTTTACCCCGTTTTACCCCTTAAAAGTACGAATTTCGAAAAATCCCGTCTTATCACACCTCTACACTGTAAGAGAAATGTACACACCAAATTTCCAAGTGATTTTTTCATATAAAAGTGTCCATTTTTGTATGGATTTTTTTGGGTTGTTTATCATAATATGTTGTGCGATATTTCCGGCACCATCCCAGACCTTTCTATATTCGCAAAGTTAATATAATTCCTTAGATTTTCATTATAATAGACTGCTTAATAAAAAGCTTTACCTTTCACTTTTATTAAACAAAATCAAAATTTCCCTCTAAATTTTCATAACTAAATTAAAGGCAACAAGTCACATGTAACATTGGAAACATCACTATGGACCATTGCTTTTCCATTAGGCAGGATACTTCATTTGCACGAATTTCAAAAACAGAGACAGAGAGAAAATACCACATGGCTTTCACAAACTCAATTTACATGACAACGGCAACAACTACTTCAAATACATTTCAAACCAAAAAAAAGAACCGAAACAATTTCATTTCCTGCCAGCACAAACCTTGATTATATTATGGTGGGACATACACATATAAAAGAAGGACATAAATGTTTATTACGCCACAAAGGCATTTCTGTCGGGGAACGTCTGTTTTGTACAGCTCAAAATTTCTGAAGCAAACATTCGGACCAGCTCAGCTATGTGACATTATCCGGGCCATTTCCATTACCAGGAGCATAGCTACTCTACCCACATACTATGGTATGTGGGAAATCTCATCCCAACCATAAAACAATTAAAAGTTCTTCATGGCAATTATGTGATACTTTCTGTACATGATATATGTATGTACGAGACTAGTACGAGTAGTCCATATGGATGTGAAGAAACACTTCATCATTTTCACCCCAAGTCCCCACCCCTACGAAAATGGTTAGCACTTTTACCATTAAATCACAATAAACTACAGAAACTTTTGCAAAGAAATTTAAATAAAACTGACATTATGAACTTTTGCTTAGCTTTACGCTGTAGTTTATGGAAAAAATGCAAAACTTTTTCCATAAAGACACCAAAAAATGATGTCAATGATAAATAAAGAGTGATTTTTTTGAGGTTAGGATTTTCATGCATTAGTATTTGACAGATCACGTGGGATTTCAGACATGGTGTCAAAGAGAAAGATGCTCAGTATGCTTTGACATTTCATCATGAATCGTCTTACAAACGAACAACACTTGCAAATTATTGAATTTTATTATCAAAATGCGTGCTCTGTTAAGAAAGTTCATTGCGCGCTTCCATTTTATGGTCAGTTTAATCGACCCACTGAAGCGGCTATTCGGGCTATTGTGACTAAATTTCGCACCAAATTTACATTGTTGGACATTAAACCACCAACACGCTTACGTAGAGTGCGAACTGAAGAAAATATCGCAGCTGTATCGGCCAGTGTTAATGATGACCACCAATTTTCGATTCGTCGCCGTTCGCACCAATTGGGTCTCTGTTACTCAAAAACGTGGAAATGACAAAATTGGACTAAGCGGATGGACCACCTAAGACGCAGCCGCGGTCAACATTTAAATGAAATTATCTTCAAAAAGTAAATGTCATGGACCAATCTAACGTTTCAAATAAAGAACCGATGAGATTTTGCAAATTTTATGCGTTTTTTTTTAAAAAAAAGTTATCAAGCTCTTAAAAAATCACCCTTTATCTATCGATTTAATAAAATGTGAATGTGGCACCCTTCTCAAGCGAAATAGTGTACGTGCACACAACACAACCCACACACACATTAACATAATTTATGCAATCTTGCCACGAAATTCGAAAATAGAGCAACGCCTTCGAACACAGAAAAGTGCATGAAAAATGTCAACGTCTAAAGGATTACGATTTCGAATGCAGATAAGGCAAAAAAGTCTTTCAATTTGTACGGGCGTGCGACAATCTGGGATATCTTGAATAGAAAACACGGTTGGACGGTTGAATTATTAAGTTTATGTATATTTGTAAGCTTCTTTATGAAGTTGTAGCGTTTTTCTAATCAGACACACGGACGGACGAGTATGGCTCATTTCTCTTTATTATGATAACTAGCTGAACTCCCGCCCACTTCGCCAGGCAGAAAAACAGACGGAAATTAAAATCAGGTTTCCTATTGTTTTTTCTTGTTATCAGTAATATATGTACCTCTTATAATCAAGGTATTTCCCTGAGATACTAAAGAAATGGATATGTTCCATGGAGAATATTGAAGAACATAACTTTACTTTACGGCGAAAACAGGAAGAATTGTCGAAAATCAAATTTAATTTAGGTTAAGAGTGATTGAAAACATATAAAAAGTCAATCAAATTGTTCACTAATCAGACAACACAAAAACTAAAAAGTTTATATAATTTCCATTATCTTGACTTAAGTCGACTTTTGACGAATGAATATTTATTTTTTTGTAACCTTTCCTTACTATTGTGCTAAAATATCCAAAGAAAACGTGTAATTTTACAAAATTCAGGTAAAAAAAATCCCCATCTTTCAAATCCCGCCCATTTGTATATTGTCTAAGAAGGTTACAAATAAATTAACTCACGCAACAATATAAGAATCTCGGTGTCGGATATACTCTAAAACAGGTGTTAATTTTGAATGGGAAGGGACATGGCCACGTTCCGCCCATCTTTTCACAACTTCGTACACCCACTTTCCCAAGACCGCCCATTTTTGGCACAACTACCCACATTGATGCTAATGCACGTATACTAAATTTGAGCACTCTAGGTGTCATGGAACTGACAATATTCAAAATTGGGTTTTATCTTCGTAAGGGAGGTACCACGCCCACTTTTTCAATACCGCCCATTTTTGGCACAACTACGCATATTGATGCTAGATGCACTGACACAAAATTTCAGCACTCTAGGTGTCATGGAACTGACAATATTCATATTTTAACTTCGTATGGGAGGTACTACGCCTACTTTTGCAATGCGGCCTATTTTTGTCAAAACTGTGCAGAATAATAATTAGTGAACTTTCACAAAAATTCAAGACTCTGCCCGCAACAGTACTCCGAATACGCTAATTTATAAAAAAAAAACGAATAAAAACCCAATTTGTGTGGGAGTTGCCATGCCCACTGAAAATATCAAAAATTTATATAGCCTATTTTCACCACCGGTTCAGCATGAACATACTGTGAAAATTTCAAGAAGATCGGTTCAGTAGTTTAGGCTGCTACAAAGAACAAACAAACACAGATTCATTTATATATATATATAGATATTGGTATGGTTCAATATCCAGCCAGCCCATAAACCGCACCAAACAGTCACTCTTTGTGGGTGCATTTTTCGACAATCACTCTGGGATTATCATTCGCCCAAATGCGGCAATTCTGTTTACTGACGAATCCACTGAGGTGAAAATGTGCCTCCTCACTGAAGGTGATTTTGATTTGAACGCCCATTTTCATAATAAGCCTGAGTAACTTTAACGCGTTGCTTGATTGTATATCTTTCCATGGTTCAAATTGAGTTAGTCTGAAATTGAGAAATGTCAAATGAAATGCAGAAAAAAACTTGACGTTTAGGTGTGGTTCACATTCAACATTGGCCCTTACAATTTAACCACCCTTTACATTCAATAATGACTGTGCTGGAAGTTTAAAATTAAAAATGATCGAAATGGGTCCAAATGGAAAACCAGCGAATGAAAATAATATCTACTATTTAGGGTATTTAACCATCGCTAGATTTTTTATGATTGCTGCCACTTTGAATACTGTTGAGGTATTATGTAGATGTATATAGCCAATATATATATTATCAAGCTATAAAAACGTCTCTACAACGCTAAGAGTGGGCGTTTTTTTATAAAATTATTTAATTAATTTTAATTCAATATTATAAAAATGAAACGTCAGAATTTATTTAAAATTATTATTATCATAATTTTCTTAATATGTTGCTGCACGTTTATGTGAAAACGACAGCCTCTAATCTGCCGTTGATAATGTGGAATGCTATGGAAATGCTAATAATTTGTGTCTTTAAGAACTTCCATGGAGAAATAAGGAAAGTTCCAGCCTATTAAATTAGTGAATACTGTTTAAATAGCCTTTTCTTTATTTTTTTATACCCTCCTCCTCCAGGATGTGGGTATACTAACTTTGTCATTTCGTCTGTAACACCTTAAAATATAGACCTGAGACCCTATAAAGTATATATATTGTTGATCGTCATAAAATTCTAAGACGATCTAGCCATGTCCGTCTGTTGAAATCATGCTATCATCTAAACGAAAGGAGCTAGGACCTCCAAATTTTCCATAATTGTGTCTTATAATCGTAGATAGGTTGGGATTGTAACTGGGCGAAATCGGTCCAGAGGGAAATTTTTTTCCTCCACATGGACTGAAAACAATCATAATAACTCCTAATAGTTTAGAGTATTAAATCATGTTTTTTCAATATGTCTGCTTCTAAAGGGTGATTTTTTAAGAGCTTGATAACTTTTTTAAAAAAAAAAACGCATAAAATTTGCAAAATCTCATCGGTTCTTTATTTGAAACGTTAGATTGGTCCATGACATTTACTTTTTGAAGATAATTTCATTTAAATGTTGACCGCGGCTGCGTCTTAGGTGGTCCATCCGCTTAGTCCAATTTTGGCATTTCCACGTTTTTGAGTAACAGAGACCCAATTGGTGCGAACGGCGACGAATCGAAAATTGGTGGTCATCATTAACACTGGCCGATACAGCTGCGATATTTTCTTCAGTTCGCACTCTACGTAAGCGTGTTGGTGGTTTAATGTCCAACAATGTAAATTTGGTGCGAAATTTAGTCACAATAGCCCGAATAGCCGCTTCAGTGGGTCGATTAAACTGACCATAAAATGGAAGCGCGCAATGAACTTTCTTAACAGAGCACGCATTTTGATAATAAAATTCAATAATTTGCAAGCGTTGTTCGTTTGTAAGACGATTCATGATGAAATGTCAAAGCATACTGAGCATCTTTCTCTTTGACACCATGTCTGAAATCCCACGTGATCTGTCAAATACTAATGCATGAAAATCCTAACCTCAAAAAAATCACTCTTTACTTACTAAACGTGCACCATAAAGTGATTTTTGTTCGTAGGGGGTGAAATGGGGCAAAAAGGGATAAAAATGGTACATATTAAATGACAACAGCTAGCAACACAAAATTCGGTATGCACATTCCTCTAATTGAGTAGATACATAATATAAAAGTATTTTTTATAAATTCGTACTTTTAAGGGGTAAAATGCGAATAGGGGGATAAAAATGGTACCAACCAAACGGCTGCACCTAGAATAATGAAATTCGGTGTATACATTCCTATGATTGCGTAGACACGTAAAATATTTTTCGAAATTCGTACTTTTTGGAGTTAAAATGGAAAAAGATAAAAATAGTACCAACCAAATGACCGCAGCCAGAGTCATGAAATTCGGAGTATACATTTCTCTGACTGCGTGGACACGAACAAGTAAAAACGGCGTTAAGTTCGGCCGGGCCGAACTTTATATACCCTCCACCATGGATTGCATTCCACAGAGGTTGACGGTTTTCGTAGAAGTGCAGTAATATTACAGGAAAAAATAAATTTTGTAATATAGCCAAACCAAAACAAATACAAATATTGAAAAAATAATTTTATAAAAAAATATGATATTTTAATTATTTCAAACCATTATTTATTTCAAATCAAAAAATAAATATTCTTATATTTATATTTTCAAAATATAATTCAATAGTTGGTGCTACAGTTGGTTGTATTTCCATTCTATTTTAATTCCAAAAGTACAAATTTTGAAAATCCATTATCAGACGTACATGTGCAAAATAACCTAACTTCATGATTCAACCAATTTTTGCCATAAAAGGAAAAGTATTTAAAAAATTTTTTTATTTTGCATGTCTATGCAGTCAGAGGAATTTATACACCGAATTCCATGATTCCAGCTGCGCCCATTTGGTAGGTACCATTTTGACTGCCTTGACATTTCTACGCAATTATAATTTCATCATTCTAGCTGTAGTCGTTTAGTTGGTACTATTTTTATCCCTCTGTACCACTGTATCCCTTGAAGGTACGAATTTCGAAAAATCCGATTATTTTCTGTGTCTGCGCAGTCAGAGGAATGTATACTCCGAATTGCATGACTCTATCTGCGGTCATTTGGTTGGTACTATTTTTATCCCCTTTTTCCATTTTAACCCCAAAAAGTACGAATTTCGAAAAATCAGTTTATTTTCCGTGTCTACACAGTCAGAGGAATGTATACTCCGAATTTCATGACTCTAGCAGCGGTCATTTTATTGGTACTATTTGTATCCCCTTTTTTCATTTTAACCCCAAAAAGCACGATTTTTAAAAAAATCCGTGTATTTTACTTGTCTGTGTAATCAGAGGAATGTATACACCGAATTTCATTATTCTAGGTACAGCCGTTTGGTTGGTACCATTTTTATCCCTCTATTCCCATTTTACCCCTTAAAAGTACGAATTTGGAAAAAATACTTTTATATTATGTATCTGGTCTGTTGGAGGAATGTACACATCGAATTTCGTGTTTCTAGCTGTTGCCGTTTAATATGTACCATTTTTATCCCTTTTTTGTCCCATTTCACCCCCTACAAATAAGAATCACTTTATGGTGCACGTTTTTGCTATAGGGTGATTTTTTAAGAGCTTGATAACTTTTTTTTTTAAAAAAAACGCATAAAATTTGCAAAATCTCATCGGTTCTTTATTTGAAACGTTAGATTGGTCCATGACATTTACTTTTTGAAGATAATTTCATTTAAATGTTGACCGCGGCTGCGTCTTAGGTGGTCCATCCGCTTAGTCCAATTTTGGCATTTCCACGTTTTTGAGTAACAGAGACCCAATTGGTGCGAACGGCGACGAATCGAAAATTGGTGGTCATCATTAACACTGGCCGATACAGCTGCGATATTTTCTTCAGTTCGCACTCTACGTAAGCGTGTTGGTGGTTTAATGTCCAACAATGTAAATTTGGTGCGAAATTTAGTCACAATAGCCCGAATAGCCGCTTCAGTGGGTCGATTAAACTGACCATAAAATGGAAGCGCGCAATGAACTTTCTTAACAGAGCACGCATTTTGATAAAAAAATTCAATAATTTGCAAGCGTTGTTCGTTTGTAAGACGATTCATGATGAAATGTCAAAGCATACTGAGCATCTTTCTCTTTGACACCATGTCTGAAATCCCACGTGATCTGTCAAATACTAATGCATGAAAATCCTAACCTCAAAAAAATTACTCTTTATAAGGCGAATGCGCATTAGAGCGTACCAGGTTACAAGTAAAAAAAAAAAAGTTCGCCGTACACCTTCGAATATGAAGTATTATTGAAAGGTAGTTTCAAAAAAATTTTTTTATTTTTTTTATGCCGAACGCAGGGGTCGCGCTTTTACATTTTTCTATATAACTTCTGCATTTATAAACGGATTTTAAAGTGTGATACATCGATGTTTTTGTCCGATTTTTTTGTCTTTGAAGTCATTGAGCTCAAACATGATTCATGATTTTATGCGAGCTTTAATTTTCGATTATTAGAGTGGTACATTAGGGTAGTAGCAACTGAGAAATGATGTGTAAGTACCAGAAGGGGGTGCTTGAGCTCAATGACTTCAAAGACAAAAAAATCGGCCTCGTCGAGACAAAAACATCGATGTATCACACTTTAAAATTCGTTTATAAATACAAGTTATATAGAAAAATGTAAAAGCGCGACCCCTACGTTCGGCATAAAAAAATAAAAATTTTTTTTTTGAAACTACCTTTCAATAATACTTCATATTCGAAGGTGTACGGCGAACTTTTTTTTTGAGGTACGCCCTAATGCGCATACCAAATATCAAACAAATACAGATAGACATATTCAAAAAAACACTTAAATGCGCTAAAATATTAGGGATTATTATGGGTATTTTTAGTCCTTGTGAGGGAAAAATTTTTCCCTTTGGGCCGATTTCGCCCCATTTCAATCCCAACCGACCTACGACTATAAGACGCATTTATGGAAAATTTGAACGTTCTAGCTCCTTTCGTTTAGATGCTAGCGTGCTTTCAACAGACGGACAGACGGACAGACGGACGGACGGACATGGCTAGATCGTCTTAGAATTTTATGACGATCAAGAATATATATACTTTATAAGGTCTCAGGTCGATATTTCAAGGTGTTACAAACGGAATGACAAAGTTAGTATACCCCCATCCTGGAGGTGGAGGGTATAAAAATAAAAGGTTGTTTTCCAAATTCGTACTTTCAAGGGATACAATGGCTACAGGGGGATAAAATTCGTACCAACTAAACGGCTACAGCTAGAATAATGAAATTTGGTGAAAATAAAGAGATTTTAGAATGTCGTACTCTTAAGGGGGTAAAATAGGAAAAAGGGATAAAAATGGTGCCAACCAAATGGTCGCAGCTGGCATCATGGAATTCGGTGTATGCATAGACACGCAAAATAAAAAGATTTTTTCAAATTCATACTTTTTACTTTTACGGCAAAAATTAATTGAATCATTAAGTTAGGTTATCTTGCACTATGTACGTGAGATAATGGATTTTCAAAATTTGTACTTTTGGAATTAAAATAGAATGGAAATAAATTTACAACCAACTGTAGAACCCACTATCTACCAATATTTGGTATTTAAGCTTTTTAAAAATATAAATATAAGAATATTTATTTTTTCAATTGACTTGAAGTATTTTTTCCGATATATTAACGTGGTTTGTAATAATAATATATTTATTTATAAAATTATTTTTTCACTATTTGTATTTGGTTATATTCAAAAATTTACATTTTCCTGTAAAGTTACTGCACTTCTACGAAAATCGACAGCCTCTGTGGAGTGTAATCCATGGTGGAGGGTATATAAAGTTCGGTTCGGCCGAACTTAACACCGTTTTTACTTGTTTTTTTGAACATTGCGTATTTTGAACAGTGCATTGTACCATCATACAAATTGAAAACTTTGCAATCGTTTTGCCAAAACAAAACAAAAATTGAGTTATGGAGGTATTCACGCAACTATGCGATATATGCGCGAATGTTCCACTAACAAGGTCATATGAAATGCTCTTTGGGCCAAAAGTGTTTTACTGTTTATTTTTTTTTTTGCTTTTTTAACAAAGAGTACATGACCATGGAAAAAACGCTGTTGTAATATGCACTCTCGACGATATCTCTCGTTTTCATTGCTGCCCTCCACTCTATGTGTGGTTCCCTTTAAATTGATGAGCTGGAAATTCCAACACAAATGGCCGAAACACAGCATCCATAAATTTAATTTTGAAATTTAATTATGATTTTTATATTTGGGCAATGAAAAAGTAAAAGGTTTTATATTTCGAGCGTGTGTGTGCGCGTGTTTTTTGACATGTGACCAAATGGCAGTTACATATCCAAGGGGACATATAAATACTTTTAATTAGATTACGAGAACACTCGCACATGTTTTGTTTTCATACAACGCTCTCATCTCAAAGGAGATGTAATGCATATGAAGGATCTTCATATGTTACACACGTTTTCGGGATGGCCAGCATAATATTCATATGTTGCTAATAGCATTAGTGACAATAAGAGTGTCTGCATTTAATGTTTCATTGTTTCGTTCAACAGAGAAAGGGGTGCTGGTGTACACTAGGGTGGAAACGATCGAAATAATATGAAAAAATAAACTTTATCTATGCAATAAAAAATAAAATCAACTCGAAAAATTGTATGAATATAATAATATTTTATTTTTTACTATAATTCCGATTTTCATCCAAGATACCATTAATATTCAAACTCTCATTTTGAAACTATAAGCTCAAGCACAGATGTTCACATGTCCAATTAAATATAATTATGATGGCTACAAATGTTGCATATTTCACTTTCACATAGAGAGAGTAGTTTACAAATGGTCTTCAAAATATTTGAGAATTGTTTTTATACCCTCCACCTCCAGGATGGGGGTATACTAACTTTGTCATTCCGTTTGTAACACCTTGAAATATCGACGATATAAACGAAAGGAGGTAGAACGTTCAAATTTTCCATAAATGCGTCTTATAGTCGTAGATCGGTTGGGATTGAAATGGGGCGAAATCGGCCCAAAGGGAAAAATTTTTCCCTCACAAGGACTAAAAATACCCATAATAATCCCTAATATTTTAGTGTATTTAAGCCTGTTTTTTGAAAATGTCTGATTATATTTGCTTGATAGTTAGTATGCGCATTCCCCCTACAGCTAAAACGTGCACCATAAAGTGATTCTTATTTGCAGGGGGTGAAATGGGGCAAAAAAGGGATAAAAATGGTACATATTAAACGACAACAGCTAGAAACACGAAATTCGGTGTGTACATCCCTCTAATTGAGTAGATACATAATATAAAAGAATGTTTTCCAAATTCGTACTTTTAAGGGATAAAATGGGAATAGAGGGATAAAAATGGTTCCAACCAAACGACTGTACCTAGAATAATGAAATTCGGTGTATACATTCCTCTGATTGCATAGACAAGTAAAATACACGGTTTTTTTAAAATTCGTAATTTTTGGGGTTAAACTGAAAAAAGGGGATAAAAATAGTACCAATCAAATGACCGTCGGATCGGCTTATACTCACCAGCTGAAATGATTTAACGATGTCTGTCTGTCCGTCCGTCCGTCCGTCTGTGCGTCTGCTTTCCATCTAAGCTTGTTCGCACTCTACAGGTCGCAATTGCAGTCCGATTATCGTGAAATTTGGCAGAAGTGATTTTTTTGACGCAACGACCATCGGTATTGAACTTGGAGGAAATCAGTTCAGATTTAGATATAGCCTCCATACAAATATCCCTATATTTTACACTATTACTGCTCTAGAATACAAATTTTACATGGGATCATGACAAAATTTTCAAGATCGTCTTATATTTGAACTAGAAACAGTTAACGGGAAAGTGTACCACAAGGGTCCATGGTTTGATATAGCCCCCATACAAATGTACCTCCCATTTACTATATTGTAGCTCTAAAATGCACATTTTACATCGGATCTTGATCAAATTTTCCACACAATGTTACATTTAGACTAGAAATTCCTATTTTGAAAACCAGCTATATCGGTCGGTGTTTTGATATAGCCCCATACAAATGGGCTCCCAGTTCACACCATTATTGCTCTAGAACCCACATCCAACATTGGATCTTGATACAATTTGCAGATTATGTTATATTTCAGTAAAGAATACCTTCTTTGAAAGTAATCTATAAGGGTCTACTTTTTAATGTGGCGCCCTTACAAATGGGCCCTAATTTCTACTCTATTATAGCTCTAGAACCCACATCGTGAATTGGATCTAGATACAATTTTGCAGATCATGTAATATTTCAACTAAGAATACCTTCGTTGGATATGATCTGCAAGGGCCCACTTTTTAATGTGGCGCCCTTACAAATGGCCCCCAATTTTGTTTTTATCACTCCAGGACCCACATTTTACATCGGTAGTTTATAAAATTATGCAGATTATATTTCAACTATTAAAGCCAAACATATGGGTCCATATTTTGGTATAACCGCCTTATAAATTGGGCCCCCATTCTACACTATTACAGCTCTAGAACCCACTTCGTGCGTTGGATCTCGATACAATTTTGCAGATCATGTTATATTTCAACTAAGAATACCTACTTTGAAAGTAATCTATATGGGTCCACTTTTTAATGTAGCGCCCTTGCCCCGCATGTTAGTATTACCCATCCAGGACCAACATTTTACATCGGAAGTTTTTCAAATTTTGCAGATCATGTTCTATTTCAACCTACTATGAAAGTAATATATATATATATATATATATAATATGTCTCCATATTCTGACACAATCCCCGTACAAATGCCCCCCCCCCCCCCATTTTACACTATTACCGCTCCAGAACCTATATCTTACATCTGATATTTATAAAATTTTGCAGGCCATGTTTCATTTCAACTAGGAATGCCTAAAGGGTACTATAATGGCCCCTGTTATGGTACAACCCCCAAGTGTTTTTATAGGGCCCCTACAAATGTCCGTCCAATTTATCCTATTACCGCTGTAAAATCTGCATTTGTCATCGGATCTTTGTCAAATTTTCCAGATCATATTATATTAACTCTCGGAATACCTACCCGAAAATTAGACCATATGGGTCAATGCCAAATACAACTGTCTCACCAATTTTCAATATTATCGTTTTAAATCCTTCATATTACATCGGATCTGGATAAAATTCTCCAGATCATGGATTATTTCACATAAGAACATTTACTGATGAAGTGGACCATGGATCCCGATTTTAGACGTATATTTCAGTTAGGAACACTTACAGCAAAGGTGGAGCATTACGCAAAGAAATTGCGACCGCTCATTGTCAGTTTCTGATTTGTTTACATAACACTTCAGATTCAACTTATTACATCCAATCAATTTTGCCATATTCGTATTGTATAATTTATCGCCCTCATAAAACAACTGAAATTGGTATATACACAGGGAGTGGTGTAGGGTATCATATAGTCGGGCCCGCCCGACTTTCGCCTTTCCTTACTTGCTTTTAATGCATGATTTTTCATTGTAAATATTATCCTACATCGCACAAAAACTCGAATTCTTTATCAAAAAAATATATATTCTTCCAGGAAACATTTCGCTGGGATTCCAGCGTACCCATCCGCATTCGGATGTTCGACAATCGTTGGAACTGTTGCATGCTCTTCACGGTCCAGGAGGGGGTGAGGGCACTCATACTTAATGCCCGTGCTTCTCATTTATTACAGATTTAGCCATCCAGTTTGCCAACAACGGTGGTAATAACAATACTTTCGTTTTATTGCTGAAAGTTTGCCAAGAAACCAAAAGCGTAAGTAAACATTTTGCAGGGCATATGAATGTGTTCGGAAATTGTCAGTTAGGAAGTCGAAATTAATTAAAAAGCAAATATTATTTGTGTGGTTGGATGGTTTGTGTGTTTTCTGGCCAATTACCATCGTTTGTGGCTAGAGGATGTTGTTCTACACCACGCTATCTGTCCAACTCATATTTTTGTTAAAAACACTGAGTATGTGACATGGAAAAATATTAGATTTTTATGGAATTGTTTATTGGCCAAAAATTGTCTGTCCCTTGGCGTTTGGGGCGGGGGATGCAAATTTAAGGGTTTTAATTGGAAAACACATGCAGGTCGGTAGTTGCTTAGTTATTGAACTATTCAAATTTACAACGAAAATTCACTTGCAACGAGAGAGTCATAACACAAATTTTCTCAATTTTGAATTATCTAAAAAATTGTTTTCGTTCACATTAATGTGAAGTTGTAACAATTGTTTTAACTATCATAATTTAATTATAATAAAACAAATCGTTGACATAGGAAACATAGGAAAATAGAAAAAAATCGGTTAAAATATGTGGATTTTAGAGCAGAAAAGTCAAATTGAGAGAAACAATTCTATGGAGGCTATATCTAAATCTTCAAATAGCCTCACTCACTTGTGCCAATTTTTTGTTACACTTCATTTTGTGTATTACAACCGAATGGTCAAACCCATAATACACCGTGTAGGCTATAGATAAATTATGTACAATTATATTAAACAATGTGGCCCTATGTAGGAGTTAAAGGAAACAATAATAATAAATATTAAACAATAATGCAATTACATAGTTTACATGCGGCCGCTACAACCATAGAACGAACATTTTTGCCAGTTATTTGTTAAGCAATTATTTATGATTATGTTGAAGTCTATAAACCGCCAAATCCACTCTGAACATTTTGCACGGAATTGTGTTCGATTCAAACGTTTGTACAGTGATTACACAGGATTCCGTAATAATTTATATGAACATGTGTGAGAGTATCTTAAACTGGGTCGCGTTCCTTTAAAGTGCTTTATTTAATGATGATCTCTGAAACAATCAAATTTTGAGCCAAGAGAATATTACGTTCTTGCAAAATCAATATTTCGAAAAAACTGAAGTGCAAATAGTTATAAAATCGAAAGAGGACAAAAATATATAGATCAGTTTATTCATAAAAAATGCAATAGCATGAAATGATTCGACTTATATCGACTTAAACCAACGCCGCCGAGATTTGACGGGAAAAAGTAATTTATTTATAGGTATGTCCAATATGGTTTAAAATATCAACATTTAATAACTGGTGTGCTTTTTTAAATACTGACAAATTAACAACGAATATTTTTGTCAACATATTTTACAAATTACTTTTCAGTTTACAAATATTTTACTCTAGACTAATCGTTAGAATTGGCAATTAAATTGCTCCCATGAAATACCTGGGTTTAGTAATCAAAGCGAGGTATATACGCAGGGAGTGGTGTAGGGTATTATATAGTCAGCACCGCCCGACTTTAGCCTTTCCTTACTTGTTTAAATATAAGATGTTTTGCCAATTTTGAAGAAAATCTGTTGTAATTTGTGGTATCTAGAGTGAAAAGAGTCAAATCGGGAGTGAAATTCGTATGGGGGCTATATCAAAATCTGAACCGATTTTCTTCAAATTAAATAGCGTTCGTTCTTGTACCGAAAAACTTCGTTGTGCAAAGTTTTTTTACAAGAATAGATGGACAGACAGACGGACATTGCTAGATCGATTCAAAAAGTGATTCTAATTCGATCGGTATAATTAACAATGGATCTATCTCCCTTCCTTTTGGGTGTTACAAACAAATGCACAACGACATAATACTCTCGTGGAGTGTATAAATATTTATATTTTCCGGTAATATTACTGCGAAAATCGACAGCCTCTGTGGAATGCAATCCATGGTGGAGGGTATATAAAGTTCAAGCCGGCCAAACTTAATGCCGTTTTTACTTGTTATCCCTAGTCAAAAATATTTTTTTTTTGCTCGCGTTCAGGCTGCAATAGGAATATCCATACACAATTTCAGAATCTAGGCCCAGCCGTGAGGTCGTTCGATCGGTGATACTTTTTGTTATCCCGTTAACCCCATTGAATGCGGAATCCTTATTTGTCCTTTGTCCGGAATACTTTATTGTCCTAGTTGTAGTTTGAATAAAAGCTGAAACCAGCCATTTGAAAGAAAAACATGATTGAGGAAATATTTTGCGGGCATTTTATTTTAGGTGCGGAAAGCCGCAACATTTTTTTCGCCAGCCAACAAACCGATTCGGTTTATTGTACTTATTCACAGACATAACAAAAATTAATTAGTTTTCAAATTCTCCCTACCCGCAACACAATCGAATACCTTTTTATGTTTGTTGTTTGTTTTAGTAGTTGCCTGAGTATGAACACAACATACACACATGCAAAGTGTATAAATGTGTGTGTGTTTGCATACACAAACTGCGATAGCAATAAATAATTTACAAAATTACACAAATTTATCAAGGATACAATCATCTGTGGATACGCACCACAGTGGCAGCGGCAGTGGCAGTTTCAGCAATTCTAACATGGGTGCACACGCACACTCACCGTAATCCCGGTAAAAGCGTAGAGGGACCCAACTGCAGGCGGATTAAATGAATTCCACATAATGGTCGATTATTATGTGGACGTGATGTGTTGATGCCAATGCCGTGGCTGTGCCTAAGGCATTAATCAAAATGACGAATAAATCAATTGCGTGCATTATTCGAGATGTCTTAAATAATGAAGCGATCAATCAATTCCCTCATTTCATTCAGGAAACACTTGGCGCGTAAAGCTAAAGTTGCCATTGAGAAATGCAATTGAAAGGCGGATGTTTTTGGCACGTCTGGTAATAATCGTGAAGAGTGGCCAGCAAACGCCTAGGAAGACGCCACTTTAGAATGAGGCATTCGCAATAGAAAAGATCTTGGCAGGCTTTGACGTCAAACTCCCGATCGGCAATTGAAAACCTCTCGGCTGTATGTGGAAGCACTTGTGATAACCGCTTAACCGGTTTTTCAAACAGCAAACATTTTCTGGATAAATGGATATCTGCAAAGCTGATAAATATTTGCAAGCCGTCCACAAAAAAATATTAATCGACTACCGACTAATCCGCTTAACCGGTTTTTCAAAAAGCAAACATTTTCTGCCCAAAAATTGAATAATTGGATATCCGCAAAGCTGGAAAATATTTGCAAACTGTCCACTAAAAAAAGATTAATCTCCTACCGATTCCTTTGACACCACTGCGTACGCACGCGTGTAATTCATGTGACACATGACTTTAGATTCGATTCGGATTCAGATTCAAATTCATTGCCGTCACGATGTCTTAAATCTGCAAATTATAATATATTCTGCACATGCACGCGGCTATATATCAAGTACCGGCTACCACTAACCACATACACACACACACGCACATTCGCCTCCACCCAATCAACCGACCATCCGTCATTAGTCAGCCGTCACCGCCGCAGCCATGAGATTCATCACACTGATGATGGCCACAATATTCAAAGGGCTTTTAGCCCTTCCACCATAGGCTGGTAATTGAGTTATCGCGGCGCATTTACTGGCGTTACCTCAATTTGCATTTAAATGAATATCGTTTGGCTTAAAAATAAATCGAAACCAGTGATTTCGAGTTTGCATGGGACCGAATGTGCACATGTACAGACACACACACATTAGGGCGTAATGCAAAAATAACTCAATGTCGACAGCCTTTGAAGTGTTATAACAACTGTAGCTGTTTTTTTTCGTAACTTTCACAAAGGCTAACCGTACATGTTAATATGTTAATTTATATCCATTAAAGCTAATGGGGAACGGAAACGGATGGAACAGAAGAACGATATACACGCAGAGAGAAAAGAAATTTTAGACAAATGAACTTCGTTTGTGGCTAACGTTATAACGTTTTATGCAAAATCATATTTTGAACGGATTGGTATAATTGACTGAGGAGTCCACACAAATGATTTTCATGATAAAAACAAGTAAGGAAAGGCTAAAGTCGGGCGGGGCCGACTACATAATACATTACACCACTCCCTCGCTCTGATTACTAAACCCAGGTGTTTCATGGGTGCAATTTTATGTAGTTCGTATAAATTTTACATTTAACGAATATCGTAACATTGATGGAAATAATTTACATATGTTACTCATTCATATGATGGGCCCATATACAAACAAAATCGGTGTCATGCCATCTTATTGTAGCCGCGTCTAGTGAAAAACATAACAATTATGTTCATCAAGATTGGCTGTAATAAGTGAATCCAGAGTGTTATCAATAAATCAGAAGGTGCATATGAGCGGTGACAATATATTTACGTAATGGTCCACTTATATGGTCCATGGTAATATGAACCCAGCAAAAAAATTGGAAGTTCCGTAGGAATCACATTTTAATCGCATCTCAAAATCCAAATTTCTTCCCGCTTTTGAGGAAGTTCATTAAAAACTTCCAAAAAAGTCTATAATATGTTAATATCCGGATAGAAATTTCGCAAGTGAATGGGAACGAAGATTTTGTTGAAAATTGGCGGCAGGTCTATCACAAAATTTGTGGCCTGTGCCAAAAACATGTGGCCATATATTTCTGATTCACGGTAGGTATTCCTAGTTGAAATATATCAGGAACTGCAACATTTGATCAAGACCCGATGTGAGGTGAAGGTTCTAGATCGGTAATACAGTAAATCGGGGCCCCAATTGTATGGGGATATACCCATATATGGACCCATATATCTGACTTTCATAGTAGCTGTTTCTAGTTGAAATATAAAATGATCTGCAAAATTTGATAAACGTCTGATGTAAACTATGGATTCTGGAGTGGTAAAAATAGAAAATGGGGGCCATTTGTAAAGGCGCTACGTTAAAAAGTGGTTCCTTATAGATCACTTTCAATATAGGTATTCACAGTTGAAATATGACATGATATACAAAATTATATCGAGATCTAATGCACGATGTGGGTTCTAGAGATGTAATAGAGTAGAATGGGCCCCATTTGTATGGAGGTTATACCAAAATGTGGACCCATATATTAGACTTTTATAGTATGAATTCTTAGTTGAAATATATAATATAATCTGTAAAATGTGCGTTCTAGAGAGGTAACAATAAAAGTGGGGGCCATTTGTAAGGGCGCTACATTTAAAAGTGGGCCTTTATAGATCACTTTAAAAGTATGTATTCTTTATTGAAATATAAAATGATCTGCAAAATTTTATCAAGGTCCAAAGTAAGATGTGGGTTCTAGAGTGATAATAGTGTAAACTTGGGGTTCAATTGTATGGGGGCTATACAAAAACATTGACATTTATAACTGGCTTTCAAAATACGTCTTTCTAGTATAAATGTAACATTGTGTGGAAAATTTGATCAAGATCCGATGTAAAATATGCATTTTAGAGCAGTAATATTGTAAATCGGACGTACATTTTTTATGAGGGCTACAACAAAACATAGACCCATGAGGTCCACTTTCTCGTGAGCTATTTCTAGTTCAAATATAACACTATCCTGAAAATTTTGTCATGATCCCATGTAAAATGTGTATTCTAGAGCAATAATAGTGTAAATTATATATAAATTATAAAGAGTGATTTTTTTGAGGTTAGGATTTTCATGCATTAGTATTTGACAGATCACGTGGGATTTCAGACATGGTGTCAAAGAGAAAGATGCTCAGTATGCTTTGACATTTCATCATGAATAGACTTACTAACGAGCAACGCTTGCAAATCATTGAATTTTATTACCAAAATCAGTGTTCGGTTCGAAATTTTTTATCGACAAATTTTGTTCAGCGATGAGGCTCATTTCTGGTTGAATGGCTACGTAAATAAACAAAATTGCCGCATTTGGAGTGAAGAGCAACCAGAAGCCGTTCAAGAACTGCCCATGCATCCCGAAAAATGCACTGTTTGGTGTGGTTTGTACGCTGGTGGAATCATTGGACCGTATTTTTTCAAAGATGCTGTTGGACGCAACGTTACGGTGAATGGCGATCGCTATCGTTCGATGCTAACAAACTTTTTGTTGCCAAAAATGGAAGAACTGAACTTGGTTGACATGTGGTTTCAACAAGATGGCGCTACATGCCACACAGCTCGCGATTCTATGGCCATTTTGAGGGAAAACTTCGGAGAACAATTCATCTCAAGAAATGGACCGGTAAGTTGGCCACCAAGATCATGCGATTTGACGCCTTTAGACTATTTTTTGTGGGGCTACGTCAAGTCTAAAGTCTACAGAAATAAGCCAGCAACTATTCCAGCTTTGGAAGACAACATTTCCGAAGAAATTCGGGCTATTCCGGCCGAAATGCTCGAAAAAGTTGCCCAAAATTGGACTTTCCGAATGGACCACCTAAGACGCAGCCGCGGTCAACATTTAAATGAAATTATCTTCAAAAAGTAAATGTCATGGACCAATCTAACGTTTCAAATAAAGAACCGATGAGATTTTGCAAATTTTATGCGTTTTTTTTTTTTTAAAAAGTTATCAAGCTCTTAAAAAATCACCCTTTATAATATTATGATATTTGTATGGAGGCTATATCTAAATCTGAACCGATTTTCTCCATATTCAATACCAACCGTCCGTGGACTTCTGCCAAATTTCATGACAATCGGACCACAATTGCGACCTGTACAGTGCGAACAAGCTTAGATGGACAGCAGGCAGACGGACAGACAGACATCGTTAAATCGATTCAGCTGGTGATTCTAAGCCGATCCGTTTACTTAAAGGTGGGTCTAGCTCGATTATTTCTTGGTGTTACAAAAATTTGGAGCGAAGCTAACTTATAATTCCCTAGTCCACGAAGTGGTGTAGGGTATAAAAATCGTAATTATATGGATGTACACACCGAATTTCATATTTCTAGCTGTTGTCCAATCAATGGTATCACTTTTACCCAGTTTTGCCCTATTTCACCCGCTAAATCTTTTTTATACTTTTTTTGGTGTTTTCATGTTACTAGAGGAATGTAAACAACAAATTTCAAGTGTATAAAAAGCAAAAAATTGAAAAAAATTTGCTTAAATAATCTAAATATTAGAGGGTACTTTCTGTCCTTGTTAGCGAAAATGTTTTGCCTCTGGACCCATTTCGCTCACTTTCAATCCCAACCGATCTGCAACTACTACGCATATGCACGGAAAATTGTAACCTCCTAGATCGTTTCGTTCGGAAGCGGAAGCGTGCTTTCAACAGACAGACGCACAGGGCTAGATCGTCTTAGAATATTACCACGACCCAGAATATAAATATTTTGTGGAGTCTCCGAAGAATATTTCAAGGTGTTACAAACGGAATGGCGAAGTGAATATACAGCCATCCTTGGGTTGAAAACTGTTTGAAATAAACATATTTATTTTCTCGTGTTCATTTCTACAAAATGGATATGTTTGCTACAAACAAACTAACATTAGCCACAAAACATTTTTTTCTCTGAGTGTATATTTGTGTATCTTTGATGTGAAATCTCGTTACCCCGAACGCATCATAAATATTGATTTGTTAAACGCATTTATTTCCGTCCTGTCCAGATGGCATCTTTAAAACATGTCTTCATCCACTATTTAACTATGCTACTTTTCGGTTTGAACGGGAATATTGTCTCGGCTCAAGTCCTTTTTGCATATATATTTTATAGAATGGAAATTTGTTGTTTGTATGTATTGTTGGTCTGTTATGTTGTATGTGTTGTCATTTATTTTGGCTCAAGACCAAAGGTTGTGCTGAAGTCTTCAGTAGAACCCAAAATTAGCAAAAAGGCAAAGTGAGACCTTTATTGTTGCAGCTAAAAGTTTACTGCGCATTTTTTGCTAATTTTGGGTTCTGATGAAGACTTCAGCACAACATTTGGTCTTGATCCAAAATAAATGACAACACATACAACATAACAGACCAACAATACATACAAACAACAACAATACACACGAGGTACAGTGAAGACGGGGCATACCGTACAACAACAACCTTTGCATTGTTGCGAGCGATGCGAGCACATGCATAACATTGAATTGGCAAAGTGAGATTTTTAGCGTGTCGACTTAGTTCGGTGGAATATTTTGTTTATCAGCGCTTCTCATTTGTCATATGTGACCACTGGTACAAATATGAACCCTGATTTAAGTCAAAGACATACATTCGTTGCGAAAGTTCTGACGAGATGGGGTAGCGCCCATCGAAACTGCGCAGTCAACTTTTAGCTGCAACAATAAAGGTCTCACTTTGCCTTTTTGCTATTTTGGGTTCTGCTGAAGACTTCAGCACAAGCTTTGGTCTTGAACCAAAATAAATGACGAATGGGAACATTTATTACTTGACTGCACAGTCTCTTTATTTCTGACCTGTGACGACCGGCTTCACAGCAATTTTTCAACCAGATGCAGGGCTCTCCAGGCCATGAGAGGGTCTGAACTTTCTTTTTAATAAATATTTAAAATTTACTATGCTTTTGATGAAGTATGGATCTAAATATGATTTCTATAGAGTTTTGGGGTTCTTACAGGACATGAGTAACATGATGTTTCATTATACTGCTGAATAAATATAAAAATAATATGCTGAAATGTTTCTTTATTGTATATCACTTTGAATAACAAAGACAGTTTTTCTTGTACTCGCAGAAATCCTATAAATTGTAATTACAAGAAACTCAAATAATGGAAATTTAAGACATAACAGAACCAAATCCTCGAATTTGTTGGTTCTCTTTGAATATTGTTACACATAGACACAAAAATAAAAAAATTATTTATGAATTTTTTCAAAATATGATTTTATAGGACTAACCCGTGACGTTGTCTATAGACAGCCCAAAAAACAGACATAGAAAAAAATGTATTGTGCGGCGTTTATGCATATGTTAATTTTCCCTAAAATCATTAAACTACCGATTTATTTCCACTCCATTTCCGAAACATCCCACTGTCGAGCATAGGCCATCCAAAGACTCAAATCCACAGCTTCTCTAGATAGGAATTACAAACTTTATACACCATCATTCAGTGGTGGAGAATACTGGTACATATATACATATTTATATAACAGCTTTGTAAACGATGGTAAAAAATATTGACATTTAATAACGGTTTTGGTTTTGTTGTTTTAAACGAGGACTTCGTCGAAGTTGTTGTTTATGGAGATGGTGTTTTATTATTGCCCAATTGTTAGTTAATGAACTTTCCATTAAATTTTATGAACTTTTTATTATGTTTCCGATGACGCCCTCGTTTGTCCTGCCTTCACTTTTTTGTTTTCTTACTCATTTTATGAGCAATTTGCCAGCTGGCGATGTTTGCCTTTTGCTTCTTGTTTTTTTTTTTGTTCTTCGACCCATTGTGGCATCTGTTGAAGTTTTTATTGTGTTTAATTTCATCAACAGCATCATCATGTTGATGCTGGCTGGCGGCATCCTCGATATAAATTAACATTTAAATAGTGATTTTTCATTGTATTGTATGTGCGCGTGTGTATGTGTTGCTGCCATTGTTTATTTGAAAATATTATTCCGGCAGTTTTATTTGATTTTTTTCGAGAACAACAAGTGCTGCAATACTCGAACAGGTGTTAACTATGAAACGCATCATCAGGCAGTAAACAAGTGGAGGTGGGGGTAAAGTTGGCTGGGACAGACTATATCGATACCCTACAACACTCTCTCTCTCAGACTGTGTGATAACAAAAGTGGATGTGTTCAGATGACGATGTAAATATCGTCCTTCTTTTTGGAAACATTCAAAATGGGCGGGTCGATTTTGTGGATTGTATATTCGAAAAAGTTCCTGTATAGATTGGCCACTATGTTGCTTGCAGTATCCCTAGAACGAGATCATGTTAGAATTTTACCATGACCCTGAATATAAAAAGTCGCTGATGAAAAAACAAAATTGGATGTGTTCAGATGACGATGCAAATATCGTCCTTCTTTTTGGAAACATTCAAAATGGGCGGGTCGATTTTGTGGATTGTATATTCGAAAAAGTTCCTGTATAGATTGGTCACTATGTTGCTTTCAGTATCCCTAGAACGAGATCATGTTAGAATTTTACCATGACCCTGAATATAAAAATTCTCTGAAGAATATTTTAAGGAATTGCAAACGGTTTGACAAAGTGAATATATCCTCCATCCCATGGCGGAGGTTATAAATAATAAAAACAATCTTCTAGGAGAGCATATTGATTTCAAAACCTGCAATCTTACCTTTGAAGAATAGTTTCAATGTGTTTACTTTGTGGTTGATAACAAAATTGATGTTTGCCTTATGATGTTGTAGTTTGATTGGTTTAAATTCCGAAAAAGTTCTGTCCTGTGGTGTTTGTTTGTACCAAAGTGTTATAGTTTAATTTGTTTTAATTCCAAGAAGAAGTTTTATCATGTACATACATATTGGTTTCTTTAAAATTGCTGTCCTTTGAGCGTTACTCCAAGTCCTTTGAGTGTTGTTATATAATATAAACAGAAGGATGGGCAAAGTTTGATTACATAGCATTTGATGAGGATTCATAAAATTGCTATGCATAGTTTATTAAAGAGCGAGTCACAAATCACACAGGATTTGATTTGATTTGATTTTGTTGAATAAAGTATCGTTACTGAAAAAACTGCGTGAAAGTAGTTCATTAAGGTGCATTAAAATGGACCGTTTTCCAAACACAAAAACAATCCTTAGCTTTGTTAATCGTCCTTGATAGCTTCGTTAATTACACAAACTTGTCTCATTTGCTGTTTAGAAAATTCCCAAAGGTTTTCTGACAAGACAATCTTCAACCCTGAAGTTCATTTGCATTATCATTCATGGCTTAGCTCATTTGGGGATCAGAAAATCCGGTTTTACCTAAAAATATTCATCACCCATGAGTATCATTTTCGTTATTCATACTTCGTTAAACGTAAAAATTATGACATTTGGAGTCAACAAATCCACGAATGATTGAATAACACAGTGCAACACGAAAAAAAATAACCATATACGGACACCGCTACATGATAAAAGACCAAAAAAAAAAAAGACCCGTGTTTTTTTTCCCCCAAAGTCATGCACTTTTTTTTTATGGGCCCCCAGAGATTTGAGGCCTCGGTGTAATTTTTGGAAAAAAGTGATCATATTCTCAGGCTCATATCTTGCAAACCGTTCGGAATTTTGATTTACTCTCTGAGGCAAAGTTCTAGCTCTTGTCATAAAGAACAAAAATTGTGAACATATAAAATCAAAAAAACTTCATCTTCAAGGTCAAAATCGTAAAAAACTTAAAAAAAATCGATTTTTTTTAACCTTTTTTCCCCTGTTCAGGTCCATAGGTAGCAAACCGTTGAAAATTCAGGGAAACAATCAACTACAAAAATTTACCTAAGATCTCAATAAACAACTTTCTAGAACATATGAACTTCCTAGGAATTATTCTTAACACCGTTTAGGTAGCGCTTAGGTAGCCGCAAAAGTGAAAAATTGTTTATTCCAGTATTTCACTGTGCAACATTTTTGAAGTCATTTCAAAATAACCATATACGGACACCGCTACATGATAAAAGACCAAAAAAAAAAGACGCGTGTTTTTTTTTCCCCAAAGTCATGCACTTTTTTTTTATGGGCCCCCAGAGATTTGAGGCCACGGTGTAATTTTTGGAAAAAAGTGATCATATTCTCAGGCTCATATCTTGCAAACCGTTCGGAATTTTACTCTCTGAGGCAAAGTTCTAGCTCTTGTCATAAAGAACAAAAATTGTGAACATATAAAATCAAAAAAACTTTATCTTCAAGGTCAAAATCGCAAAAAACTTAAAAAAATTCGTTATTTTTTTTAACCTTTTGTATGGGGGCTATATCTAAATCTGCACCGATCTTACCCACTTTCACCATAGGTGTTTCTAGTTCGATTATAAAATGTTGTGCCTATTTTAAAGAAAATCAGGTACAATATATGGTTTATAAAGCGGAAAAAGTGAAATAGGGAGCGACATTTGCATAGGGGCTATATCTAAATCTGAACCGATCTTTCCCACTTTCAGCATAGGTGTTTCTAGTTTGATTATAATGTGTTAAGCGAAATTTGAAGAAAATCGGGAACAAGATGTGGATTTTAGAGCGGAAAAAGTCAAATCGGGAGCCACATTTGTATGGGGGCTATATCTAAATCTGAACCGATCTTACCCACTTTCAGCATAGGTGCTTCTAGTTGGATTATAAGGTGTTAAGCCAAATTTGAAGAAAATCGGGTACTATATGCACTTTATAGGGCGGAAAAAGTCAAATCGGGAGCGACATTTGTATGGGGGCTATATCTAAATCTGACCCGATTTCTTCCAAATTCAATACCGATGGTCCTTGGCCAGAAAAAATAACTTCTGCCAAGTTTCATGACAATGTAGAGTGCGAACAAGCTTATATGGACAGCAGACGGACGGACGGACAGACAGACATCGTTAAATCGACTCAGTTGGTGATTCTAAGCCGATCGGTATACTTAAAGGTGGGTCTAGCTCGCTTATTTCTTGGTGTTACAAACAT
The DNA here is from genome assembly GCA_947397865.1 of Polietes domitor. Taxonomy (NCBI): domain Eukaryota; kingdom Metazoa; phylum Arthropoda; class Insecta; order Diptera; family Muscidae; genus Polietes; species Polietes domitor. Next base: position 97,449,863 of record OX377621.1, on the reverse strand, counting down.
TTGGCCCGGAACTTACTTATAATACCCTAGTCCACGAAGTGGTGTAGGGTATAAAAATCCGTTGCTACTGGGGGTAGCACAGCAGACCTTCTGGTTGCTACTACGGCACTCTAACCATCTCAGCTATTATGTTCGGTAAAACTGACAATAGGAAACTTAACAAAATATTTATTTAATATGAACTAAAATTATAACGCAAATAAATATAATAAATACTAATTAAATTTAGTATTAAGTAAATTGCCACAACATAATTTTACTGATATTATGTAGTATAAATAATTAATAAAAATATGAAATATTTGAGATACATTAAAAAAGCAATAAATATGTATATTTAAGCAAACATTTTTACAATTTGTTAAAATTATACAAAATTGTTTATTTATAAAAGTAATAAAAATATCAAAAAAAAAGTTTATTTTTCCCTAGCCACGATTCGAACCCGAGACCTACTGGGTGTAAAGCGGACACCTTACCTCTGTGATCCCAAACTAAAAAGTCATTCCCATTCAGTTGTGAAAATGCCAGTCATAAAATGTTACGGAATATTATCATTTTCCTCGGGGAAAATGCACGTTTGGGTTTTGGGCGATTGGGCGATTAAAATGTGTTTCCTACGGAAGTACTTCCAATTGTTATACCCTACACCCCAGGTGGCATAACGTCATTGTGCATTTGTTTGTAATACCCAGAAGGAAGCGAGATAGACCCATCGTTTATTATACCGATCGACATAGCATCACTTTTTGAATCGATTTAGCCATGTCCGTCCGTTCAGGTTTAGATATAGCCCCCATACAAATGTTGCTCCCGATTTCACCTTTCTGCTCTAGAAGCCACATAATTTAAGCGATTTTGATCAAAATTAGCACAACACCATATATCTCAGTTAGAAACGCCTGTGGTGCAAATGTGTCAAATCGGCTCAGATTTAGATATAGCAATCATAGATATAGCAACACCTAGAAGGAAGCGGCTAAGATGGGGTTTATTTAGATATAGCCCTCATACAAATGTTGCTCCCGATTTATCTTTTTCCAATCTGGAAACCACAGCATCTTATCGTCCAATTATAAACACCAGTGGCGAAAGCGGGTTAGATCGGTTCAGATTTATATATGGCCCCCATACAAATGTCGGTCCTCTAGAAACCACATATTGTACCACATATTCCTTAAATTTGGCACAACATATTATAATACAACTAAAAACACGAATGGTAAAAGTAGGTAAGATCGGTTCAGATTTAGATTTAGCCACAATATAAATGTTGCTTCCAAAGATTTAACAGATATTGGCCAAACTTTATAAATTATATTTTACCTATAAACAGACGTGGTGAAAGCGGGTTACATCGTTCCAGGTTTCAGTATACCCCCATGTAGAGGGTATCATATAGTCGGCCCAGTCCGACTTTTGATTTTTATTACTTGTTTTCGAATGGCTCCGCTGATGCCGAGGTAGCACTAGTACATTAAATTAGGTTTGTTTAGAATATTTATTAATTTCTATCCAGAGAAAATTATTGTTTTTATACCCTCCACCTCCAGGATGGGGGTATACTAACTTTGTCATTCCGTTTGTAACACCTTGAAATATCGAGACCCTATAAAATATATATATTCTTGATCGTCATAAAATTCGAAGACGACCTAGCCATGTCTGTCCGTCTGTTGAAAGCACGCTAGCATCTAAACGAAATGAACTAGAACGTTCAAATTTTCCATAAATGCGTGTTATAGTCATAGATCGGTTGGGATTGAAATGGGGCGAAATCGGCCCAAATGGAAACAATTTTCCCCCACAAGCACTAAAAATACCCATAATAATCCCTAATATTTTAGCGTATTTAAGCATGTTTTTTTGAATATGTCTGTTTATATTTGCTTGATATTGCACCATAAAGTGATTCTTATTTGTAGGTGGTGAAATGGGGCAAAAAAAGGGATAAAAATGGTACATATTAAACGACAATAGCTCGAAACACGAAATTCGGTGTGTACATTCCTCTAATTGAGTAGATACAAAACGTATTTTTTCAAAATTCGTACTTTTAAGGGGTAAAATAGGAATAGAGGGATAAAAATGGTACCGACCCAACGGCTGTACCTAGAATAATGAAATTCGGTGTATACATTCCTCTGATTGCATAGTAAAATACTTGGATTTTTCAAAATTCGTACTTTTTGGGGTTAAAATGAAAAAAGGGGATAAAAATAGTACCAATCAAATGACCGCAGCTAGAGTCATGAAATTCGGAGTATACATTCCTCTGACTGCGTAGACACGGAAAATAGACGAATTTTTTGAAATTAGTACTTTCAGGGGATACAATGGTACAGGGGGGTAAAAATAGTACCAACTAAACGACTACAGCTAGAATGATGAAATTCTAATTTCGTAGAAACGTCAAAGGGGTAAAAATGGTACCAACCAAATGGGCGCAGCTGGAATCATGGAATTCGGTGTATACATTCCTCTGACTGAATAGACACGCAAAATAAAAAGTTTTTTTTTCCAAATTCGTACTTTTTCTTCTACGGCAAAAATTGGTTGAATCATGAAGTGAGTACATAGTGCAAAATAGTACGTCTGATAATGGATTTTTAAAATTTGTGCTTTTGGAACTAAAATAGAATGGAAATACCACCAACTGTAGCACCCACTATCTACCAATATTTTTGGTTTTGAAAATTTTGAAAATATAAATATAAGAATATTTATTTTTTGAATTGACGTATTGGTAGCATTACCGTATAAGCGTGGTTTGAAATACTTAAAATATTATATTTATTTATAAAATTAATTTTTCAATATTTGTATTTTTTTGGTTTGACTATATTAAAAAAATTACATTTTCCTGTAATATTACAGCACTTCTACGTAAACTGACAACCTCTGTGGAATGCAATCCATGGTTGAGGGTATATAAAGTTCGGCCCGGCCGAACTTAACGCCGTTTTTACTTGTTTTTGTTTCATTAAACTAAAAAATTCATAAATCTAAAAAATCGTGAAAAATTATATCTGTAAGGAAAACAAATTCATATTGTACATTGCGTTAAATCTACAAAATTAAGATATCGAAATTTGGAATTATGCAGACACTATAAATGTCTACGAAAATAATGACTAACAAGTTTTTGCAATTGTATTTCAACAAAATAAACAAATTCCCAAATTCGAGTCTTTTGCTGAAATGGTCGTTATTCCTTTATTTATAACAGAGATGTGGCAATACTTTCTAAGTAAGAAGTCAACATGTGGGGTTAAAAAATACACCAAACATTTCCTAATTGGCGTTTTACCATTTGAGAATTTTTGAAACAGATTTTATATATTGAAAAATTGACAATTTTGGATATGAGACAAGGAAAGGTTCGCAGGCCAAAAAATTCATGATGAACATTAACCGCATCTAAATTATGTCTTCTTCACGGATAATAAAATAAATTTGATCCCGCAGGAAGAAAGAAAAAATTTACAAGCGAAATTATGTTGTTCGCCCTGAGTCGAGTGTTCGGCTATCAGCGTGGGGTCATCGGCTCGATTCTCAACAGAGGCTCTGGTATGTCGCTACAAAAACTAGCAATTATGGTATTTTTCACACGACTCAATCCCTGGACTCAACATTAGAATATAAATTTACTCTGTATTGTAATTTATAAAAATAAATAAATAAATAAATATTTACTTTTGGGATCATTGTACGGTATGACTCTCGCAGTCATACCATTTCCTCCAATGACATCTCTATGTAAAATTAATTCGAAAGGTAAGTAGTGAGATTGGATTGGCTTACCCGCAATGTCACTTGGCATTGGAATTGTTTGCTGGGTTTAAAATTTAATAACTTCTGTTGGCATAAACGGAAAATATATACAAATTTTAGTTTTCCAAAATGTCTAGTCTTTTTCAAAATAATTCTATAAACCTTACAATCATTAAATCAAAATAAAAATGGGAGAACAATTTTCATGGCCATATCACAGTTCGTGGGACCATTTTACATTTTAAAACCAAGAAGTTAAAGTTATTTCGTTTTCGTTTCTTTAATTTTTGATATTTCAACCTAAAGTAAGGTATGCAAATTAACTATCAGTATTTTTTATAAAAATGATGCTGTAATAACAAGCCTTGAACGATGTAAATATCTGCATTAAATTTGAAAGCTCTGCATCTCATAGGCTATAAGCACCAAAAAAGTAGATGTAGGAAATTTCAGACGGATACCTTCTCCCTACTCCATCGACTCCACCGTGTTTTGGGAGGGGCAGTTTGAGCTCTGTATCAATGAAATTCAGTCACATGTGACAAGAGTCCTGAGGGTCATGGTTCCCTTATGTTATTTCATACGATGAACTCTATGAATCAATAAAAAATGTACCCATTTGAATTCAAAATCATGTGTGTTTTTAATTAAGTGTTGTGAGATATTTTGGATCATAAAATTGTAGATACATATGTGTATTAACAAATATTTTAAACTAGCTGAACCCCCGCCCGCTTCGCCAGGCAGAAAAACAGACGGATATTAAAATCAGGTTTCCTATTGTTTTTTCTTGTGATCGGTAATATATGTACCCCTTATAATCAAGATATTTCTCTGAACCGGTTTTCACGCTAAAACCGGTTTTAATTTCATATGGGAAGGGTCACGCCCACTTTCCGCTGATCATTGCACAACTATTTACACTGGATCTACTCACACAAATTTTCAGCACTCTAATTGTTATAAAACTGAATATATTCAATAAAACGTTTTATCTTCGTATGGGAGGTGCCACACCCACTTTTCCAATACCTCCCATTTTTGGCACAACTACGTACATTGATGCTGGATGCACTCAGACAAAATTTTAGTATTGTATCTGTCATAGAACGGAATATATTCGAGAATGGGTTTTAACTTAGTATGGGAGGTGCCACGCCCACTTTTTCAATACCGCCCATTTTTGTAAAAACTACCCACATTGATGCTAGATGCACTTACACAAAATTGCATCACTCTAGGTGCCATAGAAATGGCAATTTTCAATAATAGGTTTTAACTTCGCATGGGAGGTGCCACGCCCATTTTTACAATACCGCCCTTTTTGGCACAACTACGTACATTGATGTTAGATGCACTTGCACAAAATGTCAGCACGTTAGGTGCCATAGAACTGTCAAAATTCAATAATAGGTTTTAACTTCGTATGGAAGGTGCCACGCCCACTTTTCCAATACCGCCAATTTTTGGCACAACTACGCATACTGATTCCAGATGCACTCACACAAAATTTCAGTATTGTATCTGTCATAAACTGAATATATTCGAAAATGGGTTATAACTTCGTATGGGAGGTGTCACGCCCAATTTTCCAATACCGCCCATTTTTGGCACAACTACGCACATTGATGCTAGATGCACTTACACAAAATTTCACCACTCTAGTTGTCATAGAACAAGCAATATTCAATAATAGATTTTAACTTCGTGTGGGAGGTTCCACGCCCACTTTTCCAATACCGCCCATTTTTGTCAAAACTATGCAGACTAACAATTAGTGAACTTTCACAAAAATGCAAGACTATAGCTGCAACAGTACTCCGAATATGCTAATTTATAAAAAACGAATAAATCCTCAATTTGTGTAGCAGGTCCCATGCCCACAGAAAATATCAAGAATTTATATAGCCTATTTTCACCACCGGTTCAGCATGAACATACTGTGAAAATTGCAAGAAGATCGGTCCAGTAGTTTAGGCTGCTATAAAGAACAAACAAACCCACAAACTTACAAACACAGATTCATTATACACTCCACGAGAGTATTATGTCTTTGTGCATTTGTTTGTAACACCCAAAAGGAAAAGAGTTAGACCCATTGTTAATTATACCGATCGACTTAGAATCACTTTCTGATTCGATTTAGCAATGTCCGTCTGTCCGCCTGTCCGTCTGTCCATCTATTGTTGTAATCAAATTACAGGTCGCAATTATAGTCCGATCTTAACAAAAATTGGCACAACTAAGTTTTGTGGATCTAGGACGAACGCTATTTAATTTGAAGCAAATCGGCTCAGATTTAGATATAGCCCCCATACAAATGTCGCTCCCTATTTGACATTTTCCGCTCTAGAAACCACATATTGTACTCGATTTTCTTTAAATTTGGCACAACATATTATAATCCAACTAAAAACACCTATGCAGAAATTCGGTAAGATCGGTTCATATTTCGATATAGGCCTCATACAAATGTCGCTCCCGATTTGACATTTTCCGCTCTAGAAACCACATATTGTACCCGATTTTCTTTAAAATTGGCACAATATCTTATAGTCCAACTAAACAAAACTATGGTTAAAGTGGGTAAGATCGGTTCAGATTTAAATATAGCCCAAATACAAATGTTACTCCCAAAAGTTTAACCGATTTTAGCCAAACTATACATTTTATATTTCACCTATTTCGTTCCAGGTTTCAATATATCCTCATACAAATGTCCTTTCCGATTTAACATTTTTTGTCAAACACATACATTTACAGGATACAAAAAACCTTCCCGTTATCACTTTTTCACCGAATTGAATTGTATTCGGTGTTATGTCGGTTTTATTGTAATCAAAGCTTATACCACTTTGTATGGGAGGTAACGGAAGGGGTGTGACAATATCGTCCATTTTCCATGCGAATGTAGCTTCTACAAAAGGATTGCCAAATATCAAATTTCAGACTATTCCGATCATCTGTATAGAAGTTATAACAGCTTTAGCTCGAAGTACTAGAAGGGGCGTGGCAAAATCCACCATACTTAGTGCACTTAAAGTGACTACAAAAATATTATCAAATACCAAAATATAGCTGAATCTGAATATCCGTGTGGAAGCTACATTAGTTTAAATTTAACATAGGAATAAGGGTCATTTGTGTGGGAGGTACCAGAAGGGGCGTGGGAATTTCGCCAAACTTCGAATTTGAACTATGTTTGGGAAAAATATTACCGTGTGCAAAGTTTGAATTGATTCCTTAGCTCCTTTCGAGAGTTATCGTGTACACCAGCCAGCCAGACGGACGGACGGCTCAAACGCCTTAAAAAGTCGTGAAACGGATTTGGTTCAAACATACTTAGGATCTTAAGTCACTCCATCAATGCGTTACACTTCTGTCGCAAATTTTTGTTTTGTTTTTTTTTTTTTTACAACAAAATACCATAGTTCCCAAAGTATGGAGAATATGTTCCGAAATTCTGGAACAAACCTCGCTCAAACATATGAACATTATTTCTTCTTTCCCCTACATCTCTTAAACTATCTGAGGTTCTCTTAAACTAATTGAAACACATTGACAATGCAAAGGTGATCAATATTGGAGGGTCACCCAGTAGCCCCCATACCATATAATTGAAACACTTTGACAATGCAAAGGTGATCAATATTGGAGGGTCACCCAGTAGCCCCCATACCATATAGGTATCCAAAACTTTGCAATTAATATCGAAAACACCCCTGATCTGAGCATATGGAATATTTTAAGGAAGTAAATCTATTTTCAAACACAGTGTAGAGCAGGGTTTACAATTGTCACTCCTAAACGGCCACACCATTGAACTGTTGACGATGTAAAATTCACCAGTAGAAGCCTTTAGGTGGAGTGGGGCTAAATTCGGAAAACAGTTCAATAAGCCTTCATCTCTTATAGCTTGGGAGATGAGCGCTTAAGAAGCATTTATATTCCCCCTTTGTATACTATCGACAAGCTAATTGGGGGACGTTTTGATCAGAATGACATGTTTCCCAAAGCCAAAAAAACGCCAACAGATACTATGTCATCTTTAAATTATTCGGCACATGCAGTTAAAGAGTAAGTCGCCCTTTTATTAATTTTTAATATGCTCAATTTTCTACTTTTATCCTTATTCGAGTGCATTTATTTATTCATTTTTGTATTAATTTACGAAGAGCATTAAAAATTTAGCAAACCAACCATTTTTTGTCGGTTAAACTTGAAGAACTCTTCCGCATGTACGGTGAAATGTCTACCAAGGGGACTATTGAATACCTGAAGGCTTGAATAATTCAATAGTTCAATCGTTAATAAAGCCTCAATTTCAAAGTCAATTTAGCAATACCCTTGTCGAAAGTGTACGGCCGAAATGGCACAACTCCCAGGGGACAGTTTTATTTTCTTCGAGTTTACACACGTTACTACACTTGACTATACCCTTCTCATCTCATACATATTCATTTAGTTTTTCAACACTTAAAGCAAAACACTTACAAAAACTACTCACATGACTGCACACAAACACAATCATGTGCATAAACATGATCTCGAACACATGTAAGTATGAAGCAGATTATAACAATAACCAGTAAAGCAAGGAAAGGCAAGTAAAGGAAAGGCAAGGCAAGGACATGGCTTGGTCGACTACAGGATACTTAACACCGTGGTCGGCTGAAACAACTTAATACCACTGTGCTAGTTAACAAATATAATAGGGTGGGTGTGTGCTACAGCAGATGGTTTGTTTAGCGGCAAGTAGTGCCTTAATGGATCGTTTACACTGGACCACACCACTCGGAAAGGTCTGCCATAGCCATAATAAAGGATTGAGATATTCGATTGGATTTCCAATATCAATGGTCGGTATATCCTTCTCTTATATTGTGTTCACATTTTTCCAGTGTAATATCGACCTGAGACCCTATAAAGTGTACATATTCTTGATCGTCATAAAATTCTAAGACGATCTAGCCATGTCCGTCCGTCTGTTGAAAGCACGCTAGCATCTAGACGAAAGGAGCTAGAACATTCAAAATGTCCATAAATGCGTCTTATAGTCGTAGATCGGTTGGGATTGAAACGGGGCGAAATCAACCCGAAGGGAAAAATTTTTCCCTCACAAGGACTAAAAATACCCATAATAATCCCTAATATTTTAGAGTATTTAAGCATATTTTTTCAATATGTCTGCTTGTACTTACTTGATATTGGCTATGGGCATTCCCCCGATAACAAAACCATGCACCATAAAGTGATTCTCATTTGCAATGGGTGAAATGGGGCAAAAAAGGGATAAAATGGTACATATTAATCCACAACAGCTAGAAACACGAAATTCGGTGTGTACATTCCTCTAATAGAGTAGATACATAACATAAAAGTATTTTTTCCAAATTCGTACTTTTAAGGAGTAAAATGGGAATAGAGGGATAAAAATGGTACCAACCAAACGGCTGCCCCTAGAATAATCAAATGCGGTGTATACATTCCTCTGATTGGATAGACACGTAAAATGCATGGATTTTTCAAAATTCGTACTTTTTGGGGTTAAAATGAAAAAAGGGGATAAAAATAGTACCAATCAAATGACCGCAGCTAGAGTCATGAAATTCGGAGTATACATTCCTCTGACTGTGTAGACACGGAAATTAAACGGATTTTTCAAAATTCGTACTTTTTGGGGTTAAAATGAAAAAAGGGATAGAAATAGTACCAACCAAATGACCGCAGCTAGAGTCATAAAATTCGGAGTATATATTCCTTTGACTACGTAGACATGGAAAATAAAAAGTTTTTCCAAATTCGTACTTTCAAGGGATACAATGGGTACAGAGGGATAAAAATGGTACCAACCAAACGGCTACACCTAGAATAATGAAATTCGGTGTATACATTCTTCTGATTGCGTAGACACGTAAAATTAATGGATTTTTCGATATTCGTACTTCTTGGGGTTAAAATGAAAGAGGGGTTACAAATAGTACCAACCAAATGACCACAGCTAGAATCATGAAATTCGAAGTATACATTCCTCTGACTGCGTAGACACGGAAACTAAACGAATTTTTCGAAATTCATACTTTCAAGGGATCCAATGGTACAGAGTGATAAAAATAGAACTAACTTAACGACTACAGCTAGAATTATGAAATTCTAATTGGGTAGAAACGTCAAATAAAGATATTTTAGATAGTCGTACTCTTAAGGGGTTAAATATGGTACCAACCAAATGGCCGCAGCTGGAATCATGGAATTTGGTGTATTCCTCCGACTGCATAGACACGCAAAATAAAAAGTTTTTTTTCCAAATTCGTACTTTTTCTGTTATAGCAAAAATTGGTTGAATCATAAGTTAGGTTATTTTGCACTATGTACGTCTAATAATGGATTTTTCAAAATGTGTACTTTTAGAATTAAAATAGAATGGAAATGCAACCAACTGTAGCACCTACTATCTACCAATATTTATGGTATTTAAGATTTTTGAAAATATAAATAAAGGGTGATTTTTTAAAAGCTATAGGAAAGCTTTTCGTTTGTAAGACTATTCATGGTTAAATTATAGACCAAACTGAAGATGTTTGACAGTGAAACAAAACACAAACTGTGCGTCAGCTGTTTAAGCCAGTGTTGTTAAAAAGATAATAGTTAAAAAATAACCCTTTATAAGAATATTTATTTTTTGAATTGACGTATTGGTAGCCTTGCCTGATAAGTGTGGTTTGAAATAATCAAAATATTATATTTATTTATAAAATTATTTTTTTTAATATTTGTATTTGTTTTGATTTGGCTATATAAAAAAATTATATTTTCCTGTAATATTACTGCACTTCTACGAAAATCGACATCCTCTGTGGAATGCAATCAATGGTGGAGGGTATACAAAGTTCGGCCCGGCCGAACTTAGCGCCTTTTTTACTTGTTTATGTTGCATTTTAGTAAATTTTTTCTGAATTAGTAGATCTTTGGACGCGCTTCAAACATAAATTTTCATGTTTGTCTTAGAATAACTCATAAGTCGTAATATTGTGACAACTAAAAATTCATATTTCTTGGAAACACTTTGTAAAAGGTGTCATGAAAAAAATAGAGGGAGTCAATAACTTTTGAATGACACCTAAATGATGAATATTGGATGAAAAATTACCTCACTGACTACACATTTGTGAAATAATTTAAGATAGGAGATAGTTTTCCGGAGCCAAAATTGTCAAACTCTTTTTACAAAAAAGAGCGCTGTGTCGTCAATTTCCTTCTCTTGGCATCATTAGAAAGGTATGTTTTATAAAATATTACCACCAAAAGTTTTCAGTTGCAATTATGAAAAACACAAAACAGATACTAAAATAAAATCCAATAATTCGACCAACAAGTTACTCTAAGACAAGAACCAAAAAGTGCTTTCAAGGGCTATTAATTCAGAGATAATTTTACTTGTAACAATCCAAATGGTACAGACATTTAAGTTGTAGCTGTAATCCAGAAATTGCAAATGGCGAAAATCGGACATATTTTTGAAGATTGCTGTCTAATGTTTTTATACCCTACACCACTTCGTGGAATAGGGTATTATATGTTAGTTTTCCGCCAAATGTTTGTAACACCAAGAAATAATCGAGCTAGACCCACCTTTAAGTATACGGATCGGCTTAGAATCACCAGCTGAATCGATTTAACGATGTCTGTCTGTCCGTCTGTCCGTCTGTCCGTCTGTCCGTCTGTCCGTCTGTCCGTCTGTCCGTCCGTCCGTCTGCTGTCCATCTAAGCTTGTTCGCACTCTACAGGTCGCAATTGTTGCCCGATTATCATGAAATTTGGCAGAAGTTACTTTTTTGGGCCAAGGACGATCGGTATTGAATTTGGTGGAAATCGGTTCAGATTTAGATATAGCCCCCATACAAATGTCGCTTCCGTTTTGACTTTTTACGCTCTAAAATCCACATATTGTACCAGATTTTCTTTAAAATTGGCACAACATTTTATAATCGAACTAGAAACACCTATGGTGAAAGTGGGTAAGATCGGTTCAGATTTAGATATAGTCCCCATACAAATGTCGCTCCAGATTTGACATTTTCCGCTCTAGAAACGACATATTGCACCCGATTTTCTTTAAATTTGCACAACATCTTATAATTCAACTAGAAAACATATATGCAGAAATTAGGTAAGATCGGTTCAGATTTAGATATAGCCCCTATACAAATGTCGCTCCCTATTTCACTTTTTCCGCTTTAGAAACCACATATTGTACCCCATTTTCTTTAAATTTGGCACAACATCTTATAATCTAACTAGAAACACCTATTGTGAAAGTGGGCTAGATCGGTACAGATTTAGATATAGCCCCAATACAAATGTTGCTCCCAACTATTTAACCGATTTTGCACAAACTATACATATTATATTTCACATATTTCGTTCCAGGTTTCAATATACCCCCATACAAATATCCATATATTCCACAGGATACAAAAATCCTTCCCGTTTTCACCCGTATTCGGATAGAAAGTGGCGTGTATCATATAGTCGGCCCCGCCCGACTTTAGCCGTTCCTTACTTGTTTTATTTGTTTTCTGTAATTTTAATGCATTTCTACTTAAAATCGAAAGCCTCTGTTGATTGCAATACATGGTGGAGGGTATTTAGATTCGACCTGGCCGAACTTAACGCCCTTGTTACTTGTTTAATAAAATATTGATTAAGTGCAGAAGTTCTAAAATATTCTATTATATATTATTATATAATATATATATATATATATATATATATATATTATATTATATTCTATTATTAAAATATTCTAAAATATATTTTAATAAAAATTTAAGATTTTTAATCGTAAACAGATGTTTACGAAACAATTCGGTTTCGTTTATTCAATTTTCAAAATCTGAATAATAATAATAAGTCACTTTCACATTAGGTGTTGCTAGCTACCATTTAAAATTATAAGGAAAAGGTAATCAATATCTGATGAAAAATGTGGATAATACAGTGGTAATAGTGTAAATCAGAGAGAACAGATTTCTATAACCTTAAATGAACAGACGGACGGGCAGTCATGGTTAATCGACTCAGCTCTTGATTCAAGCAAATCTAAATACATATTTAATATATTTTATTAATGGTTCAAACGCCTACGAACTGCCTGTTGTCAGGGCGAGTATTTTGAAAAGCAATAAAGTCTATTTCAATCTTAATTCACAGTTTTGTTATTACTTTTTTATATAGCCTTATGCTCCCAGCCTCCTTCTCTGACAATCAAGAGGACCAGCATAACTAAATTGAATAGAATTGTATGTGGATTCATAAAATACACATACATTTAGGTCATAAAGTCTGTGCGGGTGTATGTGTGTGACAATATTCCAAGCTGTCGCAAACTTACGAAACGACTTAGAAACACCCTCATTCGTGCCATGCTCAAATGTCTACAAAAGAATATTTATGTCTGTAAACTTTGGTGGTTTTCTTTTTTTCTTTTGTAAGGAATTCCCTGATAAATATCGCAAATTATATTTAATTAGTGCACAAAGTCTGCTTTGTTGACAAAGGTCATGCACTCCAGCAGGTACTGGTAGGTATTGGCAGGAAAATAAGTAAAATAAATAATCGATGTTTGCGCCAAATTAAAAAATTGAGGTACTTTAAGAGACAATACAAAAATGGCTACCACCAACTAGCCTGTTAAGGGGAGACGTTATTTGTTTTTAATTACGTTTTACTGCACCAAAGCAACAAAAAGAAAAAATAATTCAATTTTCGCATACAGTCTAGCCATACAAGTTTCAGAGAGTCAATATTTTTGAATGGCAATTGTGCACAGTTTCTTTGAATTTCTATCAAAATCGCATCCATAAAAGTAAACGACATTCTTTCTAAGATTTTTCTTTTGATAATTTTGTGTTTAGAAGAAAATAGGCAAAAACTTGGTGGTTCAATTGCTGGTATATTTTTATACCCTCCACCTCCAGGATGGGGGTATATTCACTTTGTCATTCCATTTGTAACACATTGAAATATTCATCGGAGACCCCATAAAGTATATATATTCTGGGTCGTGGTAAAATTCTAAGACGATATAGCCATGTTCGCCTGTCCGTCTGTCTGTCTGTTGAAAGCACGATAGCGGCCGAACGAAATGAGCTAGGAGGTTCAAACTTTTCCTAAATGTGTCTTATGGTTGTAGATCGGTTGGGATTGAAAGTGGACGAAATCGGCCCAGAGGGAAAAATTTTTCCCTCACAAGGACTGAAAATACCCCTAATATTTAGAGTATTTCAGCATGTTTTTTGAAAATATTAGCTTGTATTTAGTTGATATTTGCAATGCGCATTCCCTTTATAGCATAAAAGGGCACCATGGAGTGATTTTTATTTGTAGGGGGCGAAATGGGACAAAAAGGGATAAAAAATGGTACCTATCAAACGACAACAGATAGAAACACGAAATTTGGCGTGTACATTCCTCTAATAGAGTAGATATATAATATAAAAGTATTTTTCTAAATTCGTACTTTTAAGGGGTTAAATGGGGATAGAGAGATAAAAATAGTACCAACCTAACGGCTGCACCTAGAATAATGAAATTTGATATATACATCCTCTGATTGCGTAGACACGTAAAATAAAAGAACTTTCCAAAATTCGTACTTTTTGGGTTCAAATGGAAAAAGGGGATAAAAATAGTACCTACTAAATGACAACAGCTAGAATCATGAAATTCGGAGTAGACATTCCTCTGACTGCCTAGACACGAAAAATAAAACTTTTTTACCAAATTCGTACTTTCAAGGGATACAATGGCTACAGGGGATAAAAATAGTACCAACTAAACGAATACATGATGAAATTCAGTGTGTACATCCCTCTAATTGTGTAGATACGTAAAATAAAGAGATTTTAGATAGTCGTACTCTTGAGGGGGCAAAGTTGGAAAAAGGGGATAAAAATGGTACCAACAAAATGGCCGCTGATAGAATCATGGAATTCGGTGTATACATTCCTCTGACTGCATAGCCACGTTAAATATTTTTTTTCCAAATTCGTACTTTATTTTATGTTGGTAGAATCATGAAGTTGTCTTGTACTGCGTACGTGAGAGATAAGGTATTTTCAAAATTTATACTTTTGAAATTAAAATAGGATGGAAATACAACCAACCAAACGACTGTAGCTGAAAATACCCCAATATTTAGGGTATTTATGATTGCTCCCTTATATTTACTTTATGAATTGAAGTATTATATCCATTATATATATATTATACAAATATTGGTAGCCTTGGCTTATTAATTAAATTTCTGATTTTCATACAGTTAAAATTTGTTGCGGACATTCCTCTTGTAGCTTGGAAGCAACACAAAGAAAATAAAAGTTTAAGCTGGCGAAATGGGACAAAAAGGGATAAAATATGGTACCAATGATACGACAACAGCTAGAATCATGAAATTCGGTGTGTACATCCCTCTAATTGCTTAGACACGTAAAATAGAGGGATTTTTTCGAAATTCGTACTTTTAAGGGATATAATTAAAAAGAGGGATAACAAGTAAGAAGGCGTTAAGTTCGACCGGGCCGAATCTTATATACCCTCCACCACGGAGTGCATTCCACAGTATTACCAGCAGATTAAAGGATCTCGACTTTACATAGAATCACAGTACCATATTACGCAAATTGTGATATTTGTATGCACATTATTATATTTGTTTACTATTTCAAACTATAATGTATACTTATGCGCACTGTTTAAAATCGACTACTATATATAAATAAAATGCTGAAATTGTGAAAGTGAACATGCCTAAATATTAAGCGATTGTCAGTCGCCATTAGAAAGAAGCATTTTCAGATACCGACAAATTCCGCCCAAAGGTACAAATTTCGAAAAAACCCTTTTTCGAGTCTTCATAGTCAGAATGTACCGAATTTCATGATTTCAACTTCACCATTTTTATCCCTCTTTTTAATTATATCCCTTAAAAGTACGAATTTCGAAAAATCCTTCTATTCTACGTGTCTATGCAATTAGAGGGATATACACACCGAATTTCATGATTCTAGCTGTTGTCGTATCATTGGTACCATATTTTATCCGTTTTTGTCCCATTTCGCCCGCCAAAACTTTTATTTTCTTTGTGGTGCTTCCAACCTACAAGAGGAATGTCCGCAACAAATTTTAACTGTATGAAAATAAGAAATTTAATTAATAAGCCAAGGCTACCAATATTTGTATAATATATATATAATGGATATAATACTTCAATTCATAAAGTAAATATAAGGGAGCAATCATAAATACCCTAAATATTGGGGGATAGAGAGTGTACTTTCAGCTACAGTCGTTTGGTTGGTTCCATCCTATTTTAATTTCAAAAGTATAAATTTTGAAAATAACCTTATCTCTCACGTACGCAGTATAAACAACTTCTTGATTCTACCATTTTTTGTCGTAAAAGCAACAAAATAAAGTACGAATTTGGAAAAAAATAATTAACGTGGCTATGCAGTCAGAGGAATGTATACACCGAATTCCATGATTCTATCGGCGGCCATTTTGTTGGTACCATTTTTATCCCCTTTTTCCAATTTTGCACCCTCAAGAGTACGACTATCTAAAATCTCTTTATTTTACGTATCTACACAATTAGAGGGACGTACTCACTGAATTTCATCATTCTAGCTGTATTCGTTTAGTTGGTACTATTTTTATCCCCTGTAGCCATTGTATCCATTGAAAGTACGAATTTGGAAAAAACGTTTTATTTTTCGTGTCTACGCAGTCAGAGGAATGTATACTCCGAATTTCATGATTCTAGCTGCTATCATTTGGTAGGTACTATTTTTATCCCCTTCTTCCATTTGAACCCCAAAAAGTACGAATTTTGGAAATTTCTTTTATTTTACGTGTCTACGCAATCAGAGGAATGTATATATCAAATTTCATTATTCTAGGTGCAGCCGTTAGGTTGGTACTATTTTTAGTAAATCTATCCCCATTTAACCCCTTAAAAGTACGAATTTAGAAAAAATACTTTTATATTATGTATTTACTCTATCAGAGGAATGTACACGCCAAATTTCGTGTTTCTATCTGTTGTCGGTTGTTAGGTACCATTTTTATCCCTTTTTGTCCCATTTCGGCCAATACAAATAAAAATCACTCTATGGTGCCCTTTTATGCTATAGAGGGAATGCGCATTGCAAATATCAACTAAATACAAGCTAATATGTTCAAAAAACATGCTGAAATACTCTAAATATTAGGGTATTTTCAGTCCTTGTGAGGGAAAAATTTTTCCCTCTGGGCCGATTTCGTCCACTTTCAATCCCAACCGATCTACAACCATAAGACACATTTAGGACAAATTTGAACCTCCTACCTCATTTCGTTCGGCCGCTATCGTGCTTTCAACAGACAGACAGACAGACGGACAGACGGACATGGCTATATCGTCTTAGAATTTTACCACGACCCAGAATATATATACTTTATGGGGTCTCCGATGAATATTTCAAGGTGTTACAAACGGAATGACAAAGTGAATATACCCCCATCCTGGAGGTGGAGGGTATAAAAATGGGACCTACCAAACCGCTGAAGTTGAAATCATGAAATTCGGTGTATACATTCTGACTATGAATACTCGAAAAAGGGTTTTTTTCGAAATTTGTACATTTGGGCGGAGAATGGGGCGAATGGGGATATCTTTAAAATTTATTTTTTTTATCACTTTGTCTGTATCTGAAAATGCTTCTTTCTAATGGCGACTGATTGTCGATTTTAAACAGTGCGCATAAGCATAAATTATAGTTTGAAATAGTAAACAAATATAGTAATGTGCATAAAAATATCACAATTTTCGTAATGTGGTACTGTGATTCTATGTAAAGTCGGCATCCTTTAATCTGCTGGTAATACTGTGGAATACACTCCGTGGTGGAGGGTATATAAGATTCGGCCCGGCCGAACTTAACGCCTTCTTACTTGTTTTATTTGGTTTTTTATCACGTAGTGGTGTCCGTATATATATGTATATATACGGACACCACGGTTATATTTTTTCGTGTTGCACTGTGTTATGCATTAATAATAAACGAAATGGAAAGGAAATACATTTTACTGTAACAGATTTAAAATTAGCGCTCAAAATAGTCAATAAAATATATTTTAATATTTCCCGTTTTCCCTTTATCCCGTTTAATATATTAACAAGTAAGTAAGCTTCAGTCGGCTAAACCTCACTCACAGAGAACATTTATACGGAACCGATAAGGAACTAAATTTAAAGTAGGGCAGTATAATTTGTGTGGAAGATACTAGAATGTACGAGGCACATGGTCCCAGCTTTGACATTTGTAAAACAATCCTAAAACATGATCAAATATCTAAGTCATAGTGGATTCCATGCATCATTATAGAAGTTATAAAGGATTTAATTTTACCTAGGACATAGAAAATTGTGTAGGAGGTACAAGAAGGAGCGTGGCTAAAACGAAAATATTTTTTAGGTTAGGTGTTGTAATATCGCCCATATTCCATGCGAATGTAACCTCTAGAAAAGCATTGCCAAATATAAAATTTCACAGTATTCCGATCATCAGTATAGAAGTTATAACAGCTTTAATTTTTTGTAGTTTTGGTTGATTTGTGTGGGAGGTACTGGAAGGGGCGTGACAAACCCCGACGTATTTAGTACAGTTAATGTGATTATAAAAACAATATCAAATACCAAAACATAGCTGATTCTGGGTATCCGTGTGGAAGTTTCATTCATTTTGATTTATAATTGGAATATGGACCATTTGTGTGAGAGGCAACAGATGGGGCGTGGCAATTTCGCCCACCTTCGAACTTAAACTAAGTTTGGGAGAAATATTACCATGTACAAAGTTTGAGTTGATTCCTTAACTCCTTTCGAGAGTTATCGTGTACACCAGCCAGACGGACGGACGGACAAGGCTCAAACGTCTTAAAATGTTGTGAAACTGATTTGGTCCAAACATACTTAGGGTCTTAAGTCACTCCTTCAATGAGTGAGGGTATAATAAGGCACTTTTTTAGACTCAAAATCAATTAAATTATGGTTGATTTAATTAATTTTGAAATTCTGTGAATTAAAGAAAATATATCAACTTGGTTGTTGCAAACATCAACAGAAGGTTAGAGCGCCATGTTCCTCCCAGTAGGGTGTATGCCATCGAGAAACAAACTTAACAATAACAGCAATGGCAACAGCAACACATTGAAATAATTTAAATATTCATGCCACAGTTAATGGCAAATGAAAAGGAACTGTAAGACGAAGACGAAGAGGGGGCAGGGAGATTGCCAGGTTTGAATTTATAAGACATGTTCGGGAAAGTTTTTAGTGAATTAATGGCTGCCACGTCGATATTTATAATTTCTCTAAACAAATATGTATGGCTCCATATGGTGTTTACGATGTCAATATATATTTTGCGAGAACATCATCATCATCAGACGTACACTTGTGCGGAACACTTTTTTCATGGAACACAATTGAGATGATGGCTGATGGTGATGGCTGTCGGTCGTCGGTGCTGTTGGTTCTTCCACAATTGCCAACGTTTTGATAGTTTCTATTTTTATCTTATTAAAAATGCCAAAAAAGTGCTATCGGCAGCAAACACCAGCAGCAGTTGTTCTCACCGAAAGACTCCATGTTGTCGTTATGCATACATACATACATACATATGTTCGCATTTATGCATACTATGAATGAACATGCATATGTATGTATGTACGTTAGTACTGTGTGTACCTAAACTAGAATCATTTGCAATTTTATGAAATTTTCTATGGAATTTTAAAATCAATTTCATGCATCTGTCCCCTCCATGATATTGGCCGAAGGACACTACTTTGTTGTTATGCACGACACCTTGAAGTGTTTGGGAAATTTCCACGTTGAGGACAGTTGAACGTACCACACAATTATGACTGTTGCAGTGGACGAGGACGAGGACAATAGATTTTCAATTTCAAGTTTTTCAAGATTTAAAGTAAATACATACATATAAAGAGTGATTTTTTTGAGGTTAGGATTTTCATGCATTAGTATTTGACAGATCACGTGGGATTTCAGACATGGTGTCAAAGAGAAAGATGCTCAGTATGCTTTGACATTTCATCATGAATAGACTTACTAACGAGCAACGCTTGCAAATCATTGAATTTTATTACCAAAATCAGTGTTCGGTTCGAAATTTTTTATCGACAAATTTTGTTCAGCGATGAGGCTCATTTGTGGTTGAATGGCTACGTAAATAAACAAAATTGCAGCATTTGGAGTGAAGAGCAACCAGAAGCCGTTCAAGAACTGCCCATGCATCCCGAAAAATGCACTGTTTGGTGTGGTGGAATCATTGGACCGTATTTTTTCAAAGATGCTGTTGGACGCAACGTTACGGTGAATGGCGATCGCTATCGTTCGATGCTAACAAACTTTTTGTTGCCAAAAATGGAAGAACTGAACTTGGTTGACATGTGGTTTCAACAAGATGGCGCTACATGCCACACAGCTCGCGATTCTATGGCCATTTTGAGGGAAAACTTCGGAGAACAATTCATCTCAAGAAATGGACCGGTAAGTTGGCCACCAAGATCATGCGATTTGACGCCTTTAGACTATTTTTTGTGGGGCTACGTCAAGTCTAAAGTCTACAGAAATAAGCCAGCAACTATTCCAGCTTTGGAAGACAACATTTCCGAAGAAATTCGGGCTATTCCGGCCGAAATGCTCGAAAAAGTTGCCCAAAATTGGACTTTCCGAATGGACCACCTAAGACGCAGCCGCGGTCAACATTTAAATGAAATTATCTTCAAAAAGTAAATGTCATGGACCAATCTAACGTTTCAAATAAAGAACCGATGAGATTTTGCAAATTTTATGCGTTTTTTTTTTAAAAAAAAGTTATCAAGCTCTTAAAAAATCACCCTTTATATGTATGTATATATTTGCATAATTTCTGCATGATTAGACGGCAGGCATTCAGAAATCAATTAATTGTAATTTGACATTTATAAATTAGGAAGGTCAGGCGCTGAACCTGAGACCTTATAGTAGCTACTAGAAAACTGTAGTAGTATTAACCCGATCCAACCTTACCTAGCCTATGCTATACACATTCTGCTCGTTCACTAATCTTGATTTGAAATTAATTAAAAAGCGCTACAAAACTTGTATTTTCATCCAAGAACTGGAATGCATATCTTTTGATTAATTTATTGTTTTTATACCCTCCACCTCCAGGATGGGGGTACACTAACTTTGTCATTCCGTTTGTAACACCTTGAAATATCGACCTGAGACCCTATACAGAATATATATTCTTCATCGTCATAAAATTTTAAGACGTTCTAGCCATGTCCGTCCGTCTGTTGAGAGCACACTAGCATCTAAACGAAAGGAGCTACAATGTCCAAATTTTCTACAAATGCGTCTTATAGTCGTAGATCGATAGAGATTGTAAGTGGTCGAAATCGGTTCAAATGGAAAATTTTTTCCCTCACAAGGACTAAAAATGCTCATAATAAACCCGAATATTTTAGATTATTTAAGCACGTTTTTATACCCTCACACTACAGAGGGGGTATATATCATTTGGGACAGAAAAAAAATATAGCACATTCAAGGAGTGACTTAAGACCCTTAGTATGTTTGAACCAAATCCGTTTCATGACTTTTTAAGGTGTTTGAGCCATGTCCGTCTGTCTGGCTGGTGTACACGATAACTGTGGAAAGGAGTTAAGGAATCGATTCAAACTTTGCACATGGTAATATTTTTCCCAAACTTAGTTTAAGTTCGAAGATGGGCGAAATTGCCACGCCCCTTCTGGTGCCTACCACACAAATAGCCCTTATTCCACTGGTTAATTAAAACTCATATAACTTCCACACGGATAATTGGACTCAGCTATATTTTGATAGTTGATAATGTTTTTATAATCACTTTGAGTGCACTAAATATGACGAGTTTTGCCACGCCCCTTAAAGTACCTCCCACACCCAAACACCCAAAACTACGTAAAATTAAAGCTGCTATAACTTCTATAAAAATCATCGGAATACTGTGAAATTTGATATATGACAGTGCTTTTAAAGAAGCTACATTCGTCTGAAATATGGGTCATATTGACACGCCCCTTCTGGTACCTCCCACACAAAGGGACATAAACTCTGGTTACAATAAAACCGACATAACATCCATACGGGTGGTCTAAATCATTTGAAATTTCATATTTGAAACTGTTTTTATAATCACTTTAAACCTAAAAAATATTTACGCTTTAGCCACGTCCCTTCATGTACATCCCACACAAATGTCTCTATCCAAGGCAATATTAAATCCTTCATAACGTCTATACTGGTGCATGGAATCCACAATGACTTGATATTTGATCATGCTTTTACAATTGCTTTATAAATGTGGAAGCGTTAAATTTAATTCCTTATAACTTCGTTATAACTATGTTCTCTGAGAGTGAGGGTATATAAGTCGGTTTAGCTTACTTACTTGTTCAATATGTCTGCTTATATAGGGCTATTTTTTAGCTATTATCTTTTTGGCAACGCTGGTTTAAACAGCTGACGCACGTTTCGTGTTTTGTTTCACTGTCAAACATCTTCAGTTTGGTCTATAATTTAACCATGAATCGTCTTACAAACGAACAACGCTTGCAAATTATTGAATTTTATTATCAAAATGCGTGCTCTGTTAAGAAAGTTCATCGCACGCTTCTTCCATTGTATGGTCAGTTCAGTTCGAAGCTCATTTTTTGCTCAATGGGTACGTAAATAGACAGAATTGTTGATTTTGGAGAGATTATCAGCCAGTTTGGTTCGGTTTATGGGATTTACACTGGTCCCAAATCCATTTTTTATGGCTTAAAGTCGAAAAGTAAACATACAGTGTTGTAATTTTACACATTTGCTAGACATATCATACGCAAAAAATAAAAATAAAATTGGGCCGATCGAGCCACGCCCACTACCACCTCCCATATAAACTCAATTTTCATAATATAGTCACTTTATTATTTTCTTTTTAAGTCTTGATTTTAATTAATTTGTAAAACTGCTTTATATCAAAATTACTTCCCACTTTTTTTTGAACCGCAAAGTTTAAGTACCATTCAGGCTTGTGGTGTTGCCACCTAATTTTCTCCAGTATATTTTCATGATTGCTTGGAGTGTTGCTGTTGTTGTTTTTTGAATTTATGCCAAAAAATGGATTTGGGACCATAATGGGCTGGTGGCATCATTGGACCGTACTTCTTCAAAGATGGTAGCTGTGAATGGTGAGCGCTACCGTGACATGATATCCAACTTTTTTTGCCCAAAATACAAGAGCTTGACTTGCATGACATGTGGTTTGAGGCGCAGTCAAGGTCAATATTTGCATGAAATAATCTTCAAACATTAAATTATATGGACCGTACTATCGATTAAAATAAAGATTTCATGCATTTTTCTGAATTTTATGTAAAAACTTTCATATAGCTTTTAAAAAATCACCCTTTACATACTTTATATTGGGTACGCGCATTCCCCTTATAACAAAAACGTGCTCCATAAAGTGATTCTTATTCGTAGGGGGTGAAATGGGACAAAAAGGGATAAAAATGGTACCTATAAAACGAAAACACCCAGAAACACAAAATTCGGTACATTTACCATTTTTCCC
Organism: Polietes domitor; assembly: GCA_947397865.1. Taxonomy (NCBI): domain Eukaryota; kingdom Metazoa; phylum Arthropoda; class Insecta; order Diptera; family Muscidae; genus Polietes; species Polietes domitor. The sequence goes on along the minus strand of OX377621.1, from coordinate 97,426,371 downwards.
AAATTCGTACTTTTAAGGGGTAAAATGGGAATAGAGGGATAAAAATGGTACCAACCAAACGGCTGCAGCTAGAATAATGAAATTCGGTGTATTCATTCCTCTGATTGCATAGACATGTAAAATAATGGAATTTTTCGAAATTCGTACTTTTTGGGGTTAAAGTGGAAAAAGGGGATTAAAATTGTACCAACCAAATGACCGCGGCTAAAGTCAAGAAATTCGAAGTATGCATTCCTCTGACTACGTAGACACGAAAAATAAATAGTTTTTCCAAAATCGTACTTTCAAGGAATACAATGGAAACAGAGGGATAAAAATGGTATCAGTTAAACGGCCACAGCTAGAATGATGGAAAAAATGGATACTAATGGTACCAACTAAACGGCTACGCAGACAAGTAAAAAAAAGAGGGTAAAATGGGATAAAGGGGATAAAAATAGTACCAACCAAATGGCCTCAACTAGAATCATGGAATTCGGTGTATACATTCCTCTCACTGACTCGAAAAAAAAGATTTTCTCATTTTCGTACTCTTTTACTTTTACGCCAAAAATGGTAGAATCATGAAGTTAGGTTATCTAGCACTATGTACGTGAGATAAGGGATTTTTCAAAATTTATGCTTTTGGATTTAAAATACAAAATATGACAAACTGTAGCACCAACTATCTATCAATATTTATGGTATTTAAGTTTTTTTGAAGATTGCTGTCCATTATTTTTTTTGAATAGACTTGAAGATTTACATCGATATATATAGTATAAACGTATTGGCAGCATTGTCTTATAAGCGTTGCTTGAGACAATAAAATATTTTTATTTGTGTTAGTTTGGCTATATTAAAAAAATTGACATTTTCCCGTAATGTTACTGCACTTCCACGAAGATCAGCAGCCTCTGTGGACTGCAATCCATGGTGGAGGGTATATGAAGTTCGGCCTGGCCGAACTTAACTTAACGCCGTTTTTACTTGTTTTATTATCGATCTTGAAAATAATATTTTCACCGACTTATTGAACAAACCTCGTCTGAGCGACATCGCACATCATAACAGTCTAACAAAGCAACTATCAAAACACAAGGACAGACAAAGCAATTTGATTTAATTCGTCCCAATGAACGACGTTTGCAATCACGCAAAGATTGTTCAATTAATTATTCAGTTTAATTAAGCACATCCTTATCTACCGAGGCTACATCTTTTGGCATTGTCCCAGTTGGTTGGCTTCATTCCTTTGGCGGTGGGTGTAGTAACACCAAAGCCATAAAGCACTCTGCGAAGAATCGTAAAAAGACAATAAACTGAATGAACTAAATGTAAACCGCATTTTGCCTCGTTTCCTTGAAACAATAAAAATTCACTTATCTAAAATTTATACTTCGCAGCATTCGCAACGCTGGAATGTAAGTTACATTAATTGAAGGATTCTGCTCTGATCTCTGGAAAAATACGCTTTAAGATAAAGGAAAGCAAATGTCAATCAGGAATGGAATTAAATGTGAATAAATATTCGTGTTGCGTTTAGTTTTAGTGGATTGTGGTAGCAGGTAGTGTTCGCGACTATTGTACAGACGACTCTAACTTAAATGGAATCATTTGACTTTTAATCCAATCCCTACAACAATGCATGCACGGCCTTTATCACATCTAATGTAATATGGCTAAATGTACTTGTAAATAACAGTGTGTAAAGAGGTCGATGGGGAAGAAAGGGAATATGGCTCTTGTTTTTGGCGTAGGATAAGGCGTGCGAATGTCGCGTCCGGGCCACTGGGAGATGCCCATATGCGTATTACCTCACCGCAAAGTTTTTTCCCGTTTAATTTTTATACACTCCACGATAGTATTATGTCTTTGTGCATTTGTTTGTAACACCCAAAAGGAAGAGAGATAGACCCCTTGTTAAATATAACGATCGACTTAGAATCACTTTTTGAATCGATTTAGCAATGTCCGTCTGTCTGTCCGTCCGTACCTCCGTCCATCTATTCTTGTAATCACGATACATTTCGCAATTGTAGACAGAACCAAATGAAACTTTGCACAACGAAGTTTTTCGGGATTACAACGAACGATATTTAATTTGAAGAAAATCGGTTGAGATTTAGATATTGCCCCCATATGAATTTCACTACCGATTTGACCCTTTTCACTCTAGATACCACATATAACAACAGATTTTCTTCAAAATTGGCAATCCATATTATATTTCAACTAGAAACTCCTGTGGTAAAAATGGGTCAGATCGGTTCAGATTTATATATAGCTCCCATACAAATTTCGCTCCCGATTTGACTTTTTCCGCTCTAGAAACCACATAGTGTATCAGATTGTCTTCATATTTGGCAAAACATCTTATATTTCAACTAGAAACACCTGTGGTAAAAATGGGTCAGATCGGTTCAGATTTATATACAGCTTCCATATAAATTTCGCTCCCGATTTGACTTATTCCGCTCTAGAAACCACATAGTGTATCAGATTATCTTCATATTTGGCAAAACATCTTATATTTCAAGTAGAAACACCTGTGGTAAAAATGGGTCAGATCGGTTCAGATTAATATATAGCTCCCATACAAATTTCGCTCCCGATTTGACTTTTTCTGCTCTAGAAACCACATAGTGTATCAGATTGTCTTCATATTTGGCAAAAAATCTTATATTTCAACTAGAAACACCTGTGGTAAAAATGGGTCAGATCGGTTCAGATTTATATACAGCTTCCATACAAATTTCGCTCCCGATTTGACTTATTCCACTCTAGAAACCACATAGTGTATCAGATTGTCTTCAGATTTGGCAAAACATCTTATATTTCAACTAGAAACACCTGTGGTAAAAATGTGTTAGATCGGTTCAGATTAATATATAGCTCCCATACAAATTTCGCTCCCGATTTGACTTTTTCTGCTCTAGAAACCACATAGTGTATCAGATTGTCTTCATATTTGGCAAAACATCTTATATTTCAACTAGAAACACCTGTGGTAAAAATGGGTCAGATCGGTTCAGGTTTATATATAGCTCCCATACAAATTTCGCTACCGATTTGACTTTTTACGCTCTAGAAACCACATATTTTAACAGATCCTCTTCAAATTAGGCGAAATATATTATATTTGTCCTTGAAACACCCATAGTGAAAATGGGTCAGATCGGTTCAGATTTACATATAGCTCCCATACGAATTTCACTCCCGATTTGACACTTTTCACTCTAGATACCATATATTACAAGAGATTTTTTCAAAATTGGCAAAACATCTTATATTTCAACTAGAAATAGATGTGGTAAAAATGTGTTAGATCGGTTGAGATTTATATATAGCTCCCACACAAATTTCGCTCCCGTTTTACTTTTTCCGCCCCAGAAACCACGAGTTTTCCCCGAATTTCTTCAAAGTGAGAATAACACCTTATATTTGAACTGGAAGAACTTATTGTGAAAGTTAGTCACATTTTTCCATGTTTGGATATAGTCCCGATACAAATATACTTATCAATTTGACAAAGCGAACCAGATCATATTAGCCTATGATTAGGAAGCATACAAAAATTCTTCCCGTTTTCACTTTTTTACCGAATCGAATTGTATTCGGTTGGAAAGTGGAGTGGAGGAAAGTATCATATAGTCGGCCCCGCCCGACTTTTGGCTTTCCTTACTTGTTTTAGTTGCATTTTTGTCCATTTTTTAATTAATATACCCTTGGAAGCACATTAAATAAAATTTTTTATTCTTGTCTCGTGTTCGACGTTTATAATAACTGCTTGTGGTTTTTCAAAGTATCAGCTAAAAACTCATATTTCTTGGAAACATTTTGTAAAATGTGTTATGAAAAAGACCTTTCGAATGACTCCTAAATGATGAAAATAGGACGAAAAATGAGGTCACTGCCTGCATGTTTGTAAAATAATTTAATACAGGAGATGCATTTTCAAAGCCAGAATTTTTAAACTCTTTTTAAAAAATGACACCGCATCGTCAATTTTCTTCCGTGTTCATCATTTAGGTATCATTCGAAAGACATTGACTGCCGCTATTTTTTTTATAAAATACTAACACCAAATACGAAAAAAATCAGTTGCCACTATGAAAAACAAAAACACATAAAATTATTATAAAAATCCAATAATTCGACCAATAAGTTACACTAAGACAAGAATCAAAATTTATATTTAAAATGATTTCAAGGGTCTATTATTCAAAAAAAAAATAATTTGACAAACTGAAAATTCTAATATTTAGAGTATTTAAACAAAAATTGTATTGCTTATTTCCCTTGTATCGAGAACGTGAACCAAAAAGTTAGTTATCCAAAATACATTATTTTAGGGGTAGAAATGAGGCAAAAAGGGATAAAAATTGTACCAATCAAACTGAAACAGTTAGAAACGTGAAGTTCGGCTCTAATAGCGTAGACTTGTAAAATAACTGGATACTCCCGTGCTTGTAATAAAAATCCAAAACCGAGATATATTTGAACAAAAATTCTAGCGGGAAGACACCTAAGTCAGAAAATATTATTTTGAAAAAGTGTAAAAATTCGCCCTAGTGTACATTTATATTACAGTGTAAAGGTGCGATAAGAAACAAATTTTTCCCAATTTGTTTTACCCCTTTACGGGGTAAAATAAGGTTAAATTGGATAAATGTGATAACACTGACCTGATCAAACGGCTAGGCCTATAATCTTGAAATACATAAGTTAGTGCCATTTTTCCCCGTTTTGTCCGAATTTTTAACATTTCGGTTATTTTATCACAAAAACAATTTTGATGTCATATTCGGGTTCAGCGAACTGAAGTCTTTCGACATTGATTCCAAACTTGTATTTGCAAAAAATATTTTTATTTTGCGTGTCTATGCAGTCAGAGGAATGTATACACCGAATTACATGATTCTTGCGCGGACAATTTGGTCTGCAGCATTTGTATCCCTATTTCCCATTTTACACCATTAAGAGTACAACTTTCTAAAATCTCTTTATTTTACGTGTCTACGAAATGTACACACCGAATTTCATCATTCTAGCTGTAGCCGTTTAGATGGTACCATTTATATCCATCTATTCACACTGTACCCTTCGAAAGTTCGAATTTGGAAAAACCATTTATTTTTCGTATCCACGGAGTCAGAGGAATGTATACTCCGAATACTATGACTCTAACTGCGGTCATTTGGTTGGTACCATTTGTATCCCCTTTTTCCATTTTAAACCCAAAAAGTAGGAATTTCGAAAAATTCCTTTACCGATTTTCATTATTTTAGGTGTAACCGTTTGGTTGGTACCAATTGTATAACTCTATTTCCCATTTTATCCCTTAAAAGTGTTAATTTGGAAAAAATAATCGTTTGATCTCGTTTGAAAGGTACTATTTTTATCCCTTTTTGTCCCATTTCACCCCCTATGAATAAGAATCACTTTATGGTGCACGTTTTTTTTTTGTAGGAGGAAAAAACCCAATTTCAAGTAAATACAAGCATCCGTATTGAAAAAACATTCTTAAATGTTCTAAAATATTAGGCGTTATTATGGGTATTTTCAGACCTTGTGAGGGAAAAAGTTTTCCCTTTGGACCGATTTCGCCCAGTTGTAATCCCAACCGATCTACGACTATAAGACGTATTCATGAAAAATTTGGAGTTTAGATACTAACGTGCTTTCAACAGGCGCACGGACGGACATGGCTAGATCGTCTTTTTATGACGATATACACTTTATAGGGTCTCAGGTCGATATTTCAAGGTGTCACAAAAGGAATGACAAAGTTAGTATAGCCCATACTGGAGGCGGAGGGTATAAAGAATTTAAAATCATCTTCAAATTGTCTTTATTTTTAGGGGGTGACCGGCACAACTTTTTTGTATAAGGTGCGATCCTGTCTAATACACACACATAAACACATTTCTAGATCTCGAACACATTTTTTTATTTTTTGTTGCAAAATATAACACATGTATATTGTTTTGCACTTGTTTTGGTCATTAGGGGACGTTACCAGGTATAGCAACACCCACCAAGCTGTCACTCACGTTAATTGAATCCATAAATTTAGCCAACGTCTGGACACATCTAATGGCAATGAGTGCTGCATTCAGCACTATCTCAGTGAATTCATTTCGAAATTAGTATCATCAAATTTTGCCAAAATGCAGATAAACGTGTAACATAAATTATATGTGTCGTTTGTCATGTATCGACATACATTCACACACAACCGCCCCACACACACACACATTTACATTTATCACCTGTCCGATATCACAACATTTAACTCAATGGGGAAGGGTGATGAAGACATGGTATGAGAGAGAGTGAGCGAGCGGGCGAACTGACTGGGTGTGCAAATACCTTAATCGGTTTAGCTGGAAAAGGAAATCTGGAAACCTGTTCGCATCCTTACAAATACAAGCGACACTTAAACTTTTGTTCATTCCTTCAGTCAAAGCTCTTCATATATTTCTATGCCAAAAAGGGAAATTTACTCAAGTGAAAGGAATTTCCGGTTGACAGAACATCACAAGGAAGTGAATGAATGTATGAATGTACAACTGAATGAATGGAAGGACACAATACATACGTGTTAATATGTATGTATGTGTATTTTTTATTACTCCATTTCTGTGACATTTATGCAAGTATAAGTAATGTGTGGATATTTCCGATGCGATTCAACTCCAACTGCTTTTATCAGTTCTGATGTGTAAGATGTCCCTTTAACTAAATTGATGTTTACTTGGAATCAGTATAAGAATGAATTTCTTTAAGAAAATATGAATTCCCATGACAAGATTTACTGACACAAGTGAACGCTCTTTCCGTCCCTCAAAGGACATAAATATGAATTCGGATGCAAATGAAGAAATGTATTTATTTGCTGTAGAAAAACTTAATTCATGGATTTGGTAAATATGGTGAATTCATGAATACCTAATGGGGCACATCGACAAATCGATTTGTGATAACAAAACAAAAAAAAAACAGCTTTACTGTACTTAAAGGAAACTCGTTAAAATACGCTTCAGTATGCCCAAAGGTAATTATATGCTCATAACACTGTGGAACAAAAGGATTTTTTTTAAAGTTCTAATAGAGGGGGTAAACAAGAATATATATGTATGGACGATTTGAAAATTTACGTATGGCGGTCATTTTAGAAGGGGGTCAATATTTTCACCTTTTACACTTTCTTATGATGCAACCTTGTGATCATTACATTTTAAGTATAGGATGTGTTCAGCAATATTACTTGAAACAATACGAGGAACAGTTTTTGTGATACATTCTAACCCACTAGCTTCTTAATGTAGGGGTATTTTTGGTCCCTTTTGTGAAAAAGGGTAAAAACACCCTCAAACAGGGATTTAACGGGTCAAAATGTTATACAAAAATACTTGTCATAAAATTCTACTTCAGCAATATTACTTAAAACTCTGCGAGGAACATTTTTGTGTAACATTTTAACCCTCTAGCCACTCAATATAGGGGTCTTTTCTCGTCCCTTTTGTGCAAAAAGAAAAAACATTCCTAGAACAGGGGCCATAAAATTCTACTATAAGTCTCTGAATACACCAAAACTCTAGACTCTACTTAAATGCCAGAAAAAGGTCAAATTAAAATTCATTTTAGGGTTAATTTCGTACTTTTTCCGAATTGGTGCTAAACTATTCACCAAAAATTAATTTTAGGTGATGGAAAAATATTCTAAGTCAGAACCATGTTATTTTTTGTGTTCCACTGTGTAAGTCCTATTTTGTATACCCTCTATCACATCCCTTTATTCAACCTTCATGGAAAACAATGGGAAACTGGGATAAAGGGTACTGGGTACCATAAACAGGAAGTAGAAATCAGACATATTAATTCATTCATTCTAAATTTATGCATTTTGGAGGAAAAAGGGATATAAATGGTATCACCGAAACAGACGTAGCTAAATTTCAGAGTATACGTTCCACTGTTTATGTAGATGAGTAAAAACAAAAGGATTTTTCTAAATTCGTGCTTTTGGGATGAAAATGGGAATAAAGGAATAAAAATGGTACCAAGCAAACGGTAGTAGCTGGAAATTCAATGCGTAGGCCCCTCTGTCTGTGCGGACAGATGGTATTGCAAAGGGTGAAATTGGTTGAGAGGGACAACGTTTTCCCTTACTAGGCTGGACCACAATGATCACTAGAATATATTACAGTAAATTTGTCGATAACCATCTGTAAAAACTTTTTGGCAGCCTCTTACCATAAGTGGGCGTGGTTTTTATAATTATATTATTAATGATAATAAATATCACCATGTCATACATATCCCTATTCCTATTAATATTATAAAACCTTAGTGTAAGTCTGTCTGTCTGTTTGTTTGTTCCGCAATCACGTGTAAACGGCTGAACCGATGTTGTTGAAATTTTCAGTACAGATAGATGCAGGTCTGGAAGGAACTATAGGCTATAGAATTTAAAAAAAAATTCTGTGGGCATAAACACAACAAACAAAAGATTATAAAAGACACAGAGTATGTATGACAAATTAATATTCAATGTGGTAAGTAATAAACTATATGACAATAATTCTCATTAAGTTCATTGTACCAAATGTACTTAATGTTGACTTTGAGCAACCAAAATCGTGAATCAGTGTCGCTAGAAATAGACGGGCCAAAGTGGATTTGTGGCATTGACCGCTGTCGAAGCAACTTGTCTAAAGTTAACGTCACAGATTCGCCCCGCGGTTTCTCTGCGATTTATTCGCAAACAAAGTAGATAGTTAACGCGATTCGTTCGCTTCCGCGATTTATTCGCAAACAAAGTAGCTAGTTAACGCGATTCCGTTTGCTGAATCCCGAAGTCACCGAACGCTCGTAAACCATCAGGGCCCATTAGGCATACCAGGCCCCATCAGGCACACCAGGCCTCATCAGACATACCAGGCCCCACCCGACACACCAGGCCCCATCACACATACCAGGTCCAACCCGGCATACCAGGCCCCATCAGTCATACCAGGCCCCGTTAGTCATACCAGGCCCCATCGGTCATACCAGGCTGCATCAGGCCCTACAATAACAATTAAAGTTTACGATAATCTTTAAATCGCCTGTCACCGTGACGTCGTACTGCGACTAAAGGGGCCTTGAATCAAATCACAACCAGAGATCAACGAAGCTTTTCATTTAGATTGTCGAATACACAAATAGATTATAATACAAAATTTAAACTAATAAATATTTGAATTTGTACGGCCAAGAGGCTAAATCACTTGTATTTTCACTTAAGGTTTGTGGGTCCTTGAGTTGACCCTGGAGACGACTGATCTACCTCAGCCCTTAACAAAACTCGCGTTACAGTATATATTACTGACCACGAGAAAGGTCAATTTGATGCCGATATTTGGAATTTCCTTTTGTGGACGGAGTGGGCGTGGCAAAAGTGTTTTTGAGAGCTAGAATGCTGAAAATTGTTACATTTATATTACTGACCACAAGAAAGATCAATTTGATGTTGAAATTTGGATTTTCGTTTCGTGGTCGGTAGGGACGTGGCAATAGTGTTTTTTGAGCTAGAAGACTGAAAATTGGAACGTATATACTCACCATGATGAAAATTAATATGAAACCTGATTTTAATTTTACCACTTGTTTTTTGCCTGGCGAAGGGGGCGGAGTTCAGCTAGTTGACCTATATAGCTGGCATTCAAAACAGGTGTTCCTAGTCTAAATGTAACATTGTATGGGAAAGTCTATTCAAGTTCCGATGTAGCAGTAATATTTTAAATCGGAAGTACATATGTATGTCATTAACAAAATATAAAAAAGACTCAACTAATATTTTTTGCAAATCGATATTTTTGTTTATTATGGCCGAAGTTGTTGTGTTTTGGTAAAATAAGCAAAAATCTCGATTTGCAAAATAATGTTAGTTGAGTCTTTTTTGTTTTGGTAACGATATGGGCTATATCAAAACATGGACTCATGTGGTCCACCTTCCCGTTAGCTGTTCCTAGTTCAAATATAACACGATCCTGACAATTTTGTCATGATCCCATGTAAAATGTGTATTCTAGAGTGTAAATTATGGGGATATTTGTATGGATGCTATATATAAATCTGAACTGATTTCCCCCAAATTCAATACCGATGGTTGGCCAAAAACAATAACTTCTGCCAAATTTCATGACAATCGGATGACAATTGCGACCTGTAAAGTGCGAACAAGCTTAGATTTACAGCAGACGGACAGACAGACATCGCTAAATCGATTAAGCTGGCGATTATAAGCCGTTCCATATACTTAAAGGTATTTATTATTTCTTGGTGTTATAAACATTTGACGACAAACTAACTTATAATACCCTAGTCCACGAACATCTTTTCGTTCCTCACGTTCACGTATGATCACGTGAGTAAAATTGATTTTACTCACAATCACGCGTGATTCACGTGAGTTGTGCCCTTCTCTAGTATATATATTTTTGATCGCCAAAAAAATTCTAAGACGTCCGTCCGTCTGTTGACGGACTAGTTATACCCTTCTCTAAGTTATTATGTCTTTGTGCATTTGTTTGTAACACCCAAAAGGAAACGACATAGACCCATCGTTTATTATACCGATCGACTTACAATCACTTTTTGAGTCGATTTCCGTCCGTCTGTCCATCTATTCTTCTAATCAAAGTACTGCTCGTAATTGTTGTTAGAACTAAATGAAGCTTTGCACAACGAAGTTTTATGGGAGAAGGACGAACACTATTTAATTTGAAGCAAATCGGTTCAGATTTAGATATAGCTCCCATACAAATTTTGGTCACGATTTTTCTCTTTCCGCTCTACAAACCACATATCTCAACAGATTTTCTTCCACTTTGACACAGCGCCATATATTTCAACTAGAAATAGCTCTGGTAAAAATAGGTCAGATCGGTTTAGATTTATATATAGCTCCCATACATATATCGCTCCTGATTTGACTGTTTCTGCTATAGAAACCATAAATTTTTACCGGGTTTGTTCAAATTTTGCACAAGACCTTATATACGGACAACTACAATCATCTGTGATGAAAGTGCGTTAGATCGGTTCAGATTTATATATAGCTTCCACATATATTTCGCTCCCGATTTAACGTTTTCCGCACTCGATAACAAATGACGCCGATTTTACTTTTGTGCTCTAACACATATTTTAGAAGATTTTGATCAGAACAAATTATATTTCGGCTGGAAACATACAGTGTGAAAGAGGGTATCATCGGTCCATGATATAGGATGCTTTCCAAAATCCTCACCTAATTGAATTACAAATAGAAAGTGAAGGGTATCATATAGTCGGCTCCGACAGACTTTATGTTTTCCTTACTTGTTTCAAATAGCGTAAGAAAACCTTTAGAACAGGAACTTGTTTTGTATTAGCCAATAGCAAGGCCTATTTCAAGAAAATCTATGGAATAATGAAGAATCCATGTCCCTTTTTGCGGATGCTAAGGTTATATAAAATATATTTATCACTAAAATTTCCTTTTCCAAGTTAGATTTATCTGAAACCACAAGTGATAAGTAAAAATATTTTTATTACAACTGCAATTTGGCGAAATCTCAATTTACGGTACACTCTAATATACATACAAACAAATGTAAGTGTTTGACCTCTTTCAAGTAAATTGGAAATGACTTGGAGGAATAACACGTATAAATATAAGTGCTGATTATGTTTTAGTTTTCTTTGATTTATTCCCATCTCAGCAGTCCGAAGAGGTCAAACGGACAACTTGGTGGTTTGTGAGTGTGAATGGATGACCTAATCACCCTCTTATATTCGATGATAGGTTCGATAACCTATGTTTTCAATTTGCAAGAAACATATATGGTAACATGTTCTTTTTGTTAAGGCTGCAGGGACATTCCTTACAGAGAAACTACAACGTTCATGGGGAACAAATGTATAAAAAAGGGTATTCAATTTTGCTTAGGTTTGGGAGAAATAAGAATTGAAACCAAATCAAAAAGAGCCCCACAAATATAATTGAATGAGAAAGGAGGTGCCTTATGCTACTACTGGATGTTCACTCTAGGGTTGGTGACAATCCATAAACTGTGAGTGATTAATCCCAAACCCCATGTTTGGATATATCGAATGTAGGGTAGGGTGTGTTTTTCATTGTGACATTTTTAGGTTCTCCTACCATGTGTTAGCCACGGATGTACCCTTAATAAAAAACAAGTCTATGGCGAATTTGAAGAAAAAAGATACCCTGGAAAATGAATTTCCTAAATGGCTTCGAATATTCAACTTCGCTTGCTTATAAGGTTGCAAAGTTTTATATATTCTCAGAGTTAAAACTATATAAATTTTAATTATAAATTTAATTATAAATTTTAATTTAAAATAATTGAACTAGACCCACCTTTAAGCATACGGATTGGCTTAGCATCACCAGCTGAATCGATTTAACGATGTATGTCTGTCCGTCTGCTGTCCATCTATGCTTGTTCGAACTCTACAGGCCGCAAATGTGGTCCGATTGTCATGAAATTTGGCAGAAGTTACTTTTTTGGAACAAGGACGATTGGTATTGAATTTGGTATTGCTCTAGAATACACATTTTACATGGGATCATGACCAAATTTTCAGTACCGTGTTATATTTGAACTAGAAACAGCTCACGGGAAAGTGAACCACATGGGTCTATGTTTTGATATAGCCCCCATACAAATGTACCTCCGATTTACAATATTACTGCTCTAAAATGCACATTTTGCATCGGATCTTGATCAAATTTTTCCACACAATGTTACATTTATACTAGAAACACGTATAGCCAGCTATATAGGTCAATGTTTTGGAATAGCCCCCATACAAATGGGCCCCCAGTTTACACTATTATCGCTCTAGAACCCACATCTTACATTGGATCTTGATAAACTTTTGCAGATCATGTTATACTTCAATAAAGAATATATAATTTAAAACTGATTTATAAGGCCCACTTTTTAATGTAGCGCCATTGCAAATGGGCCCTCATTTAAAGTATTACCTCTCTAGGACCCACATTTTTCATCGGAAGTTTTTCAAATTTTGCATTTTGTATTATATTTCAACTAAGAATACATACTATGAAAGTCAAATATATCGGTACATATTTTGGTATAAACCCCATACAAATTGGCCCCCATTCTACTCTAATACAGCTCTAGATCCCATATCGTGCATTGTATCTAGATACAATTTTGCATATCATGTCATATATCAACTAAGTATACCTACTTTCATCTATATGGAAACACTTTCTAATGTAGCGCCCTTACAAATGGCCCCATTTTAATTTTTACTCCTCAAGGTCGCAAATTTTGCAGATTATATTATATTTCAACTAATTATATGTCCATACTTTGGAATAACCCAAATGGGGCCCCATTCTACTCTATTACTCCATGTTGTAATAGACCCCTTTTCAAATGTCGATCCGATTCATCCTATTACTACTGTAAAATTTGTATTTGTCTGCCGGAAAATTGGATCAATTATCATATTATTCACCATATTCGTTAAATATGACTAAAGATGAATTTATAGTATACTTTATAATTTATATGAACTTCATAAAATTGCTACCATGAAACACCTGGGTTTAGTAACAAAAGCGAGGTATATACGCAGGGAGTTGTGCAGGGTATCATATAGTCAGCCCCGCCCGACTTTTGCCTTTCCTTACTTGTTTTTAAATAAATATTTTATTATATCCACTTTATTGTATCTATTTTATTATATTCACTTTTGATTTAAATCACATGTATTCACACATATGTATTTTTTTCTATTTTGCCAGAGCCTATTGAAAAGGTGAAAAAAACTCTACACTAGGGATGTTTACTATAAAATACTCTACACTAAGTTATGTATAAGGTATTCCATCTTTTCTCACCTTCTTCGATTTGCACTTCTTTAAGGATATGGCAGCAGGCTTTTTGGAGATTAATACTATCAACCTGCAAAGCAATAAAAAACACTTAAAAGTTCTTTTGGCTTGTAAACACCTATGCTGGCGTTAAGACAAACATAAATCATCACTGATAAGCTTTTACGTAAATCACAGTAACTTTGCTGCATTAAAGTTGAGCAACTTTTAATAACAGATACATATGGACATATATTCAACACTCAGTCATTGTTTAATACATACCAAGTATTCAAAAAATATCACTAATCACACACATAAACAAATAAAAACAACAATACATCAGCGGGCATTAGTGAGTCGGTCTACTGATCAATTTCCAAGTATAGAAAAACATACGAGACGTGTTGTTTGGAAGTTTTATTTATTTATCTTTGACTTCATCGGAAGACTTACAGTGAAAGCATATTTTAATGGCTATAAGCAAAGCTGCATTGGTAAGCTGTATTAATTTATGGTGGTTCCACGATTTATCTTTTTTAAATTCTGTCTTGAAATAAAACATTTCTTTATTCTTTCATAAAGAAATATTACTTTTTCGAATTGAAAAAATATTTGTAATGAATGTGCAGATTTACCTCTAAGGGAACCGACGATGATGATGATTGAATAAAAACATTTGTGCTTCGGTGGAAAAGTATTTTTTCAATTGACTCAAACTCAAATCATTACATTACATTATGTACAGTAGGCTGCGTCGCCGTCCATACAAATGGAAAACCAAGTTACAGTCACCCCACGAAAATTAAGTTTGGATTGTTTAATGATGATTTGCAAAAGATTTCGTTCCTAGATCTAGCCATCTGTGAACTAAACGCTCCTGAACTGTAACTTTTTTGGGTTACTTGTTACCTTGAAAGCACTTTGAATAAAAATTTTGATTCTGGTTTTGATTTGAGTAACTTATTGGTCGAATTATTGGACGTTTATAGTATTTTTTTGTGGATTTTCACAGTGTCTACTGAAAACTTTTTGAAAACTTTGAAATATAAACTTTGCCAACTTTGGAACGACATCGATCTTATCGATCGACCACATAATGCATCCAGTTGAAATACAAGTTGTTATGTCATTTTTGAATAAAATCGATAAAAATATGTGGTTTCTAGAGCCCAAAAAGTTAAATGGACATTTGTCTGGGAGATATATCTAAATCTGAACCGATCTGACCCACTTTAACCACAGATATTTCTAGTTCAAATGTAAGATCTTGTACCAAATTTGAAGAAAAAATGTGGTTTCTAGAGGGAAACAAGTAAAGAAAGGCTAAAGTCGGGCGGGGCCGATTATATGATACACTCCACTTTCTATCCGAATACAATTCAAATCGGTAAAAAAGTGAAAACGGGAAGAATTTTTGTATGTTTCCTAATTATAAGCTAAAATAACCTGGTCCAATTTGTCAAATCGAAAAGAATATTTGTATCGGGGCTATATCCAAATATGGAATAAAGAGACTAACTTTAACAAGTAAGAAGGCGTTAAGTTCGGCCGGGCCGAATCTTATATACCCTCCACCACGGAGTGCATTTCACAGTATTACCAGCAGATTAAAGGATGTCGACTTTACATAGAAGTACAGTACCATATTACGAAAATTGTGATATTTTTTATGAACATTACTTATATTTGTTTACTATTTCAAACTATAATGTATACTTATGCGCACTGTTTAAAATCGACAATCAGTCGCCATTAGAAAGAAGCATTTTCAGATACAGACAAAGTGATAAGAAAAGTACAAATTTTAAAGATATCCCCATTCGCCCCATTCTCCGCCCAAATGTACAAATTTCGAAAAAAAAACCCTTTTTCGAGTATTCATAGTCAGAATGTATACAACTTCAGCGGTTTGGTAGGTCCCATTTTTATCCCTCTTTTTAATTATATCCCTTAAAAGTACGAATTTTGAAAAATCCCTCTCTTTTACGTATCTATGCAATTAGAGGGATGTACACACCGAATTTCATGATTCTAGCTGTTGTCGTATCATTGGTACCATATTTTAACCCTTTTTGTCCCATTTCGCCCGCTAAAACTATTATTTTTTTTGGTGCTTTCAAGCTACAAGAGGAATGTCCGCAACAAGTTTTAACTGTATGAAAATAAGAAATTTAATTAATAAGCCAAGGCTACCAATATTTGTATACTACATATATAATGGATATAATACTTCAATTCATAAAGTAAATATAAGGGAGCAATCATAAATAAGCTAAATATTGTGGGATAGAGAGTGTATTTTCAGCTACAGTCGTTTGGTTGGTTGTATTTCCATCCTATTTTAATTTAAAAAGTATAAATTTTGAAAATATCTTATCTCTCACGTACGCAGTACAAGACAACTTCATGATTCTACCATTTTTTGTCGTAAAAGCAACAAAATAAAGTACGAATTTTGAAAAAAATATTTTACGTGGCTATGCAGTCAGAGGAATGTATACACCGAATTCCATGATTCTATCAGCGGCCATTTTGTTGGTACCATTTGTATCCCCTTTTTCCAATTTTGCCCCCTCAAGAGTACGACTATCTAAAATCTCTTTATTTTACGTATTTACACAATTAGAGGGATGTACACACTGAATTTCATCATTCTAGCTGTATTAGTTTAGTTGGTACTATTTTTATCCCCTGTAGCCATTGTATCCCTTGAAAGTACGAATTTGGAAAAAACGTTTTATTTTTCGTGTCTACGCAGTCAGAGGAATGTCTACTCCGAATTTCATGATTCTAGCTGCTGTCATTTGGTAGGTACTATTTTTATCCCCTTTTTCCAGTTGAATCCCAAAATGTACGAATTTTGGAAAGTTCTTTTATTTTACGTGTCTACGCAATCAGAGGAATGTATATATCAAATTTCATTATTCTAGGTGCAGCCGTTAGGTTGGTACTATTTTTATCCCTCTATCCCCATTTAACCCCTTAAAAGTACGAATTTAGAAAAAATACTAAAAATATTATGTATCTACTCTATTAGAGGAATGTACACGCCAAATTTCGTGTTTCTATCTGTTGTCGTTTGATAGGTACCATTTTTATCCCTTTTTGTCCCACTTCGCCCCCTACAAATAAAAATCACTCTATGGTGCCCTTTTATGCTGTAAAGGGAATGCGCATTGCAAATATCAAGTAAATACAAGCAGACATATTAAAAAAACATGCTGAAATACTCTAAATATTAGGGGTATTTTCAGTCCTTGTGACGGAAAAATTTTTCCCTCTGGGCCGATTTCGTTCACTTTCAATCCCAACCGATCTACAACCATAAGACACATTTAGGAAAAGTTTGAACCTCCTAGCTCATTTCGTTCGGCCGCTATCGTGCTTTCAACAGACAGACAGACAGACAGACAGACAGACAGACAGACAGACAGACAGACAGACAGACAGACAGACAGACAGACAGACAGACAGACAGACAGACAGACAGACAGACAGACAGACAGACAGACAGACAGACAGACAGACAGACAGACAGACAGACAGACAGACAGACAGACAGACAGACAGACAGACAGACAGACAGACAGACAGACAGACAGACAGACAGACAGACAGACAGACAGACAGACAGACAGACAGACAGACAGACAGACAGACAGACAGACAGACAGACAGACAGACAGACAGACAGACAGACAGACAGACAGACAGACAGACAGACAGACAGACAGACAGACAGACAGACAGACAGACAGACAGACAGACAGACAGACAGACAGACAGACAGACAGACAGACAGACAGACAGACAGACAGACAGACAGACAGACAGACAGACAGACAGACAGACAGACAGACAGACAGACAGACAGACAGACAGACAGACAGACAGACAGACAGACAGACAGACAGACAGACAGACAGACAGACAGACAGACAGACAGACAGACAGACAGACAGACAGACAGACAGACAGACAGACAGACAGACAGACAGACAGACAGACAGACAGACAGACAGACAAACAGACAGACAGACAGACGGACATGGCTATATCGTCTTAGAATTTTACCACGACCCAGAATATATATACTTTATGGGGTCTCCGATGAATATTTCAAGGTGTTACAAACGGAATGACAAAGTGAATATACCCCCATCCTGGAGGTGGAGGGTATAAAAATAAGTTCTTCCAGTTCAAATATAACGTGTTATGCTCAGTTCGAAGATATTCGGTGAAAATTCGTGGTTTCTGGGGCGGAAAAAGTCTATCTGGGAGCGAAATTTGTATTGCAGCTATATGTAAATCTGAACCGATCTGACCCATTTTCACTATGGATGTTTTTAGTTGAAAAATAAGATATTTTGAAAGACTTGAAGAAGATCTGTTAACATATGTGGTTTATAGAGTGGAAAAAGTGAAATCGGGAATGAAATTTGTGTGGGAGCTATATATAAATCTGAACCGATCTGGACCAATTTTACCATAGGTGTTTCTAGTAAAATTATAAGATACTGTGCTTAATTTGAAGCAAATCCATTAAAATATGTGGTTTAAAGAGAGGAAAAAGTCAAATCGGGGGCGACATTTGTATGGGGGCTATATCTAAATCTGAGCCGATTTGCTTCAAATTAAATAAGGTTCGTCCTGGGACCGCAGAACTCACTTCTGCCAATTTTTGTTAAGAGCGGATAATAATTGCGACCTGTACTTTGATTACAAAAATATATGGACGGACAGACAGACGGGCATGGCTAAATCGATTCAAAAAGTGATTCTAAGTCGATCGGTATACTTAACAATGGGTCTATCTCGCTTCCTTTTGGATGCTACAAACAAATGCACAAAGACGGGTATTATGTATAAAAACTAAATGGAGGGTATAAAAACTAAATTAAATATTATTTTTTAAATTAATTAACATTTTATTTATTATTGATAATACCTTACAATATTGCAATAATATTAATACTAATTTAATTTAATATTAATTAATTAATTTTAGTTTTTTCATTTGCATTTATTTGTCTGTAATCAATATTTGATTTGAACTGGGATATTGTCCTGGCTCAAGACCATTTTGCTTCTATATTTAATATAATGCAAATTTATTTACAAATGGCTTGGTGACATTTATTACTTGGCTGCAGACTACCACTATCATGATTTCGACGATGTCAAAAGTCTTTTCAAGTGGCTTCGCAGCGACTTTTCAACATCAAACCCGGCCTCTATAAGGAGATGAATCTCACAAACGAACGAGAATCACAACTCACTTGCCGAATTTGCGTTTAAAAAATCGCACCAAGTAATAAAGCACACATGCCATCTTACAAGCATCTCATTGAGTTGCATATGTAAGTATGTGTATATGCAGGTATAGTTTCCCAGCAATACTTTTGCATCTTCTGCTTGTAAGATGGCATGTGTTCTGTATTACTTGGTGCGATTTTTTAAAGAAGCAAAATGGTCTTGAGCCAGGACAATATCCCAGTTCAAATCAAATATTAATTAATTAAATTAACACAGAGTGGCGCAGAATGAGCTATATGGTTCGAATTCTTTATAACTTTTTTAAATATTATTCTTTCTTAGTTTTTTTCAGCATTTTGTGAAGGAGACTTATGAAATTAATTATGAATCATTACACGATCGAACAGCGTAATAATACTCGCATAAATAAAAAAGTTATAAACCATTTAAACCATATAGCTCATTCTGCGCCACCCTGTAAAACATTTTGTTAAGCTTATTATTATAAACTTTTGTTAAAAAAGTGGGTTTCTTTCGTTACTCACCACCGCAGCAGTGAAATTCTGCTGTTTGTAGGCATTCGAATTTCCAATCTTGATGTCTGGATCGTCACATTCAAACAACCGAATTTGTTTGTGATGTCTCAGCCATTTATTTGCTACATTTAATTAAATGTGACCATCAAATAGGGTTATTAACTTCTCAAACTATTCGCTTTGGAAAATTCTTGTATTCCGTTAAAACAAAAGCAATTATCTCGAACTCGAAAAACTAATCGAACAACAGTACACAGGAAGAAATTTAGAAATTTAATTAGAATTTCGTGAATTTCAATGACAAAATATTTAAAGCTTCGTTAACAAAAGTTAGTGGTAACAAATGCATAGAAAAAACGAAAACCGAAATTATAATTAACTCTCTGAAAATTGATTGATTTTGAATTTGCAAAGATTCTCAAGTAATTGAATTGATATTTACTAAATTTATTATTTTATTTATTTACTAAACTAAATTTAAATTGCCGAATTATTATATTAAAATTAAATCTCTCTTTTAAGCATTAATTGTTATTGAGTCTTTGAAGCTCGTCAATTAATTGAATTGATATTTGAATAAATTTCATTGAATTAAATAAATTCTGTCTCAGTTCTGATTGAATTGATAGTTCAATAATTTCAATCTAGTTAAAGTTTACTGCCTCAACTGTTGAGATTCAAAAAAAAAAAAACAAATAAAAACGGCGTTAAGTTCGCCCGGGCCGAACTTTATATATCCTCCACCATGGATTGCATTCCACAGAGGTTATCGGTTTTCGTAGAAGTGCAGTAATATTACAGGAAAATATAATTTTTTTAATATAGCCAAACCAAAACAAATACAAATATTGAAAAATTAATTTTATAAATAAATATAATATTTCAATTATTTCAAACATCTCTTAAACGGTAATGCTAACAATACGTCAATTCAAAAAATAAATATTCTTATATTTATATTTTC
The DNA here is from genome assembly GCA_947397865.1 of Polietes domitor. Taxonomy (NCBI): domain Eukaryota; kingdom Metazoa; phylum Arthropoda; class Insecta; order Diptera; family Muscidae; genus Polietes; species Polietes domitor. The sequence goes on along the minus strand of OX377621.1, from coordinate 97,405,724 downwards.
AAAAATATTTTCAAAGCAATAAATATTGTTAGATAGTGGGTGCTACAGTTGGTTGTATTTCCATTCTATTTTCCAAAAGTACAAATTTTGAAAATCCATTATCAGACGTACATAGTGCAAAATAACCTCACTTCATTTCAACCAATTTTTGTCGTAAAAGAAAAAGTACGAATTTGGAAAAAAAACTTTATATTTGGCTTGCAGTCAGAGGAATGTATACACCAAATTCCATGATTCCAGCTGCGCCCATTTGGTTGGTACCATTTTTACCCCCTTGACGTTTCTACGCAATTGGAATTTCATCATTCTAGCTGTAATCGTTTAGTTGGTACTATTTTTATCCCTCTGTACCATTGTATCCCTTGAAAGTACTAATTTCGAAAAATTTGTCTATTTTCCGTGTCTACGCAGTCAGAGGAATGTATACTCCGAATTTTATGACTCTAGCTGCGGTCATTTGATTGGTACTATTTATATCCCCTTTTTTCATTTTAACCCCAAAAACTACGAATTTTGAAAAATCCGTGTATTTTACTTATCTATGCAATCAGAGGAATGTGTACACCGAATTTCATTATTCTAGGTACAGCCGTTTGGTTGGTACCATTTCTATCCCTCTATTCCTATTTTACCCCTTAAAAGCACGAAATTGGAAAAAATACTTTTATATTATGTATCTACTCAATTAGAGGAATGTACATACCGAATTTCGTGTTTCTAGCTGTTGTCGTTTAATATGTACCATTTGTATCCCTTTTTTGCGCCATTTCACCCCCTACAAATAAGAATCACTTTATGGTGCGCGTTTTTGCTATAAGGGGAATGCGCATACCAAATATCAAGCAAATATAAACAGACATATTCAAAAAACATGCTTAAATACGCTAAAATATTAGGGATTATTATGGGTATTTTTAGTCCTTGTGAGGGAAAAATTTTTCCCTTTGGGCCGATTTCGCCCCATTTCAATCCCAACCGATCTACGACTATAAGACGCATTTATGTAAAATTTGGACTTCCTAGCTCCTTTCGTTTAGATGCCAGCTTGCTTTCAACAGACGGGCAGACGGACGGACATGGCTAGATCGTCTTAGAATTTTATGACGATCAAGAATATATATACTTTATAGGGTCTCAGGTCGATATTTCAAGGTGTTACAAACGGAATGACGAAGTTAGTATACCCCCATCCTGGAGGTGGAGGGTATAAAAATACGTCGCAAAGTGGTTCAGAATCAAAATTCATCGGCCAAAATGCAATACCTTTGGTTCTATTAGACATTTTCAGTAAAAAACCAAAATATACAAGGACCCAAGGATTATTTTGAATTATTAAGATTAAAAATCGGGAAATCCGACATATTTTAGAAATCGATCCAAAGTTGAAACGAATATTAAAATTTGTATTTTTTTTGTTTTTATGTTTTTTAACTTAGTTTTACGTATTTGCTCATAATGCGAAGAACAATTTTTAATTTTACCCAATAAAAACGGGGAATCTTTCAACCTTTCCAAATATGTATATATTTCGTTAAAGGCTTTTGAAGGAAAAAAGTTGTGTTGGTCCAAATTCAGACATTTGTTCAAAAAAGATATTTTTAAAATTATTTATTACAAACAAACTATATTTGGCACAAACATAATTTTGACGTCATAATAAAGCTACACACACAATTTATAATAAAAATAAAAATTTAATAAAAAATTAACAATTTAAGTGCAAAATCTCTTAAAATGTGTGAGAAACAGTTCAACGAAGTCAAAAAAAAGAAATTACGTTTTTTTTCAATTTTCAAAATCTGAAAAACGTGAAAATCTGTAATACAAAAAAAAATTAATTTTTTTCTTCGCATTATGAACAAATACGTAAAAATATGTTAAAAAATAAAAACAAAAAAAAACAATTAAAAATTTTAATTTTCTTTAAAATCGAAAAACACGAAAAGTAGTCAACTTTGGGTCGATTTCTGAAATATATCCGATTTCCCGATTTTCAATTTTAATATTTCAAAATAATACTTGGGCGCTTGTCTAATTTTGTTTTTTTTTAAGAACTCAAAAATGTCTACTAGAACAAAAGCTATTGAATTTTGGCAGATGGATTTTGATTCTGAACCACTGTGCGTCGATTAAAAATTAATTTTTTTTTTTTTTTCACTGAACCAACACTCAGGGGATGTCCCCTATAAATGCATCGCACTGTGTTGGCGGGAGGAAGGTACGGTATTGGAAGGAGGAAAGAGGGAGTAGTGTTTGTTGACCTTTGTTTTAAACTTCTGGATATCATAATTAGCTGGGAAGATATCTGCCGGAAGTCGATTCCACATACGGATAGTGCGGGCGAAGAACGAATTCATTCTGTAATGTGTGGTACGGTCGGTTGTCCAATTGATAACAAATGGGTGAGAATTCCTGGAAAATCGCGTATCTCTACCAAACGTTCTCACGGGCGGTATAAGATCACGAATATCCGAAGAACAAACACCGTGAAAGTAACGATAGAACAAGGACACACAACCCACATTACGACGATGTTCAAGGGAAACAATAGAATTGGATATCCTACCGTCACCTATCAACACCATCGCCCTCCTCTGGACACGGTCAAGTAGCTCCAGTGATGAAGCTGGAGCACCCGACCATATATGGGAGTTGAATTCCATCTTTGGTCTGATGTAAGTAGTGTAGATATTGAGAAGATCAGTGGAAGTGAAGTATTTCTTACACCGGTTTAAGAAGCCTAGACACTTGAATGCTTCTTTCGACACTTCAAATACATGTTTTGTCCAACGAACATCGCATTGTATTTTCATGCCTAGAACATCAAGAGTATCTGATTGCTCAATATCTACACCGTTCATTAAAATCGACGACACCGTTGGATCAGCGAATCTCTTGTGAGACAACAAGGAGCACTGGGTCTTACGTGCATTAAAATCTACTCTATTAACTTGACCCCATTCAGAAATGGCCAGTAAATCCTGGCTGAGTGACTCATCCATCAATCTTCTTTTGTCCTCAATTTCTTGACGACTTGGTCTATGATCGAATGAGTATGAATGACAGAGGTTGCTGTCATCCGCGAATGAGTATATTGGATTCAAAGTCCGATCCAAGAGGTCGTCGATGAAAATAAGAAAAAGGGAGGGGGAAAGGACAGAGCCCTGTGGTACTCCTGCGGTTAACCTATGCTCATCGGATGAGAACCCATCTACAACAACACGTATAGTGCGATCTCTGAGGAAGCTCGATATAAATCGAGAGAAGTCACTACCAACACCAAAAGCGATAAGCTTTGATATGAGTGCGCCGTGCCAAACTCTATCAAAGGCCTTGGAGATATCTAGAGCAACGACCTTACTCTCACCAAGCTTGTGAATAGATCGATTCCACTTTTCGGATAGCAGTGTCATCAGGTCTCCCGTAGATCGATTCCTACGGAAGCCATACTGTCGATCATTAAGTAAGTCATTAGTTTCTAAATACCTCACAAGATGGTGGTTAACCATACTCTCCATAACCTTCGAGAGCGCTGAGCAAATCGCGATCGGTCGATAGTTAGCAGGGTTATTAGCCTCACCTTTTTTAGGGATGGGCTGGATGTTCGCAATCTTCCAACGCGCTGGGAAAACCCCTGCACGGTATGCAAGGTTGAAAAGATTACGAAGGGGACGTGCAAGCGTCGAAGAGCACTTACATAGGACAAGTGCTGAAATGCCATCCGGGCCCGGGGATTTGTTTACGTCAAGATTTGCAAGAACCCTTTTAACTCCACGTGTTCGAAAAAATATCTGAGGCATGGAACTAGATACATTTTCGATCACGGGGAGTGGTTGATTGCTTTCCGGCAAGGATGAATTCCTTGCAAACATTTCAGCCAATAGGTTAGCTTTGGCAACCGGGTTAGTGAATATCTGGTCATCTTTAACAAGAGTTGGGATAGATGAGGAGTTATCCTTTACTCTTTTTACAAATGACCAAAAGCTCTTACTTCCCCTGGGAGAAGAAAGAACTTTGGCACGAAGACGTTGTTCGTACAGAAACTTTTCACGTCTAAGTACCCTGGCACACATGGTTCTTGTCTGTTTGCGTAGCAGATCAGTGGTGGCATTTTTATTTAAACGCCATTTCTTGAACGCTTCCTCTTTGGATCTGACAGCAGTCTTGCATGTCTGGTTAAACCAACTTTTATTAGATGGTTTATCCGAAATAACTTTAGTTGGAATAAATGACTTCATTCCAATTAAGATAATATTTTCTATCATTTCAGCCGCAGCATCTATATCGCTATTTAGAAAGCAAAGCTTCCAATTGAAATGCTGGAAAAAGTTGTTGAGCTCGGCCCAACGTGCCTTTTCGTAAACAAAAATTGTCCGCTTTGGGGCTGGGGTCGAAGCGACACGAAGAGCGGAATACGAAAAAGCTGCTGAAACAATACAATGATCCGAATTACCAAGAGGTGCTAAAACATCAACTTCATACTTTTCAGGGTGTGAGGTTAGAAAAAGATCAAGAATATTTAGGTTTTGCCCTTGGACACACGGAATGTGAGTCGGTTCTTTCACTAGTTGCGTCAAATCATTATGCGCGGCAAAAAGCTCGGCGTATTGGCCCTCCGGAGTTGTGTGACCCGAATGGGCAAGCCAAGAGGAATTATGGACATTGAAATCGCCAGCAACTACGATTTCACTGCCAGGACAATCCTCTAAAATTTTAGTAATTGAGTCGGAAAGGGCGTCGAAGCCATTTAGGGATGCCTCCCTTTCCGTGTTTGGACTTCTATACACAAATCCGAAATACAGTACGTGAGTTCCAATCCTCAATTTAACCCAAAGGCAGTTAAATTCTGGATTTTCTGAGCTTAAGTGTTGCTGGCTCTGGAACACTATGTCATTACGTACATATACCACAAGACCTCTGTGGGATATAAAAAGCGATAGGGTGTGATACCCAGGTATGTGAAAATCCTGTGGATCAGAATCCTCACACACCTGAGTCTCACATAGAGCCAAAACATCAGGCCGATGAAAATGTACATGAGCGTACACGGCAAAAAAGTTCGCTCTAAGCCCTCGTATGTTGGCAAATTGTATTTTAAACTTACCAACCATTAGGACACACAGAAGAAAAAAAAAGTCAAAATATGTAACCACAATTGTCAGACCTCTCTCCTTACCGTTGCTTTATTCACCCAATGCCTAGTGTTATGCCTTAAGCATTGGGAGAACAACAGAAAGAAGAGAAGAATGTCAACTGAATTACACGAAAAGGAATGGATGGGGAAGGGGTGGGGGGCAACGGACACGACGCGAATGGAGCATTGTGTGGTCAGTGGTGCTGTTGTTGTTGTTGCTGGTATTTCTGTGATGCTGCTGTTTAGTTTGTTGTTGCTAATGTTTCTGTGATGCTGCTGTTTTGTTGGTTGTTGCTTATTTGTTTTGTTTTAGTACGGTGCGCGGCGCGACTTTCGTTATTTTGGTTATTTTGTGGTTGGTTATTTTCTTTCAATTGTTTGTAATTGAACACATTGTTTAATTGTAAAATTCTTTTATATTTTTATTATTTATGTGGCAGTGATAATTTTATTTATTTTTATGCTGATTTTTAATTTTAATTTTAACAAAACAAAAAAAATACAGACGACACATGACACGGACGACAGAAAAACATGTGTGAAGCGGACGACGGACAAACACTCACTGATTCTGTAAAGATCCTCAGCTAATTGAATACATGCAATTGAAATATACTAAACAGTTTAAAGTCTCAGTTGTCTAGATTCAATTAAATATTACATTTGCCTCGCTTAAATTAGTTGATTATGACTCTGTTAATATCCTCAATAAATTAAATTGATGTACGAATTAATTTAATTATTTTTTTATATGAATTAAAATATTTAAATTAAAACTGTCTTAGCAGTTTAGATTCAATTAAATAATAATTGACTCGATAAAAAAGTTAATTGATTTTGTGACTGTGAATATCATCATCTAATAGAATCTGGGTTGTCAGATATGGCGATTTCTCGCCGAACGTGGCGAATTTTAAATATGTTTGGCGACTTTATTTTCGATCTGGCGACATGGCGATTTTAGAAAATTTGAAAGCTGTCCTGCAGCTGTCTGTCCAATAAAATATGTTTTAATTCATTATCATGAAATAATGAAAATATTCAATTCAAATATTCAAATAATATCTCAATTCCATACATTTATACAAAAACTAAATATAAAATGGAATTTGTCGATTTTTTAACAAAAATTGAAGTTCTTTAAATTTGACGGTTTTTGGCGATTTCTGACAATTGATTTGGCGATAAAGGTACAAAATAATCTGGCAACCCTGAATAGATTTGATGTATTAGTTATATTTTAAGCCCAAATACAAAATTTAGTGCTTCGATTGATTGAAGATTAATATTTGAATTATTTCAATAGTTTTTTCATTTGAATTAAAAATAAACAAACAAATCATCTGTCTCAACTGTCGAACTTCAGTTGAAAAAAGTATTGCCTCGATTAAAAATTAAGAGATTTTTTTAAAATCCTCAATTCATTGAATTAATATTTGAATTACTTCAATTAATATTCTAATTTAATTCCGGTCTCATTTTTCTGTGCAGTTAGAGATACCTATTTTATGGAATTTTTAAATAGTTAACCTTTAGGTGGATACATAAGAAAATAGGGGTCAAGTCGTTAATTGAAAATATTTACGTTATTCGCATATTAACTTAATAAAGTTTTAAGTTTTTAATTGAAAGAAATTAATTTTGTCAGAGCGAGTATCGTGGAGGGCACATTCAAGCGAGTTTTTTAATCACATGCACCCCAGGCGACACATGGATAATGAAACGAGCACTCACATGCCTCTGAAAGTTTTAAATTCCAAGAAATGCTGTAATTATGTATATATCAAACAATGTATTCCTTTAATTACACTGTCCAACAAATTAGGACTTTATGATTCGTACAGAATAGCGACTCTATAATTCTGAAACGACATGTTGAGTATACCAGTTTTGCAGAATAGACTTATAGTCCAGCCGGTCTTAGTTTCTTTTTACAGTGGGTCAGAGTTTTCATTTTTTGGTCGAAGGGAGCATTATACAAAGTGAACAAATGTTTTAAGATAATGACTGACTGCGTAGACACGGAAAATAAATAGATTTTTCGAAATTCGTACTTTCAAGGGATACAATGGTACAGAGGGATAAAAATAGTAGCAACTAAAGGACTACAGCTAGAATGATGATATTATAATTGCGAAGAAACGTCGAGGGGGTAAAAATGGTTCCAACCAAATGGGCACAGCTGGAATCATGGAATTATACATATGTATACATTCCTCTGATTGCATAAGCACGCAAAATAAGAAGTTTTTTCCAAATTCGTACTTTTTCTTTTACGGCAAAAATTGGTTTAAATTATTATGCACTATGTACGTCTGATAATGGATTTTCAAAATTTGTACTTTTGGAATTAAAATGGAATAGAAACACAACCAACTGTAGTACCCACTATCTACCACTATTTATGGTATTAAAGCTTTTTGAAAATATAAATATAAGAATATTTATTTTTTGATTTGAAATAAATAATGGTTTGAAATAATTAAAATATTATATTTATATATAAAATTATTTTTTCAATATTTGTATTTGTTTTGGTTTGGCTATATTAAAAAATTTATATTTTCCTGTAATATTACTGCACTTCTACGAAAACCGACAACCTCTGTGGAATGCAAGCCATGATGGAGGGTATATAAAGTTCGGCCCGCCGAACTTGTTTTTTTACTAAATTTACAATTTTTGTCGAACACAACTCTTATATTTGAATTTTTCTTTTGAATATATAATTCCTATTTCGGTTATATGTTCAATTAAAGGTAATTAAAAAATATCCATAAAAATTGTTGGTGTTGATTCTCAGTTGTACAGTGCCTCAAACAAACTAAACTAAGTCCTGGACATAAAAATTTCACTTTTTTGTTTCATGGTGTTAGCAGAAAAGTTTTTTGTCTGACAATTATTATTCTTTGAACTTTTTTCGTTGACATCTTGTCCTTTTCCCTGTGTATTAATGCAAAGAAAGGACAAACTTAAACTAGAAAACATAACTAACTTAATGTAAGGGGGAATTCTCTAGGTCAAATTCATACCCAACATAAATGATATGAAAAACCAGACTGGTGATGTTAATGACTCTAAGCAACAAAGTGCGAAACAATTATTTGGAATTGTGGCTTTTGTTGCTGTCGTATTTCGGGGGTATTTAAAGATGAAAGTTACATTAATTGATCATTTTTTGATTTGTTCACACGGCATTGCTTGATACAAATGCTCATAGTATATGTGTATAAGATGCGCCCGTAAGAAAAAACCGGTCGTTCAAATAAGCAATAAAATCCAAATAATCAAAAAAATCAAAATAACTAAAAACACGTAAGAAGGCGTTAAGTTCGGCCGGGCCGAATCTTATATACCCTCCACAGTATTACCAGCAGATTAAAGGATGTCGACTTTACATAGAAGCACAGTACCATATTACGAAAATTGTGATATTTTTATGCAGATTACTATATTTGTTTAATATTTCAAACTATAATGTATACTTATGTGCACTGTTTAAAATCGACTACTATATATAAATAAAATGCTGAAATTGTGAAAATGAACATGCCTACATATTAGGCGATTGTCAGTCGCCATTAGAAAGGAGCATTTTCAGATGCAGACAAAGTGATAAGAAAAGTATAAATTTTAAAGATATCCCCATTCGCCCCATTCTCCGCCCAAATGTACAAATTTCGAAAAAAACCCTTGTAAACACCGAATTTCATGATTTCAACTTCAGCGGTTTGGTAGGTCCCATTTTTATCCCTCTTTTTAATAATATCCCTTAAGAGTACAAATTTCGAAAAATCCCTATATTTTACGTGTCTATGCAATTAGAGGGATGTACACACCGAATTTCATGATTCTAGCTGTTGTCGTATCATTGGTACCATATTTTATCCCTTTTTGTCCCATTTCGCCCGCTAAAACTTTTATTTTCTTTGTGGTGCTTCCAAGCTACAAGAGGAATGTCCGCAACAAATTTTAACTGTATGAAAATAAGAAATTTAATTAATAAGCCAAGGCTACCAATATTTGTATACTATATATATAATGGGTATAATACTTCAATTCATAAAGTATATATAATTGCTCATAAATATCCTAAATATTGGGGGATAGAGAGTGTATGTCCAGCTACAGTCGTTTGATTGGTTGTATTTCCATCTATTTTCAATTCAAAAGTATACATTTTGAAAATACCTTATCCCTCACGTACGCAGTATAAGACAACTTCATGATTCTACCATTTTTTGTCGTAAAAGCAACAAAATAAAGTACGAACTTGGAAAAAATATTTTACGTGGCTATGCAGTCAGAGGAATGTATACACCGAATTCCATGATTCTATCAGCGGCCATTTTGTTGGTACCATTTTTATCCCCTTTTTCGCATTTTACTCCTTAAAAGTACGACTTTCGAAAATTTCATCATTCTAGCTGTAGCCTTTTAGTTGGTACCATTTTTATCCCTCTGCTCCCATTGAATCTCTTGAAAGTACGAATTTGGAAAAACATTTTTTTTTCGTGTCACTCAGCCAGAGGAATGTAAACCGCGAATTTCATGGTTCTAGCTGCATCCATTTGTTTGGTAAAATTTGTATCCCCTTTTTTCATATTACACCCTAAAAGTACGAATTTCGAAAATTTCCTTTATTTTATGTGTGTACGCAATCAAAGGAATATATACACCGAACAGCCGTTTGGTTGGTACTATTTTTATCCCTCTATCCCCATTTAACCCCTTAAAAGTACAAATTTAGGAAAAATACTTGTATATTATTAGAGGTATGTATGTACACGCCAAATTTCGTGCTTCTATCTGTTGTCGTTTGGTAGGTACTATTTTTATCCCTTTTCGCCCCCTACAAATAAAAATCACTCTATGGTGCCCTTTTATGCTATAAAGGGAATGTGAATTGCAAATATCAAGTTAATACAAGCTATTATGTTCAAAATACATGCTGAAATACTCTAAATATTAGGGGTATTTTCAGTCCTTGTAAGGGAAAAATTTTTCCCTCTGTGCCGATTTCGCCCACCGATCTGCAACCATAAGACACATTTAGGAAAAATTTGAACCTCCTAGCTTATTTCGTTCGGCCGCTATCGTGCTTTCAACAGACAGATGGACACGGTTATATCGTACATTTATGGTCAATATGATGAAAAGGTATAAAACGGGCACGAAGCAAACGGCTACAAACAACTAGAATCTGGAACAGACAGGCTAGATCGTCTTAGAATTTTAACATGACCAGAATATATTCTCCGTTGAATATTTTAAGGTGTTACAAACGGAATGACAAAATGAATATACCCGCATCCTAAGGTGGAGGCTATAATAACGAATCTAATTTGACTTGGTTTTCACCGGAATATTGTCTGATACTGATGAGATAAATTGTCTGTCATTTGAAGTTCAAAAGCCATAACTGAGTTTATGCAATTTAACGACTTTTATGTATAGCGATACTTAATTAAATAATTACTTTTCTTTCGTATATTCACTATGCGACGTATAAGCCTCTTCACATCCTACGCAATAATTGTTAATGAAGTGCATTGGTCTGGAGAACAAAACAAATCTGCGAATTTTTCGAGAAAATTCAGAAATGACATTTAAGGATTAAGATGTCCTACGGACCGAGGTTGAAAATTTCCGTAAATGTGTCTTATGGTTGCAGATCGATTGGAATTGGGTGAAATCGGCCCAAAGGGATACATTTTTCCCTAGCAAGGACTGAAAATATCTCTAATATTTAAATTATTTAAGCTATTATTTTAGATTTATTTTTTATACTCTTGAAATTTGTTTCGTACCTTCCTCTAGTAACGTGTAATCACCAAAAAGTGCAAAAAATATTTAGCGGGTGAAATGGGACAAAAGGGATAAAAATTGTACCAATGATACGACAACAGCTAGAAACATGAAATTCGGTGTGTACATCTCTATAATTACGTAGACACGTAAAATAGGCAGATTTTTCGAAATTTGTACTTTTAATGGATACAATTGGAAAAGGGGGATAAAATGGTACCAACCACACCGCTGAAGTTAAATTCTTGAAATTCGGTGTATGCATTTATCTGACTGCGTAGACGCGAAACAAAAAGGATTTTTTCGAAATGTGGGCGAAAGGGACAAAAATGGTACCAATCACAGGGTTGCAGTTCGAATAGTGAAATTCGGTGTGTACATTGCTGTGACTGCGTAGACACGAAAATTAAAGACATCTCTCGATATTCATAACTTTAGGATCAAAACGGGATAAAATTGGTACCAAGCAAACGGATGGTCCAGCCAACATTGATCCTATGCAAAATGCTATTAACGGCGAAATGATGATCAGGAAAAGTGTTTTAAAGAAAACCGTTGTAGAGAATTATAGCCTTCGGTGTTTTGCTGCTCCATTTTTGAATCATTTTATTTATTTTATTTTTATGTGCATAGCAAATCAGAAAAAATTGAAAAAAAAAATGGCTTTAGAAATTTTTTTACGTCAAATTTATATGACAGATGACAGAGAATAGTTTGGCATCAAGAAATCATTTTCGAGAAAATGGTTCATAGCAACTTTTGAATATAAGCCCTCGATATATGAGTCATCAATAACAAACAAAACGTTAAAAAACTAGTTATAGATTGTCTCATCCGGAAATTTCCGTGATTTCCTGCCATTGTTCATTCCCCAGTTCCAGGGAATTTTGTTCGGGATTTCTCGAAAATGACACCTCATTTACTTTTTCCATTGTCATGTATCACAATGTGGAATTTTTCAGAATTTAGTTTAGTTTCCAATGAAAGATTGCTTCTTTGTGGCCATTGGCCATATCATAATATTGTTCTTGACAAAGGTCAGAGCTTATTCAAATTAACGACTAATCAGACCAGTATTAATAATGTTTATGTTAAATAGTTGGATTGAAAAGTCAAAGGCATAATTTGTTTTCAGTGAAAAAAATATGCCATTTAAGGTTTAAACCTTTCTACTTATATTTGATATTTTTAATTTTATCATCGGCTGATAAAATCTCTCTCCAAATAACACTGTGGAACCAAACAAGGCTCTTACAGTGGATTCTTATGAGGGGATAAAAAAAGAATATGAACGTATCGTTGGTATATTTTCTTATGGTGGTCACTTATTCTTATGATGATGAAACGTCATGGGAAACTTTGTGATCCTTACATTTTAAGTATAGGATATGTTCAGCAATATCACTTAATACTAACGTGACCATCTCTTATTAGGCAAAAAGCGGGATTTATTAATTAAAAAAGCGGGATTTCGCGGGATTTTGTTGAAAAAAAGCGGGATCGTGAAAATTTAACCAAAAAACCTAAATATAAGAACTAAGCTATATAATCTAATATAAATAAAAATGGTAATTTTAGGGTCACAATGGGAAAAGAGGCAGATGGTACCAACAATACGGCTCTATCTGGAATCTTGAACTTCAGGCTCCCCTGATTGTGTGGACTGTTAGGATTGTAAATTGGTCAGAGGCATCAAGTTTTTCCCTAACAAGGACTGAAAATAATCAATTAAGTAAACAATATTTAGGATATTTAAGCATATTTTTTGAAGATTGCTGCAGGAGTGTTCTTTAAAATTGTTTAAACATCACAGTTTGTTTAAAGTAGTTAACATATGTCGGCGTGTATGTTGACTTCTGCGCAAAGTCGAAAGTCTAGAATCGGTAATACTGTGAAATTCACTCCATGGAAGATTAGGCGTGGCTGAACTTAACGCTTTTTCACTAGTTTTAATGAATTTCGAAAAATATATTGACAAATTTGTCATAGTGTTAAATGCGATCTTCAAAATGAAAAAAAATCTACACATAATTTGTATATGTTGTTTAAAGAGCTATCTATTAGGCTAGAATTTCATGGGTCTATATAGTAAAAAGTTATCTAAAGGTGCTTATGAAACTGCCAAACATACGACTATAATATTGAAAGTGATTTTTATACCAGCAGTCTATGTCTTATTAATATATGTTTGAAATTGAACAACGCAGCATTGCATTTAATTTTATCAAAGTATGGATTAAATTGCTATTAGTAATCTTAAATGTGTCCTTAAAACTTAGCCTTAATATATAAAAAGGACAATTAATTAAATATTTTAGAAACTGTGAATTTATGTGAAATGTATTAAGTGACAAATTTTAATTGATAATGTACCAAAAATAATTTAAAACAAAAAAGCGGGATTATGCGGGACTTTTTGTAAAAAAGCTGGATTATAGTCCTGCGAAAAGCGGGATGGATGGTCACCTTACTTAATACAGTACGAAGAATATTTTTGTGGAACATTTTAACACTCCAACTCTTTATTAAAGGTGTCATATTGGTTCCTTTTGTGCATAAGATATGAAAAACGCTCTAAAACAGAGGTTTAACGGGTCAAAATTTTCTAGAAAAATATTTGCCATAAACTGCTATAAGTCTCTGAAGATACCAAAACACAAAATTCAACTTAAATACCAGAAATAAGTCAAAATTTAAAATTCATTTTCCGGTTTAATGCTAAACTGCCCCAAAAACTCATTTTTAGGATGCCGCACAGTGGGATATTTTCATACAAGCTGCGGCAAAAAATTAGAAGGAATAAAGCTAGGACCTTGAAATTTCGCACGCGTCCCTTATATCCTCAAATTAGATCAAAAAAATTTTACAAATAAATTTCTTATTTTAATAGATATGTTAATACAAATCATTACCAGTGATCTCATTTGAGTGCACAATTAAATAAAAATTGTCAGTGCCACGCCCAACTAAAATTTTTAGTTTTTTACGTTTTTTGAAATTTTTGATAAAAACTATTTTATTTTTTAATCGATGACGCAAACGGCTATTAAACTTTATAAATAACTTAAGATTAATATCGGCCCAAATACATGCGCCCGCATGCCATAAAACCTTACAGCCCTGAAGTATGCTTTAAATATATTTTCCAAAATACATTAACAGAGAACTACGAAGAAAGTATTGCTTCATTTTTGGCTTAGAAGGCCATTTCAGTAATTAAATCGATGTTGGCAGCTATAAGCAGAATATTCTTTTTAAAATTTATAAATACGGCAATAGTTTAACAATATTTGTAAATGCCGAGGCATTGGTTGGCCTCGCGAATTTGGTTTTATACTGTAGAATATTAACAATACTAAATAAACAGAACCTTCGGTAAACCACTTTCTGAAAAGGAAGACAAAAACGTAAAAATACTCTTTTAAACGCTAAAGAACACCTCAAGAGCTCCTATTTTCCACGAACTGCACTAAATTTCAATACGATACATGCACTCAGAAAAAAGTGAACCCTATAATGAGTTAAAATGAACTATAATTTAGGAATAGCGCTAAAGCAACATTTCCTCATATCAAGTTCGAACTATTCCTTGAACGTAGTACATGCTTTGCACTTAATTTTAGTTAAATTTTCCTTAAACCAAGTTAATTTTTACTCAAACTGAGGAAACTTCCAGTAAGTTTTTCCTTAAACCTAGTACATTTTTACTAAATATAAGTAAAATTTTGCTGAAATTTAAATCTAAGTTAATTTTTTCTAAAACTAAGTAAATTTGTAATAAATTTAAGTAAAATTTTACTCAAACCAAGTAAATTTTTATTAAAGAAAAATTTTCCTAAAACAAAGTAAATTTTTACTAAATCTAAGTAAAATTTTGTTGAAACTTTCCAAAACTTAGTTCATTTTTACTTAAATCAAGTAAATATTTACTTGAACTGAAGACAATTTTTCTGATTTTTTCCTCTAAACAAGTAAATTTTTACATAAACTGAGGAACATTTTACTTGATACAAGGAAAAAGGTGAACTTCAATTTAACTAAAAATAATTGAAACAAATGATTTTGCTTCAGAGAATGCAAAACTAGTACAAAAATGGCAACATGAAATATTTCTCAAAAGTTTCATGATACCTCTGTCATAGGTAGTTGAGCTAAAGGCTGATTTTTTAGCTACTATCTTTTTGGCAAACTGGTTTAAACAGCTGACGTCAAACATCTCCAGTTTTGTCTATAATTCAACCATGAATCGTCTTACAAACGAACAACGGATGCAAATTATTGAATTTTATTATCAAAATGCGTGCTCTGTTAAGAAAGTTCATCGCGCGCTTCCATTTTATGGTCAGTTTAATCGACCCACTGAAGCGGCTATTCGGGTTATTGTGACAAAATATCTCACCAAATTTACATTGTTGGACATTAAACCACCAACACGCTTACGTAGAGTGCGAACTGAAGAAAATATCGCAGCTGTATCGGCCAGTGTTAATGATGACCATCAATTATCGATTCGTCGCCGTTCGCAGCAATTGGGCCTCTGTTACTCAAAAACGTGGAAATGCCAAAATTGGACTAAGCGGATGGACCATTTGAGGCGCAGTCAAGGTCAACATTTGCATGAAATAATCTTCTAACATTAAATTATATGGACCGTACTATCGATTCAAATAAATATTTCATGCATTTTTTTGAATGTTATGTGTTTTTTTGAAAAACTTTCCTATAGTTTTTAAAAAATCAACCTTCGCAGTGGTTGTTTAGAATAATACTTGAAGTATTTAAGAAATAAGTCTCTGCAAACGAACGAGAATTGCTTCTTAGATTAATATTCAAGAATTTTCTAAACAATTTCAAGTGATTTTTTATAAGTTCATTAATATTTAAAAGTATGAAGAACTCGGCATAAATTTCAGCATACACAATTAATTTTAAGAAAAAGTATTTTTTTCAGTTAAAACTTCCTAAATGGATTTTTTTTTTCATACAAAAAAAAAAACTTAAAATTTTTTTTACTTAAAACCTTGGAAATTTTCTTCCACGCAAGTATTGATTTACTCAATGGTAAGAATTCTTTATTAGATCCAATGAAATGTTTTTATGTAAATTTACTACCGTATTTCTAGTAAATGAACTATTTGCTATAATTTTGAAATAAGGAAACTTTACTAATACTTAGATAATTTTCCCATTTTTAAGGAAAGTTTTACTAAACTGGAGTAAAATTGTTAAACGCAATTGGATTATGGATTTCAATCAATGCTAGAAATGCTATTTTTTTAAGTGTAGTACAGGATGTAAACTTCGACCAAACTGTAGTCATTCCTTACAGTTTTTTTCTTAGTTTATTTCCTGCTTCATTATTGTGGATTCTTTTGTGTTGAGTATACATACTACACTCACACTTTAGTCATTTATTTATTTGTGGTCCGCAGATTGCATATCTCGTTACAGTATCCTTGGATAATCAAAGTTTTCGTGAAATCAAAATTCTAAAAGGTGAATTCTTCGACATTTTCGATAGCTTATATTTTCCAGAGTTGATGTCGAAGCTGGGAACACATTTATAAAGGCTGATTTTTTAAAAGCTATAGGAAAGTTAAAAAAACACATAAAATTCAGAAAAATACATGAAATCTTTATTTGAATCGATAGTACGGTCCATATAATTTAATGTTTGAAGATTATTTCATGCAAATGTTGGTCTTGACTGTGCCTCAAATGGTCCATCCGCTTAGTCCAATTTTGGCATTTCCACGTTTTTGAGTAAAAGAGGCCCAATTGCTGCGAACGGCGACGAATCGGTTGATGGCCATCATTAACACTGGCCGATACAGCTGCTATATTTTCTTTAGTTCGCACTCTTCGTAAGAGTGTTGGTTTAATGTCCAAAAATGTAAATTTGGTGCGAAATTTAGTCACAATAGTCCGAATAGCCGCTTCAGTGAGTCGATTAAACTGACCATAAAATGGAAGCGCGCTATGAACTTTCTTAACAGAGCACGCGTTTTGATATTAAAATTCCATAATTTTCAAGCGTTGTTCGTTTGTAAGACGATTCATGGTTAAATTATAGACCAAACTGAAGATGTTTGACAGTGAAACAAAACACGAAACGTGCGTCAGCTGTTTACACCAGTGTTGCCAAAAAGATAATAGCTAAAAAATCACCCTTTAGTATGTCAGTATCCAATTTTTCTAAATGCAATCACCTCTATTTCACGAAATGTTGCAAGAAATGTTGAAAATATATTTTTAGAATTTCTGAGAGATCATTCGCATCCTAATTATCCAGAAACAATACGCCGTCTCCCAAATCTAGAGCCTTACATTCATACCTCTGCAATATGGTGTTAATATATCAGAAAAAATCCAAACGAAAGGCTTTAAACAGTTCAAAATCTATTGAATTTAGTCTGAGACAATTATTTAAAGGTCAATTTGGGGTTTGGTTATTGCAACAGACGTGGGCAGTAATTAGTTGTGATTATCGAGCTCGTACTGTATTTATATTGTAGTTGGCGACAATGTGAAAAAATATATTTTTTGAACTGGGATATTGTCCTGCTCAAGACCATTTTGCATCTATATTTAATAGAATGCAAATTTATTTACAAATGGCATGGTGACATTTATTACTTGGCTGCAGACTACCACTATCATGATTTCCACCCTGTCTAAAGGTTTCATTCAGTTGGCTTCGCAGCAACTTTTCAACATCAAACCCGGCCTCTATAAGGAGATGATTTTCACAAACGAACGAGAATCACAACTCACTTGCCGAATTTGCGTTTAAAAAATCGCACCAAGTAATAAAAAATATATTTTTTTTTTGAGAGCAAAAATTAAATTTGTATGAACGTTTTGTTATCGCAGCTTGTTATCCCGGCTTAAAGAAAAACAGCACTAATAATTCACTTAGCCGGATCACTAGAATATGACCAATTCTTATAAACAAAACATTTCAAAAGTAAAAACTTAATTTTGTCTTCTGATCCCGACCAAAGTTTTTGGGATTTATTTTCCCTGTTTTGGGTTTTGTGGGATTTTTTGTGGGTAACACCTTTTCAAACACGATTTGTTTCAGAAGCAGTTTTTTGTGATACCTCATACAAAAGTCAATTCCCAAAACGGGGAAAATAAATCCCAACAAATTATTTTTTTAGAAAAATAACCGTAATTCGTCAATTTTTTAACAAAAAAGTAAACAAAATCAAATCCTGAAAAATATGTCCATGAATTATTTTTAAATTTAATTTTGTGGTTCAAATGCCCCCAAATAAATTACAAAATAGCATCCCAACTCTGTCGTTATAACAATTGTCTAGTGTCATTTTCACTAATTGCCTTTTAAGGGTCAATATTAAAATCTCATTAACGCGAGTTGGCTTATGTGTGTTAATGTAATCTCAATAATAGGAAATCAACATTTAATGCTCTTCGTAAATAACCAATTAATACAATTATCTCCATAATTTCCAGGGTCAAATGCTGCTTTAATTGTTATTGTTTGTTTTGTTTTTTTTTTTTCGGAGGAAACACATTCAAAAACCATGGAGGCAACGATTACACAGAAGTAATGATTTATTAATTGCGCACACTTACCGAAAAGCCGGGCAAAGTACCATTAATTATTTATTAAAAAAAAACAAATAAAGTAACTACCAAGTTGAGGGTTTTGAAGGGTAGCATTATTGAACTGTTTACACTCAGAAAAAAACGTGGAAATCTTAGAAATACACCAAATCATAGGAAATAGAATAAACTTTTTAGTTTTCCAAAGTTAAACTAAACTTGAGTTAAATATTATTTTTTGTTAAACATATATTAGGGAATTTTTATATTTTTAAATTTTATATAATTTCCTTAAATATTATTTTATTTTACTGGTCACTGGGTTTTCGTTGAATTTTTTTGTTTCATTAAATTATTTCATCATTTTATTTTTGCGGCAAATATTTTTAAATATTTGATCTTTCAATTTAATTCCCTTAAGCAATTATTCCGTTTTCATTTTTCAATTTAAACCCGACACTTTCACTTTCAATTTCTCCCTTCCCAACACTTCACTTTTTGCACTTTCAAACGCCAGTCAGTCATCAATTCACCCAGCAAAAGGCCACTTAAGCACACAACCCGTGAATAACAACGAAATCCTCATTGTCCAACCAAAACAATGGCCGTCTCGAAATATTCAAGTTTCAGTTGATATTTGAATTTTTTCCGTTCGCAACGTTTAGACAGCGCAAAGACTTAAAGGAAACTGTTTTGGCCACACTGACAGGCTGACAGGCCAACAAAAATATGAAAATGTGCGTTCGTCGGTGCCGCCGCCGTCATCGCCCAGCTAAACAACAACATCCCATCCGTCCATGTGCGGCAAACGTAATTGTGAATGAATGTGGAAAGTTCATCTGTTATTACTCTGTTCTGCGTTCGGTTCGACTCGGTTCTATATCATTTCATTGTTTTGTTTTGTTTTTACATTAACAGTGATACAACAGCAGCGAACGACAGAAGCCATCGCATGTAAACATTTCCTGAAGTGAAACTTTTGCAGTTCTTGTACATTTCGCCATGCAACCGGTAAAATTACTACAGCGCCTTCTGTAACATAGCATTGCCATTCTTTACAGTGTCACAGTGTGGAGGAGTATATATTACAGCAGGAAATTAACAGAGAATTGTTTACTGTAAATGTTAAATGTATAATAGGAGAAGTGGAAACAACACACACAGCTAATTTACGAGACCTGAAACATGATAACTTTTTTCTGTTACTATCGGGACACTCTTCACTGATAGTAGCTAATATTATTAAATGTGGAAATCAAATATGTTAACAGTCTATGACGGAAACTACAACCCAGAGAGTGTAGACTTACTGAGAGTTGAAAAGTCTACCTCACTATGATAAGCAATTTCGAGCAACAACATATTTTTACCATTTCATGTCTAGTAAAATGTGAAATTATGTTTAATTTTTCAATCTTTAAAATGGTTCGAGGCAATAACTGCTTTTATCCAAAAATATTTGTTTTTCTTTTATCAATTAATCATATTAAATATTTTACATAACATTGCTGTTATGACAATGTTGCTCAAAATTTAACATGCTAAGTGCGAGATTTCAACTCATATTCTTAGAATATCTTCAGCACCCATTTTTAAAAATATTTCATTTGAATTCGTAAATTTTTATATCCTCCAGCTCCAGGATGGGGGTATATTCACTTTGTCATTCCGTTTGTAACACCTTGAAATATTCATCGGAGACCCCATAAAGTATACATATTCTGGGTCGTGGTAAAATTCTAAGACGATATAGCCATGTCCGTCTGTCCGTCTGTCTGTCTGTTGAAAGCACGATAGCGGCCGAATGAAATAAGCTAGGAGGTTCAAATTTTACCTAAATGTGTCTTATGGTTGTAGATCGGTTGGGATTGGAAGTGGACGAAATCGGCCCAGAGGGAAAATTTTTTCCCTCACAAGGACTGAAAATACCCTAATATTTAGAGTATTTCAGCATGTTTTTTGAACATATTAGCTTGTATTTAGTTGATATTTGCAATACGCATTCCCTCTATAGCACCATAGAGTGATTTTTATTTGTAGGGGGCGAAATGGGACAAAAAGGGATAAAAATGGTACCTATCAAACGACAACAGATAGAAACACGTAATTTGGCGTGTACATTCCTCTAAAAGAGTAGATACATAATATAAAAGTATTTTTTCTAAATTCGTACTTTTAAGGGGTTAAATGGGGATAGAGGGATAAAAATAGTACCAACCTAACGGCTGCACATAGAATAATGAAATTCGATATGTACATTCCTCTGATTGCGTAGACTCGTAAAATAAAATAAATTTCCGAAATTCGTACTTTTTGGGGTTCAAATGGAAAAAGGGGATAAAAATAGTACCTACCAAATGACAGCAGCTAGAATCATGAAATTCGGAGTATACATTCCTCTGACTGCGTAGACACGAAAAATAAAACGTTTTTTCCAAATTCGTACTTTCAATGGATACAATGGCTACAGGGGATAAAAATAGTACCAACTAAACGAATACAACTAGAATGATGAAATTCACTAATTACGTCCCTCCAATTGTGTAGATACGTAAAGTAAAGAGATTTTAGAAAGTCGTACTCTTGAGGGGGCAAAATTGGAAAAAGGGGATAAAAATGGTACCAACAAAATGGCCGCTGATAGAATCATGGAATTCGGTGTATACATTCCTCTGACTTTATAGCCACGTAAAATATTTGTTTCCAAGTTCGTACTTTATTTTGTTGCTTTTACGACAAAAAATGGTAGAATCGTGAAGTTGTCTTATACAGCGTACGTGAGAGATAAGGTACATATTTTCAAAATTTATACTTTTGAAATTAAAATAGGATGGAAATAGAACCAACCAAACGACTATAGCTGAAAGTACACTCTCCATCCCCTAATATTTAGGGTATTTATGATAGCTCCCTTATATTTACTTAATGAATTGAAGTATTATATCCATTATATATATAGTATACAAATATTGGTAGCCTTGGCTTATTAATTAAATTTCTTATTTTCATACAGTTAAAATTTGTTGTGGACTTTCCTCTTGTAGCTTGGAAGACATCCTTTAATCTGCTGGTAATACTGTGGAATGCACTCCGTGGTGGAGGGTATATAAGATTCGGCCCGGCCGAACTTAACGCCTTCTTACTTGTTTTTATTAAATCATGAAAAATGAATATAAGCCAGCAATCTTCAAAAACGTTCCCTATATATTAGAAGTGTTATCAGTCATTGTTAGGTAAAAACTTTTTCCTTCTGGTCCGGTTTCGCCCATTTGCAATGTCGTGATTCCAACTACAGCAGTTTGGTTGGACCATCTTGCGCGCCCGCAGTGGACTGGTCGGCACCAATTCCCGGAAAAGATAGTCCCACCCAATGTGAAGAAATTTGAAATTATTAGCCAAAAAGTACAATTCAGTATTCAGAAGGCAACGCAAATGAGGTAAAATCGCAATTGCTGCTTATGTGTAAAAAAAAGAATTGCCAATTCAAAGACGCATTCTCCATTTTTATTTTTTTTCATTATCGAATCGTTTAATTGCGAAAAATTATTTAAAAAATCGCGTGATTTTTTAAACATATTTCGAATAATTTTTAAATCTGTAAAAATTATTATATGCGAACAAGTAAGGAAAGGCTAAAGTCGGGCGGGGCCGACTCTATGATACACTCCACTTTCTATCCGAATACAATTCAATTCGGTGAAAAAGTGAAAATGTGTTTGACAAAAAATGTTAAATCGGAAAGGGCATTTGTATGAGGATATATTGAAACCTGGAACGAAATAGGTGAAATATAAAATGTATAGTTTGGCCAAAATCGGTTAAACTTTTGGGTGCAACATTTGTATTTGGGCTATATTTAAATCTGAACCGATCTTACCCACTTTCACCATAGTTTTGTTTAGTTGGACTATAAGATGTTGTGCCAATTTTAAAGAAAATCTGGTACAATATGTGGTAGCTAAATATGATCCGATCTAGCCCGCTTTAGCCACAGGTGTTTCTAGTTAGATTATAAGATGTTGTGCCAAATTTAAAGAGAATCGAGCACAATATCTGGCTTTTAAAGCGGCAAAAGTAAAATCGGGAGCGACATTTGTCGGGGGGCTATATCTAAATCTGAACTGATCTTACCCAATTTCTGCATAGGTGTTTCTAGTTGGATTATAAGATGTTGTGCGAAATTTAAAGAAAATCGGGTACAATATGTTGTTTCTAGAGCGGAAAATGTCAAATCGGGAGCGACATTTGTATGGGGGCTATATCTAAATCTGAACCGATTTGCTCCAAATTAAATAGCGTTCGTCCTTGATCCACAAAACTTACTTGTGCCAAATTTTGTTAAGATCGGACTATAATTGCGACCTGTAGTTTGATTACAACAATAGATGGACAGACAGACAGACAGACGGGCATTGCTAAATCGACTCAGAAAGTGATTCTAAGTCGATCGGTATACTTAACAATGGGTCTATCCCGCTTCCTTTTGGGTGTTACAAACAAATGCACAAAGCCATAATACTCTCGTGGAGTGTATAACAAGTAAAAACGGCGTTAAGTTCGGCCCGGCCGAACTTTTTATACGCTCCATCATGGATTGCAGTCCACAGAGGCTGTCGGTTTTCGTAGAAGTGCAGTGTTTTTACAGGAAAATATAAATTTTTTTAATATAGCCAAACCAAAATAAATACAAATATTGAAAAACTAATTTTGAAAATAAATATAAAATTATTATTATTTCAAACCACGCTTAGCAAAACTACCAATACGTTTATATTTAATATATATCGAAATAATACTTCAAGTCAATTCAAAAAGTAAATATAAGACAGCAATCTTCAATAAAACTTAAACACTACAGTTGGTTGTATTTCCATCCATTTTAATTCCAAAAGTATAAATTTTGAAAATTCATTATTTCTCACGTACACAGTGCAAGTAATCTAACTTCATGATTCAAAAAATTCAAAACTACGAATTTGGAAAAATATTTTTATTTTGCTTGTCTATGCAGGTAGAAGAATGTGTACACCGAAATCCGTCATTCTAGCTGCGGCCATTTGGTTGGTACCATTTTTAACCCTTTTTCCCATTTTACCCCCTTAAAAGCACGGATTTCTCAAAATCCCCTGATTTTATTTGTCTACGCAATTAGAGGTATGTACACGCCAAATGTCATCATTCTAGCTGTAGCCGTTTAGTTGGTACCATTTGTATCCCTCTGTCCCATTGTATCCCTTGAAAGTACGAATTTTGAAAAACCTTTTTATTTTTCGTGTCTACGCAATCGGAGGAATGTATACTCCGAATTTCACGACTCTAGCTGCTGTCATTTGGTTGGTACTATTTTTATCCCCTTTTTCCATTTTAACCCCAAAAAATACGAATTTCGAAAAATATCTTTAATTTACGTGTCTACGCAATCAGAGGAATGTATACACCGAACTTAATTTTTATACACTCCACGAGAGTATTATGTCTTTGTGCATTTGTTTGTAACACCCAAAAGGAAACGAGATAGACCCATTGTTAATTATACCGATCGTCTTAGAATCACTTTCTGAGTCGATTTAGCAATGTCCGTCCGTCTGTCTGTCTGTCTGTCCGTCCATCTATTCTTGTAATCACGATACAGGTCGCAATTGTAGACACAACCAAATGTAACTTTGCACAACGATGTTTTTCGGGATAAGGACGAACGCTATTTAATTTGTAGAAAATCGGTTCCGATTTAGATATAGCCCCCATACGAATTTCACTCCCGATTTGACTCTTTTCACTCTAGATACCACATATTACAACAGATTTTTTTTAAAATTGGCAGAAGATCTTATATTGTAACTAGAAACACCTGTGGTAAAAATGTGTTAGATCGGTTCAGATTTATATATAGCTCCCATACACATTTATCTCCCGATTTGACTTTTTCCGCTCTAGAGACCACATAATGTATCAGATTGTCTTCAGATTTGGTAAAACATCTTATATTTCCACTGAAAACACCCATGGTGAATATCGGTCAGATCGGTTCAGATTTATATATAGCTCCCATACAAATTTCGCTCCCGATTTGACTTTTTCCGCTCTAGAAATCACATATTGTATCAGATTGTCTTCAGATTTGGCAAAACATCTTATATTTAAACTAAGAACATCTATGGTGAAAATAGGTCAAATCGGTTCAGATTTAGATATAGCCCCCATACAAATGTCGTTCCCGATTTGACTTTTTCCGCTCTAGAGACCACATAATGTATAGATAGTCTTCAGATTTGGTAAAACATCTTATATTTCCACTAGAAACACCCATGGTGAATATCGGTCAGATCGGTTCAGATTTATATATAACTCCCATACAAATTTCGCTCCCGATTTGACTTTTTCCGCTCTAGAAATCACATATTGTATCAGATTGTCTTCAGATTTGGAAAAACATCTTATATTTAAACTAAGAACATCTATGGTGAAAATAGGTCAAATCGGTTCAGATTTAGATATAGCCCCCATACAAATGTCGTTCCCGATTTGACATTTTCCTCTGTAGAAACCACATATTGTACTCGATTTTCTTTAAATTTGGCACAACATCTTATAATCTTACTACACCTATGCAGAAATTGGGTAAGATCGGTTCAGATTTAGATATAGCCCCATATAAATGTCGCTCCCGATTTGACTTTTTCCTCTTTAAATGCCACATATTCTAATCGATTTTCTTTAAATTTGGCACAACATCTTATAATCTAACTAGAAACACCTATGCAAAAATTTGGTAAGATCGGTTCAGATTTAGATATAGTCCCCATACAAATGTCGCTCCCGATTTGACATTTTCCGCTCTAGAAAACACATATGGTACCCGATTTTCTTTTAATTTGGCACAACATCTTATACTCCAACTAGAAACACCTATGCAAAAATTGGGTAAGATCGGTTCAGATTTAGATTTAGGCCCCATACAAATGTCGCTCCCGATTTGACTTTTGCCGCTTTAAAAGCCACATATTGTGCTCGATTTTCTTTAAATTTGGCACAACATCTTATTATCCAACTAGAAACACCTATGCAGAAATTGGGTAAGATCGGTTCAGATTTAGATATAGCCTCCGAGTTGACATTTTCCGCTCTAGATACCACATATTCTACCCGATTTTCTTTAAATTTGGCAAAACATCTTATAATCCAACTAGAAACACCTATGCGGAAAGTGGGTAAGATCGGTTCAGATTTTGATATAGCGCAATTACAAATGTTGCTCCCAAATGTTTAACCGATTTTGGCCAAACTATACATATTATATTTCACCTATTTCGTTCCAGATTTCAATATACCCCCATACAAATGTCCTTTCCGATTTAACATATTTTGTCAAACACATACATTTACAGGATACAAATATCCTTCCAGTTTTCACTTTGTCACCGAATTAAATTGTATTCGGATTGAAAGTGGAGTGTATCATAGAGTCGGCCCGCCCGACTTTAGCCTTTCCTTACTTGTTTTTATTTATTCACTCTAAAACAATTATAAAGGTGATTGATGTCGAAATTAAGAAAATGTAATATAAATAACACTGTGCGACAGTTCAAAAACTCAGGGAAGTGATATTATTTTTCACATAGGTATTGTCGAGTAGAACACGAATTGAAGGTCAATATAAATATATAAAATTCATCAAAAAGATTATAACGATTACTAGATTTTCCGTGTTTTCCAAATATACCCGAATTCCCACAGTTGGTAAATGTATTCCAAATTTGGAGATTTTTTATAAAAACGGTCGAAATACTTTTTTAACATTTTTATCTGTTTTGTTGAATTTTATGTATTTCTATAAGACTTCAATTCGTAAAATAACGAGAGTTATGATCTGGAATGAGAAAAACTTGTATTTTTGCAAAATTCTAGTATTAATAAAATCTTCAATAACTCAGTCAATTATTAACAGATTTTTTAAAACAAAGCGGCGTTTTACTCCTCAAATATTTTGTTTAATTATATTTACAAGTTGTAAGGTTACTCAACAAAATAATATGCAAAATCATTGTCAACGTTGTAAAATGGTTAAAAATTGCTGGATTTCGTAAGTGTTCTTATTTCAAAATACAGATTCTAGTTCTACTCAAATAAACCTACAAGAAAAATAATATCACTTCCCAGAGTTTTATACTTCATTCTTTCTGCAGCGCAGTGTAATTAATGGACACGAATGAAGAGTGTAAATGCCGAAATATTTTGGAACAACTCTTAATGACCTTGAGATTCACAACTTTTTTGAAGCCACTTAAAAAAAGATTCGACTACTGTAATCACGTTAAAAATTGTAATTTTAAAAATAATATTTCTACATATTGAAAAATAAAAAAAATACAAAATTGCTAGTAAAGGACCAGCCGGGGAGGCCTGTTGGTCAAAATGATTCAAACAGGCTACCAAATGCGTTACGAAATTCGTATATGCGAAATATTATTGTCGCTTTTTGAAAATAAAAAATAAGATTTGTTATTCGAATTGTATATTTTCTAATCGAACTTTCTTTCTTTTAATTTAGTTTGAATCAACAATTCCAAAATCGAGCCCGCAACGTTACAAATACGAAACCAATCTCGTAAAAAATATGCAATTTATAATTGCATATTGAGATATTTTAACAATTTTTGTAGGTATTTCTGTGCTTTTGGCAATCATATCCAAATTTGATACGACCGAGCTGACCAATTTTGAAGAGTCACTCAATTTCATTCAAAATCGATCAGTATAATAAAGGAACCGAGATAGTCCCAACTCGGTTCCTTTTGCACAACCACATGGCATACTACCCTAGTAGAGGGTATACAAAATAAATTAATTAATTAGATAATCTAATCTAAAAATCAGATTTCAGAGACAATAAATGTTTATATATGTACGCTCTTATCCTCGAGATATTTCCAATTTCAACTAATGAAACAAGGAAACCATAATCGAAGATGTCTGCATTTTATAAACTTTTATCGATTTATCTATGATTACACAAGTGATTACAATTCTCCTCTCACCAAAGGGGTAACGTATGAGTTATATTAATTGAGAATAACGTTACTCATTCGCCTCATTGGATTTTGGATTAATTAAAAAGAGTTTATTCACAAACAGAAAAAGTTCACAATTCAGTATTTTCATTCAAATTTCGATATTCTATATTACAGAGGTCAACTGTTGGCACATCTTATTATAGCGCTCTACACCGTGACAAACAGCACATGTATTATTAAATTGCCCAATAATTTAAAATTACTTCAAAAATTTAAATCTATCATATCATCTTAAATAGGCCTCCCGTCTAGAGCAAAAATAATAACAATTCGTGATCGTCCACAAGTCTAAAAACCATTTTTACTTATTTTAAATCCTCTTCAACACATTTATGACCCTTTCGCACTGTATGTGTGTGCATATTATCCTAACCCAATAGACCCAATAAGGATAATCTGTCTATGCAAATTTGAATCAAGAGCATTTAAATTGCAGTCGCTTATCTAGGGAATTGTCGTTTTTTTTTTTTTGGAAAATTCCCCAAAGCGCCTACTTAACCAAATCTCATGGTATATTCTCAAAAGTGTATTCGCTCAATTAAGGAATGAGAAATTTTTGGCGGTAATGTTAGCACAACTGTTCCCACTTTCTCTTTCCAAAAAAGCACAAACACCAAAAATCATGCAAGCGAATACGGGTGGGCGGGATGTTCGTGCGTTCGCACATTCAATGTCAAAATTAACAGAAATGCAAATAATTTTGTACGTCCTGTATTCAAGCGCCCACACATTCTGTTTCCGCTGTACGTCCACACAGCTACTATTCCACCAAAACCGCCTCCCCCTCCCGCCACGACAGCCAACAAAAAATGTAAAACAAGCATGTGTTGCTTCTGTTTACTCACAAAATTACACAAACCAAACAACAGCCCATGTCTGTTGTAAATGTAAACATGCGTCACAGACATGTAAACGAAGCTCACACATATATATTTACATGTAGATGAGATGGATGAAATGTATGTTAGTGTTGACCATAACAGAACTTATCAACTTACATTCAATGTTAATGTCCTCTGTTAGACAGTTACTATTGTTCCAATGCGCATGTTCTGTTATCTGTTAGCGGTAGTGTTTTAATTTAAATGTTAAGCTTTTTCTGTTATGATTGCTCACAGAGACTGTTACGAAACTCTATAGAATGTTACCCTCAAACGTAACAAAGAAGAACAGCGCGACTTCAAGTCATGTACTATCTAACAGTCCTTGCAAATTTGATTTTACATTCGGTGGGCGTAAGCAGTGCTTGTTAACCAATGTTATTGTTGATGTTTAAATCTGGGAATGCTGTTATGTGCTGGTTGGCTTTAACAGCTGTGGTGAGTATAGTTTTCCAGTCGGCTTTTTGTGGATTGTAAGTGGGTGGGTGGTGGTGACTAGTTTGATGGATGTGCACGTGTTGACGTTTTTTCATGATAACACACAGTGCCCTGAGTGTGCCCAAAATAGCTGAACTCGATAGTGTTCAGATGTCATTCATTATATTAGGATTGTCGTACGTATTGTTTGGAACAGTAAATGTCATTAGGAGAAAAACAAGGTAAAACATGTGTTTTCTAGATCGAAAAATTACATATTCGGAGCGTCATATGAACCTGTCTTACCCACCTTTACCACAGGTGCTTTTAGTTGGACTATAAGATGTTGTGCCAAATTTAAAGAAGATCGGGTAAAATATGTGGTTTCGGGAGCAACATTTGTATGTGGGCTATATCTGAATTTGAACCGATCTTACCCGCTTTTACCGCAGGTGTCTTTAGTTGGATTTTAAGATGTTGTGCCAAATTTTAAGAAAATCGGGTGTAATATGTGGTTTCTAGATTGAACAAGTAAAAGCGGCGTTAAGTTTGTACACCCTCCACCTCTGTGGATGCTGTCGATTTTCGTAGAAGTGCAGTGACATTACAGGAAAATGCAAATTTTTTAATAGAGCCAAAACAAACATTGCAAAAATAATTTTATAAATAAATATATTTTTTTATTATTTCAAGCCACGATTAAAAGACAAGGCTACGAATATGTTTATTAAATGTTGTTGATGTTCCCGACTAAAATGAAAGATTGGTTTGTTTTATGTGTTCTCCCAAAATATTTCGCTTTTATCATTGTCCGTTCGTGAGCTGGACGCATTCAAAATAACCTCTATAAATCAGGTTTTTCTTGAATAAAATTCACGATGAGAATGGTATTGAGAAAAAACCGACCGAGCCTTATCAAACCATATTAAAAGCTTGCAATATGACCCAGTATAAAGGACAGATTTATACTATTTTAGTGCAATTTTTGATGCATTTTTTATAAAAACCGCAATAACTTCCACATTTTTAGTTCAATTTATGTTTTTAGGGGCTCGTTGGAGAGGCATTGATAACCAATTGCAATTTTTAGGATTTTCTAACCCATTAATGGCCGCAAAATTTTTTCTTCCTGTTAATACTCAGTGGGTTAACTGTGAAGTAAAAGCTGAAATATGTGGTTATTTGCATCGCAAAAACATTCTAGTCTTATATAAAGCTAATTTTTGGAAAGAAATTCAACCATTTCAAATTTTCCACTTAAAAATTAAAACATGAATAATAATTTTAAAGGGGGAACAATTGAAATATTAAATTAACATAGACAGACGCATGAAACTTAAAGCATAATTAGCAGATGTTCTTCTCTTTCATTTGATACCCATATCGCTATTGTATATCACGCAAAAGTATGAAACGAAATTATTGAAACATTTACATCTTTTGGACATTAAAAGTCCTGTAAAAAAGACAAACGACCACGAAATAAAAAACTGAGTATGAGTTTTCCAATTAGTGACCTATAGTTTCACTTCTATATAATCCCGTTCTTTGGAGAGAAATCATGTCTCACGGTATTAGTATAACATCTTATGTGAAGTTTTCCTTCCAATTTATCCATTGAAACACCAAAATGTCAGATGTTTTTTCAAGAACTAGCTTTTTGTAAGACTAGAATGTGTTTACGATGCAAATAACCCCATGTTTAAGTTGTTACATCACATTTAACCCACTGAGAACCAACAGTAAGAACAAAATTATCGGCCCTTAATGGGTTAGGAAGTTCTAAAAATTGCAATTGGTGATCAATACCACTCCATCAACCCCCTAAAAACATAATTCGAACTAAAAATGTGGAAGTTATTGCGGCTTTAATAAAAAATGCAACAAAAATTGCATAAAAATATTAAAATTCTACCCTCTATTCAGTGTTAAAATACAATGAAATGATATGGTTTGATAAGGCTCGGGCCTGATTTTAATTTCTAGCAGGTTTTTTCTAAATACCATTCCCACCGTGATTTTTATTCAAGGAAAACTTGATTTATAGAGTTTATTTTGAACGCGTCCAGCTCACGAACGGACAATGATAAAAGCGAAATATTTTGGAAGAACAAATAAAACAAACCAATCTTTTATTTTAGTCGGGAACATCCACTAATTTTATTTTGAAGCCACTCTAATGTTTATACTATATACATATATCAAAATATGACAGCAATCTTCAAGCAAGCTTAAATACCATAAATATTGGTAGATAGTGGATACTGCAGTTGGTTGTATTTCCATTCTATTTAATTCCAAAAGTACAAATTTTAAAAATCCATTATTTCTCGCGTACAGAGAGCAAGATAAACTACCTTCATGATTCAAAAAATTTTGCGTAAAAGTAAAAGGTACGAATTTGGAAACATTTTTTAGAGGGATGTACACACCGAATTTCATGATTCTAGCTGCAGCCGTTTAGTTAGTACCATTTTTATTCCCTTTTTCCAATTTTACCCCCTTAAGAGTACGACTTTCTCAAATATCTTTATTTTGCGTGTCTTCGCAATTAGAGGGAAGTGCACACCGAATTTTATCAGTCTAGCTGTAGCCGTTTAGTTGGTACCATGTTTATCCCTCTGTTCGCATTGCATCCCTTGAAAGTGCGAATTTGGAAAAACCATTTACTTTTCGTGTCTACGAAGTCAGCGGAATGTATACCCCGAATTTCATGAATCTAGCTGCGGTCATTCGGTTGGTACAATTTGTATCCCCTTTTTTCCATTTTAACCCCAAAAAGTACGAATTTCGAAAAATCCTTTTATTTTACGTGTCTATTCAATAAGAGGAATGTATACACCGAATTTCATAATTATAAGAGCAGCCATTTGGCTGGTACCATTTGTATCCCTCTATTCCCATTTTACCCCTTAAAAGTACGAATTTCGAAAAAATAATATTAGATATATTATGTATCTACTCAATAAGAGGAATGTACACACCGAATTTCGTGTTTCTAGCTGTTGTCGTTTAATATGTACTATTTTTATCCCTTTTTGCCCATTTCACCCCCTACGAATAAGAACCACTTTATGGTGCACGTTTTTATTATAGGGGGAATGCGCACACCCAATTTAAGTATGTTCAAACATACATATTCAAAAGGCCTGATGAAATACTCTAAATATTATGGGAATTTGCAGTCCCTGTGAGGGAAAAAAATTTCACTGTGGGCCGATTTTGCCCATTTGCAATACCAACCGATCTACAACTATATGACATCCAAACTTTGGACGTCCAGCTCATTTCGTTTAGATGCTAGCGTGCTTTCAACAGACGGACGGACATGGCTAGATCGTCCTAGAATTTTATGACGTTCAAGAATATATTTACTTTATAGGGCCCCAGGTCGATAATTCAAGGTGTTACACACGGAATGACAAAGTTAGTATACCCCCATCCTGTAGGTGGAGGGTATAAAAATAATTTCCAGTCACCCAAGGAAATTAAGATTGTATAGTTTAATGATAATCTGCAAAATATTCATCGACGGATCAAGCCGTCTGTGAGTTAAACGCGCCTGAAAATATGTTTCTCCTCTTTGTAATTTTTTGTGTTGCATTTTTGTCCAAAATTTTTATCTGAATTAATAAAACCTTGAAATCACCTTAAATATAAATTTTGTTTCTTGTTTTAGAATAACTTATTAGTCGATTAATTGGACGTCTATAGTATTTTTGTGTGTTTTCACAGGGGCATTCGATTGAATCGATACTAATCTACTTGGAAGCCGACGGTGGCGTATAAGTTGTATTCATTGAGAATAACGTTACTCATTCACCTCATTGGATTTTGGTATAATAAACTGGACTAATAAAAAATAGCAAATTCATCTACAAATTCACAAAAAGCTGAAAAAATAAAGAAAACATTCACAATTCATTATTTTCATAAAATTTAGGATATTCATTATTACAGAGATCAATTACACTATGCAACAAAAAAAGTAAGAAATTCTAAAGTCGGACGGTACCGATTATATGATACCCTCTACTTTCTAACCCCATTGCAATTCAATTCGTTAAAAAGTGAAATCGAAAAAAGTTTTGTATGTGACCCACTCTCATAATGTATGTTTCAAGGTAAAATATAATCAGATAAATATTTGGGAGCAATATTTTTATGGGGACTATATCTAAATCTGAACTTATCTTACCCACTTTCACCATAGATATTGCTAGCTGCATTATAATATGTTGTGCCAAATTTGAAGAAAACCCGGTAAAATATGTGGATTCTAGAGCGGATCTTACTCGGCTAGGAGTTTCTAATTGGGTTATAAGATGTTGTGTCGAATTTAAAGAAAATCGGGTAAATTATGTTGTTTCTAGAGTGGACAAAGTTAAATCGGGAATGACATTTGTATGGGGACCATATCTAAATCTCAACCGATATGCTTCAAATTAAAAAGCTTTCGTCCTTGATCCCCAAAATATACTTTTGCCAATTTTTATTAAGATCGGTCAATAATTACGATCTGTACTTTCATTACAACAATAGATGGTCAGACGGACATTGCTAAATCGACTCAGAAAGTGATTCTAAGCCGATAATAAACGATGGATTTAACACGTTTCCTTTTGGGTGTTACAAACAAATGCAGTTGAAAACAAGTAAGGAAAGGCTAAAGTCGGCGGGGCCGACTATATAATACCCTACACCACTCCCTGCGTATGTACCTCGCTTTGATTACTAAACCCAGGTATTTCATGGGAGCAATTTTATGTAGTTCATACAAATTATATAAATTATATGAATAAAATTTATATGCTATAAATTCATCTTTAGTCAAATTTAACGAATATGGTAAATAATATTGTAATTGATCCAATTGTCCGACAGACAAATACAAATTATACAGTAGTATACCAAAGTATGGGCATATGGGCATCACACAAACAATTCTCATTGCAATTCAATTCGTTAAAAAAATGAAATCGGGAAGGATTTTTGCATCCTGTAAATGTATGTGTTTGACAAAAAATGTTAAATCGGATCAGAATTTTTTTATGGGGTTATATTGAAACCAGGAACGATGTGACGCGCTTTCACCATGTCTGTTTATTGGTGAAATATAATATGTAAAATTGGCCAAAATCGGTTAAACATTCGGGATCAACATTTGTATGAGGGCTATATCTAAATCTGAACCGATCTTACCCACTTTCACCATTGGTTTTTTAGTTGGATTATAAGATGTTGTGCCAATTTTAAAGAAAAACGGGTACAATATGTGGATTTTAAAGCGGAAAAAGTCAAATCGGGAGCGACATTTGTATGGGGGCTATATCTAAATCTGAACCGATCATACCCACTTTCAGCTTAGGTGTTTCTAGCTCAATTATAAAATGTTGTGCCAATTTAAAAAAAAATCGGGTACAATATTTGGTTTCTAAAGCGGAAAAACTGAATTCGGGAGCGACATTTGTATGGGGGCTACATCTAAATCTGAACCGATCTTACCCAATTTTTGCATACGTGTTTCTAGTTCGATTATAAGATGTTCTGCAAAATTTAAAAAAAACCGGGTACAATATGTCGTTTCTAGAGCAGAAAATGTCAAATCGGGATCGACATTTGTATGGGGGCTATATCTAAATCTGAACCGATCTTACCCAATTTTTGCATACGTGTTTCAAGTTGCATTATAAGATATTCTGCAAAATTTAAAGAAAATCGGGTACAATATGTGGTTTCTAGAGCGGAAAATGTTAAATCGGGAGCGACATTTGTATGGGGGCTATATCTAAATCTGAACCGATCATACCCAATTTTTGCATACGTGTTTCAAGTTGCATTATAAGATGTTCTGCCAATTTTAATGAAAATCGGGTACAATATGTGGTTTCTAAAGCGGAAAAAGTGAAATAGGGAGCGACATTTGTATGGGGGCTATATCTAAATCTGAACCGATCTTACCCGATTTCGGCGTAGGTTGGATTATAAGATGTTGTACCAAATTTAAAGAAAATCGGGTACAATATGTAGTTTCTAGAGCGGAAAATGTCAAATCGGGACCGACATTTGTATGGGGGCTATATCTAAATCTGAACCGATTTCCTCCAAATTCAATACCAATGGTCCTTGGCCAGAAAAAATAACTTCTGCCAAGTTTCATGACAATCGGACGTCAATTGCGACCTGTAGAGTGCGAACAAGCTTAGATGGACAGCAGACGGACGGACGGACGGACGGACGGTCGGACGGACGGACGGACAGACGGACAGACAGACATCGTTAAATCGACTCAGCTTGCGATTCTAAGCCGATCCGTATACTTAAAGGTGGGTCTAGCTCAATTATTTCTTGGTGTTACAAACATTTGACGCGAAACTAAGTTATAATACCCTAGACCACGAAGTGGTGTAGGGTATAAAAATATTGACGTTGCTGATTCATAAAACCAACACAAAAATTTTTTATGGATTTTTTTATTTCTTACTAAAATTAAAATTTTCGTCGCAGGTACCATTAATATGTGTACTCTCATTTTGGATATATTGGTCCGATGTTCAAATAAAGGTAATTCTGATGTCTACAAATATTGCGAATAGTACTTTCTCATTGAAAGGTTTAAGAGCAGCCACCAAAAATTTGGGAAAAAATATTTTTTTGAACTCCGATTGTTATCAAAATTAGCATGATAATAAAGGAAATTTACTCACCTTTCTATCTGCGTACCTACTTTTCAGAAGTTAATGAGACGAAAATGACTCAATTACGTTTTGAAACTAAAAAATCTGGCTTTTTGCACTAAATGTATCATATCTTCCAAGGGTACAATTTCGTGCACGCAAAAGTTACCCTACAAAAACGGGGAAGCCTTCAACCATTCCAAATATGTATATATTTTGTTAAAGAATCAGACATTTGTTCAAAAAGGATATTTTTTACAATGTTCATTACAACCAAACTGTATTTGGCACAAACATAGTTTTGGCGTCATAATAAATGTAAGAAATCACAATTTCTAATAAAAAAATTTTGAGTGTAAAATCTCTTAGAATATGTGAGAAACAGTTCGACAAATTCAAAAAGAAATAACTGCGCAGTTTCGATGGGCGCTACCCCATCTCGTCAGAACTTTAGGAACGATTGTATGTCTTTGACTTAAATTAGGGTTCCTATTAGTACCAGCGGTCACATATGACAAATGAAAAGCGCTGATGAACAAAATATTCCACCGAACTAAGTCGACACACTAAAAATCTCACTTTGCCAATTCTATGCTTTGCATGTGCTCGCAACAATGCAAAGGTTGTTGTTGTTTTTTTTTAATGTTCAAAATCTGAAAAACGTGAGAATCTATAAAATAAAAACAAGTAAGGAAAGGCTAAAGTCGGGCGGATCACTATAAGATACCCTCCACTTTCTATCCGAATACAATTCAGTTCGGTAAAAAAGTGAAAACGGGAAGGAATTTTGTATGTTTCCTAATCATAGCTAATATGACTTGACCCAATTTTTTAATTCGAGAAGAATATTTGTATCGGGGCTATACCCAAACATGGAATGAAGTGAACCACATTCACAATAGAATCTTCCAGTTCAACTATAACGTGTTATGCTCAATTTGAAGAAATTCGGGGAAAATCAGTGGTTTCTAGAGCGGAAAAAGTCAAATTGGGAGCGAAATTTGTATGGGAGCTATATATAAATCTGAACCGATTTTCTTCACATTAAATAGCGTTCGTCCTTGTCCCGAAAAACTTCATTGTGAAAAGTTTCATTTTGCCAAAATCGGTTAAACTTTTGGGAGCAACATTTGTATTTCAGCTATATCTAAATCTGAACCGATCTTACCCACTTTCACTATAGGTTTTTGTACTTGGATTATAAGCTGTTGTGCCAAATTTAAAGAAAATCGGGTACAATATGGGGTTTCTAGAGCGGAAAATGCTAAATCGGGAGCGAGATTTGTATGGGGGCTATATCTAAATCTGAACCGATCTTACCTAATTTTTGCATATGTGTTTCTATTTGGATTATAAGATGTTGTGCCAAATTTACAGAAAATCGAGTACAGAATGGGGTTTCTAAAGCGGCAAAAGTCAAATCGGGACTGACATTTCTATGGGGGCTAAATCTAAATCTGAACCGATCT
The DNA here is from genome assembly GCA_947397865.1 of Polietes domitor. Lineage (NCBI taxonomy): Eukaryota > Metazoa > Arthropoda > Insecta > Diptera > Muscidae > Polietes > Polietes domitor. The sequence goes on along the minus strand of OX377621.1, from coordinate 97,368,695 downwards.
TACCCACTTTCTGTGTAGGTGTTTCTATTTGTGTTATAAGATGTTGTGCCAAATTTAAAGAAAATCGGGTACAATATGTGGTTTCTAGAGCGGAAAATGACAAATCGGGAGCGACATTTGTATGGGGGCTATATCTAAATCTGAACCGATTTGCCTCAAATTAAATAGCGTTCGTCCTTGATCCACAAAACTTATTTCTGCCAATTTTTGATAAGATCGGACTACAATTGCGACCTGTAATTTGATACAACAATAGATGGACAGACAGACAGACAGACATTGCTAAATCGACTCAGAAAATGATTCTAAGTCGATCGGTATACTTAACAATGGGTCTATCTCGCTTCCTTTTGGACGTTACAAACTAATGGACAAAGACATAATACTCTCGTGGAGTGTATAATCATGATTTATTCAGATTATTTTATAGATAACCGAGAAAACTTGTTGTTACAACTCGATATAGAGTAGTCGACTTACGTTTTGCGACAGTGTACCCTACATACCGCCCTTTTAGTTTGTTATGCTCAGTGTAACTATTTCCATATTTTCAAAAAACTCCCCCAGTGTAGCTTTTATTCTAAATAGACAAATATTGCACAAGTATAACACATTGATCTGCTGTCGACAGGCATAAGAAACTTATTCAAGACTTTATTCCCACTATTGAAGCACGAAGTAGTTATAGTCAAAAGTTGGAATTTTAAAATTTTTTAACTTTTTAAAGAAAATTATCACAATAATGAAGAAAATTATATTATCATGAAAACATAAATTTAATTTAATTTCCCTAGTGGTTTTTCCAATTTCATTGCACCATCCCTGCAGTACAATACCTCAAGTCCTCTAAAATGCGAATTAGTTTTCATTCAACATCATCATTTGCCGCGAAACGACTTGAAGATGTGGAAAATGTGACAGTTTTTAATTTCACAATACAAATGTGGGAAGTGTGATTTTAACCAAACAATCTATTTGCTGTTTTGCAATCTGATAAATATTCATTTTTGGCCAGTTTTGAATGAGCATAAACATGACACAATGAGAGGTTGCCGAGGTTGCGGCGATGATGAATATTTTGCCATCCATCCATCCATCCATCTGCCACTATTTAGATTTCATTCGGTTTGCAATTTTTCTCGATTTTAATGTTTAAAATGTGGAGCACAGCAATGATTGGATTGATTTCGAAAGATTGATTGAGCATCGCAACATTTCAAACAATGAACGCTTATTTGACTCAACGTAGATATTTATCTCGAATTTATTTGGTTTCTATTTTGTGTTGGGAAATAACTGAATCCAATGAATAAATTCGAGTAGATGACAATGGAAATTTTCTGCGCTTTCGTTTTTGTATAAACGAAAAATATATTCATGAAGGAATGAACGAACGAATGAACGAATGAATAAATATATATTATATGAAATCCTAGTTGAAGTCTAGACATTTTCGCCAAATACATACATATTCATTTAACAGTTCACCTTTCAGCTCTATTACCACTGTCACTGTAACAATTGAAAGACAAAGTGGGCCAAGTACATTTTAGTGGCGCTTAGCGAGGCGATAATTGTGGGAATGTAAATCTTATTAAAATCTTCACTATTCCAGTTCCACTCTATCTGAAAGTAGAATGGAAAATGGAAAAAATCAATTTTAAATTGGTATCTTAAATTTTGATAAACTAACCAATGTAAATGCAATAAATTAAATGTAAATTTTATAAGTTTCAGTACTATAGTGGCGCGAAAATGGTTGCCCGATATGAATATGAAGTTGGGCCTTAATAGGAAAACAATTCTTAAAAATTTAGTGTATATTTTTTTTTTAGTTTTTTTTTTTGTTTACTTAAGTTTATATTATTTGCTAACTAGCCTTTTAAAAAAATCAAAATGCCTGGGTAGATTGGCGCCTCCTTACAGTCGTTCGCTTGAAACACAAATTCAATCAAATTGTTAGATTTTACATTTGAAACAATATGCATGGCAAAATGCCAATTTTTCAATGTTGAAAAATGAAGACCGCCTTATTGAACATAAGGATATATCGGCTAGTATGGCAATTTATAGCCTTCCACATGATATGGATTGTTTAGTCCAAATCTAAGTAACATTTTTATACACTCCACGAGAGTATTATGTCTTTGTGCATTTGTTTGTAACACCCAAAAGGAAGCTAGATAGACCCATTGTTAAGTATACCGATCGACTTAGAATCACTTTCTGAGTCGATTTAGCAATGTCCGTCTGTCCATCTATTTTTGTAATCACGATACAGGTCGCAATTGTAGACATAACTAAATGAAACTTTGCACAATGAAGTTTTTCGGGACAAGGACGAACGCTATTTAATTTGAAGAATATCGGTTCAGATTTAGATATAGCCCATACGAATTTCACTCCCGATTTGACTCTTTTCTCTCTAGATACTGCAGATTACAACAGATTTTCTTTAAAATTGACAAAACATCTTATATTTCAACTAGAAACACCTGTGATAAAAATGTGTTAGATCGGTTCAGATTTATATATAGCTCCCATACAAATTTCGCTCCCGATTTGACTTTTTCCGCTCTAGAGACCACATATTTCACTTGATTTGCTTCAAATTACCTTGCATTACCTTATAATTCTACTAGAAACATCTGTGTTGAAAATGCATTAAATCGGTTCAGATTTAGATATAGCCCTATACAAATCGCGCTCCCGATTTGACTTTGACCGCTCTAGAAACCACATATTGTATCAGATTGTCTTCAGATTTGGTAAAACATCTTATATTTCCACTAGAAACACCCATGGTGAATATAGGTCAGATCGGTTCAGATTTATATAAATAGCTCCCATACAAATTTCACTCCCGATTTCACTTTTTCCGCTTTAGAAACCACATATTGTACCCAATTTTCTTTAAAATTGGCACAACATTTTATAATCGAACTAGAAACACCTATGGTGAAAGAGGGTAAGATCGGTTCAGATTTAGATATAGCCCTCATACAAATGTTGCTCCCGAATGTTTAACCGATTTTGGCCAAACTTTACATATTATATTTCACCAATAAACATACATGGTGAAAGGGGGTCACATCGTTCCAGGTATCAATATACCCACATACAAATGTCCTTTCCGAATTAAAATTTTTTGTCAAACACATACATTTACAGGATGCAAAAATCCTTCCCGATTTCACTTTTTTACCGAATTGAATTGTAATGAAATAGAAAGTCTGTCCGTCTTTAGCCTTTCTTTACTTATTTGGGAGATACCCATATGTCCATACTTTGGTATAACCCAAATGGGGCCCATTCTGCTCTATTACAGCTCTAGAAACTACATCTTATATCGGATCTTCATCAAATTTTGCAGATCATTATATACTTCAACTAGGAATACCTACCGTTAAAGAGAAATATGTAGGCGCATGTTTTGGTACAGGCCTCAAGTGTTGTTATATGGCCCCTTCAAATGTCCGTCCGATTCATCATATTACCGCTGTATAATCTGTATTTATCATTGGATCTTGATCAATTTTTCCATATCATGTTATATTTACTTTACTCGGAATATCTGCTGGAAAATTGGATCAATTACTTTATTATTTACCATATTCATTAAATTTGACTAAAGATGAATTTATAGTATAATTTATATGAACTACATAAAATAGCTCCCATGAAATACCTGGGTTTAGTAATCAAAGCGATGTATATATGCAGGGCGTGGTGTAGGGTATTATATAGTCGGCCCCGTCCGACTTTAGCCTTTCCTTAATTGTTTTATTATATTTTTGCTTACCAATACAAGTCAAAAACAATATTTTTTTCAACTTTTTATTTCTCCTGCATGGAGAAAAGCACATATGTTGTCATACATATTAATGTATTTTGCTATGCAAATATACGTTTAAATGTTTATAAAATAATACATATTTGGATGAATAAATCATTTGTGTAAATGTCGATAAATTAAACAAAAGAACACAATAACAATACCATGACAAATGTCATCACGTAGTCAACTTCAGCTCAGATTTACTTCACAATTTAGCAAATTTATTGTAGTCTGAAAAGTTGCTGCAGCTTCAAACATATTTTGAGACAGACTCAAATTTTATTCAATTGCACATGTCTCGCAGACATTGATTACTTGCATGGGAACATACTTTTTTTGCGTAACTGGCAGCGCCCGCTAGTTTGCACGCGGAAAAGCCAGTTACCAGTGTTATCAGTTTTTCATCTCTGTTTTTTATAGTATTTACTGAAATCTCCTTTGGTGTATATTGAAAAATCTAATAGTAATTGGAAACCTCCTATTAGATGGCACTCATACACAGTCAAAGGAACAATATCGCCCATATTCCACACGAATGCAACACATATAAAAGCATTGCCAAATGTCAAATTTCACAGTAATCCGATTATCCGTATAGAAGTTATAACAGCTTTAATTTTACGAAGTTTGGGGTGATTTGTGGGGGTGGTACTGGAAGGGGCGTGGCAAAACCAGCAATATTTGGTACACTTAAATTAATTATGAAAGTATTATCAAATATCAAAATAGAGCAGATTCCGAAGATCTATGTGCAAGTTACATTAGTTTTAATTTGACATAGGAATATGGGACATTTGTGTGGGAGATACCAGTAGAGGCGTGGCAGTTTCACCCATCTTCGAACTTAAACTAAGTTTGGGAAAAATATTACCATGTGCAAAGATTGAATCGATTCCTTAACTCCTTTCGAGAGTTATCGTGTACACCAGCCAGCAAGAAAGATCCGGCTCAAACATCTTAAAATGTTGTGAAACGGATTTGGTCCAAACATACTTAGGGTCTTAAGTCACTCCTTCAATGCGTTACACTTTTTTTCTATCCCAAATGATATATACCCTCCTACTCTGTAGAGTGAGGTTGTAATTACAACCGCAGAGCCTGATGTTTATAGATGCGGCCGACATCTTTATAATTTTTTACACCTCTTTCCCAAAAAATACACAATTTGAAAAATCGCTAAAAACATGTATAGGGTGATTTTTAAGCTATTATCTTTTTGGCAACACTGTTTTAAACAGCTGACGCACGTTTCGTGTTTTGTTTCACTGTCAAACATCTTCAGTTTGGTCTATAATTTAACCATGAATCGTCATACAAACGAACAACGGTTGCAAATTATTGAATTTTATTATCAAAATGCTTGCTCTGTTAAGAAAGTTCATTGCGCGCTTCCATTTTATGGTCAGCAATTGGGCAGCTGTTACTCAAAAACGTGGAAATGTCAAAATTGGACTAAGCGGATGGACCTTTTGAGGCGCAGTCAAGGTCAACATTTGCATGAAATAATCTTCAAACATTAAATTATATGGACCGTACTATCGATTCAAATAAAGATTTCATGCATTTTTCTGAATTTTATGTGTTTTTTTGAAAAACTTTCCTATAGCTTTTAAAAAATCACCCTTTATTTACTTTTTGAATTGACCTGAATTATTATTTCGATATATAGTGTAAACGTATTGGTAGCCTTATTTTTTTTTTTTGGTTTGTCTATATTAACAAAATTGACATTTTCCTTTAATGTTACTGCTTTTCTACGAAAATCGACAGCCTCTGGGGAATGCAATCCATGGTGGAGGGTATAACGCCGCTTTTACTTGTTTTATTTACATTTTCTCTTTCAATTTTCGTCAGATATGTCAAAATTAGCCGTTTCATTTGGCACAATTCGAATTTCACACATGTTGCTTGCTCGCTTGTTGCTACTACGCTTCAGCTACCATAGCAATAATCAACACATCACAACATAGAAATATCTATGTATGTATGTATGTATGCATGTATGTATTTTGTTTTTGTCATAAACAATAATTTAACGCTGTCAGAGTGGAATGATTGACATGTTATTGTCGTACTGTTTGTGCGACCTGATTTGTCTGTCATCATCACCATCAAAGACGTTTTTTATTCACTGAAAAACTTATGAAAATATAATAATATATGACAAATAGTTTATCAGGTAAGAATTTAATATTTATTCTAAGATAGTCGTCGATTTAGTATTTCAAGTAAACAAGAATGTATATTAGGATGGGTCATGAAAGTAAATTGCAGGGGTCACCCCCAAGAAATGAAGATTGGATTGTTTAATGATGATCTGCGAAATATTTCGTCACTGGGTCAAGCCATCTGTGAGGTAAACGCTCCTGAAAACACCTCTAAAAATCATGTTTTCTCGTGTATTTCGGATTTTTGTCCAATTTTTTTCTAACTTAATAGACCCTGCTTCCAACATTTGAAATAAAATTTTTTATTATTGTCTTAGAATTGGTCCTCTTATTGGACGTTTATATTGATTTTTTGTAGTTTTACAAGACTGCAGCTAAAAACACATATTTCTTGGAAACATTTTTATAGATAGAAGGAAACAAAGGTAGTATGATGCTTAAGTGAAGAATATCGGATGAAAAATGACGTCACTGCCTCCATTTTAGTAAAATAATTTAATGCAGGAGATGGATTTTTAGAGCCACAAATGTCAGTCTTTTTACAAAAATGAGCGCTGCGGTGTCAATTTCCTTCCGATGTTCATCAGTTAGGCAACAATCGAAAGGTATTAACTGCCGCTATTTTTTTTTATAAAATACTAAAACCAAATATGAAAAATGTTCCAATTGCCACTATGAAAAACACAAAAAACTACTACAAAGGTCCAATAATTCGACCAATAAATTACTCTAATACATGAATCCAAATTTATATTTAAAGTGCTTTCAAGGGTATATTATTTCAGAAATTTTGACAAAAATGCACGGGAAAAACATGATTTTTAGGGTCATTTTCTGGAGCGTTAGCTCAGGAAATAGATATTTTCTAAATAAATATTTGTAGGGTAGAAATCATCATTGAACAATCCAAACTTTATGTTTGTGGGGTGTCTGGAAATTGTTTTTACATTTTTATGGACCGCGACCCAGCCTAATGTATATAAGCAGACGCTTTGTATTTATTATTAATATTTTATTATTTAATGTGGCTATGTCTGCGGGATTCGTGAATAATCGCGTATCTCGATCAAAAAAAAAACAATCAAAATATTCAAGAGCGGCAAAATAAGTTTTTCTTTCCCGCGCAGTACCCATTACAGATAGGAGATCAGTGTATTAAATACACAGATACAGCAGGCGAATGAAATTTGCAAAGGAGTGAAAATTTGTAATTGAATTTTTTAAAGTTACACGTTTTCTAATAAAATCCATAAAAAAACAAATATTCACCAGTGAAACATCAATTTATATCAGACAAATTTTATTCAATTTGCTTTCAGACATTTTTCCCTATATTCGCCGCAAACTAAAGTTCTGATCTTCAATTTTCGCCATAACTCATATTCCCTTCTTTGGACCAAACAAACAAACTGAATACTCTTGCAAACAAATCTCAAAGCCAAGATATATCGAGATTATTCCTGATAACCACAACAATGGACAAGCAAAAACGACTCATAATGCCTTTTTTATACCCTCCACCTAAGGATGGGGGCACATATACTTTGTCATTCCGTTTGTAACACCTTGAAATATTCATCGGAAACCCCATGAAGTATATGGGCCATTCCACGACAAATCGGACAGTTCAAAAAAAATATGTTTGATTTCCTCCATTTTTTACATTTTTTAGTATCCACTAAAAAACACCTCCTGGTATACTTTGAGCTTTGTTAAAAATCGTTAAATCGAAGTTCTTTTTTCAGTCTTTTGCTCATAACTTCGTCAATAATGGTCCGAATTGGATATTTTTTTTATATTTTTGTTTTTGGAACTACTTTTCAGAAAAAAATATTCACAATGTTTTTGTATACAAATTTTGATTTTTTAAATTAGAACTATATCTTTTAATTGTTTGCAGTCTTCGATTTTCTCGAAAGTGTGTTGATGTGGGCCTATACAAATTACTTTGTTTTTTAATTCTTTACGTGTTTCCAAATTTTCAAAAAATTACAAAAAAATATTTATTATTATAGGTGTTTAAATAAAAAAAATCGAGAAAATCGAAGAGTACAAACAATTAAAAAATAAAGTTTTAATTTAAACAAGTAAGGAAAGGCTAAAGTCGGGCGGGGCCGATTATATAATACCCTACACCACTCCCTGTGTGGGAGCAATTTTATATAGTTCATATGAATTATACAGTACTATAGTAATTCATCATTAGTCAAATTTAACGAATATGGTAATTGATCCAATTTTTCAGCACATATTCCGAGTAAAGTAAATATAGCATGATCAAGAAAATTTGATCAAGTTTCAATGACAAATGAAGATTGCACAGCGGTATTAGGATGAATCGAACGGATATTTGAAAGAGGCCTTTAACAACACTTGGGCCTGTGCCAAAACATGGGCCTATATAATTCTCATTCACGGTAGGCATTCCTAGTCGAAATATATCATGATCTGCAAAATTTGATCAAGATCCGATGAAAGATGTATGATTCAATTTTCAAAAATTATTTTTAATATTTATTCCCGCCCTATGACACCAGAATAAACCGGAACTTTGTAGTCCTGTGAAGGGGCAACAGGATGAGGAAATGAAAAACTAAAAACGCCAAGTATTTCTATTTTGCCTATACGTATATCATACGGTTCAAATGTAACGACTTTTTTAAAAATTGTCGTACGGTGTAGTCTACAAAATTTGAAAAACTTCCGATGTAAAATATGTGCCCTAGAGGGGTAATAAAAAATTGGTTTCATTTGTAAGGGCGCTACATTAATAAGTGAACCCATACAGATCACTTTCAAAGTAGGTATGATTTATTGAAATATAACATGATCTGCAAAATATTGTCAACTTCCAATGTAAGATCTGGGCTCTAGAGCTGTAATAGAATAGATTGGGGCCTTATTTTGGAGTTATTCCAAAATAAGGACACAAATATTTGACTTCATAGTATGTATTCTTTGGTGAAATATAATATAATCTGAAAAATAATTTGAAAAACTTCCTATGTAAAATGTGTGTCCTAGAGGGATAATAATAAAAATTGGGCCCAGTTGTAACTGCGCAACATTAAAAGTGGGCCAATATAGATCAATTTCAAAGCAGATATTCTTTATTTAAATATTACATGATCTGCAAAATTTTATCAAGATCCAATGTAAGGTGTGGGTTCTAGAGCGATAATAGTGTAAACTGGGAGCCCATTTGTATAGGGGCTACACCAAAACATTGACCTATATAGCTGTCTTTCAAAATAGGTGTTTCTAGTCTAAATGTAACATTGTGTGGAAAATTTGATCAAGATCCGTTGTACAATGTGCATTTTAGAGCAGTAATATTGTAAATCGGAGGTGCATTTGCATGGGGGCTATATCAAAACATAGACCTATGTGGTCAACTCACCCGTGAGCTGTTTCTTTCAAATATAACACGATCCTGAAAATTTGGTCATGATCCCATGTAAAATGTGTATTCTAGAACAGTAATAGTGTAAATTATAGGGATATTTGTATGGAGGCTATATCTAAATCTTAACCGATTTCTCCAAATTCAATACCAATCGTCATTGGCCAAGAAAAGTAACTTCTGCCAAATTTCATGACAGTCGGACCACAATTGCGACATGTAGAGTGCGAACAAGCTTAGATGGACAACAGACGGACGGACGGACATCGTTAAATCGATTAAGCTGACGATTCTAAGTCGATCCGTATACTTAAAGGTGTGTCTAGCTCAGTTATTTCTTGGTGTTACAAACATTTGGCGGAAAACTAACTTATAATACTCTAGTCCACGAAGTGGTGTAGGGTATACAAATTTCGAGAAAATCGAAATTAAAAAAAGTTAAAGTTTTAACTTAAAAAATCAAAATTTGTATACAAAAACATTGTGAATATTTTTTCAATATTTTTTCGGAAAAGTAAATAAAAAAAACAAAACTATTAAAAAAAAGAATATAGGTCAAAAAATAAAATAGGTCAGATTTATATATAGCTCCTATTAAAATTTCGCCCGATTTCACTTTTTCCACTATATAAACCTTATATTTTAACAGATCTTTTTCAAATCTTTCAAAATATCTTGTAAAGAGTGATTTTTTTGAGGTTAGGATTTTCATGCATTAGTATTTGACAGATCACGTGGGATTTCAGACATGGTGTCAAAGAGAAAGATGCTCAGTATGCTTTGACATTTCATCATGAATCGTCTTACAAACGAACAACGCTTGCAAATTATTGAATTTTATTATCAAAATGCGTGCTCTGTTAAGAAAGTTCATTGCTCGCTTCCATTTTATGGTCAGTTTAATCGACCCACTGAAGCGGCTATTCGGGCTATTGTGACTAAATTTCGCACCAAATTTACATTGTTGGACATTAAACCACCAACACGCTTACGTAGAGTGCGAACTGAAGAAAATATCGCAGCTGTATCGGCCAGTGTTAATGATGACCACCAATTTTCGATTCGTCGCCGTTCGCACCAATTGGGTCTCTGTTACTCAAAAACGTGGAAATGCCAAAATTGGACTAAGCGGATGGACCACCTAAGACGCAGCCGCGGTCAACATTTAAATGAAATTATCTTCAAAAAGTAAATGTCATGGACCAATCTAACGTTTCAAATAAATAACCGATGAGATTTTGCAAATTTTATGCGTTTTTTTTTTAAAAAAAGTTATCAAGCTCTTAAAAAATCACCCTTTATTTCAACTAGAAACAACCATGGTGAAAATGGGCCAGATCGGTTCAGATTTACATATAGCTGCCATACAAATTTCGCTCCCAGATAGACTTTTTCTGACCCAGAAACCACGAATTTATTTGAAGTGAGCATAACACGTTATATTTGAACTGGAAGAACTTATTTTGAAAGTTAGTCACTTTAATCCATGTTTGGATATAGCACCGATATAAATATTTCCGATTTGACCAATTGGGTCAGGTGATATTAGCCTATGATTAGGAAACATACAAAAATTCTTCCCGTTTTCACTTTTTACTGATTTGAATTGTATTCGGATAGAAAGTGGAGTGTATCATATAGTCGGCCCCGCCCGACTTTAGCCTTTCCTTACTTGTTTTTAGTTGGTACTAAAAAATGTAAAAAAATGGAGGAAATAAAAAATATTTTTTTAACTGCCCGATTTGTCGTGGAATGTCCCATATATATTCTGGGTCGTGGCAAAATTCTAAGACGATCTACACATGTCCGTCTGTCTGCCTGTCTGTCTGCTGAAAGCACCCTAGCAGTCGAACGAAATGAGCTTGGAGGTTCAAATTTTACCTAAATCTGTGTTATGGTTGCAGATCAGTTCGAATTGAAATGAGCGAAATCGGCCCAGAGGGAAAACATTCTCCCTAACAAGGACTGAAAATACCACCTAATATTTGGACTATTTAAGCATTTTTTGTTAAATTTCTGCTTTATATGCACTTGAAATTTTTTGTTCTGGAAGTGTAAAAGTGCCAAAAATTAAATACAAGCTTTTGCGGGCGAAATGGGACAAAAAGGGATAAAAATGATACCAATGAAACGACAACAGCTAGAAGCATGAAATTCGGAATATACATACATAAAATAGAGGGATTTTTCAAAATTCGTACTTTTAAGGGATACAATTTGAAAAGAGGGATAAAAATGGTACCAACCAAACCGCTGAAGTTGAAATCAATTGAAAATGAAATTAATGAAAAATTGAACATGACTGTGAAGATGCGAAACAAACGAATATTTTTCGAAATTTTTACTTTTGGCGGAAAATGGGGCGAATGGGGATAAAAATGGTACTAACAAAACTGCTGCAGCAGCTATAATAACGAATTTCTGAATGTACATTTCTTTGATTGCGTAGACGTGAAAAATGAAGAGATCTTTCGATATTCGTCCCTTCAGGACGCAGAAAAAAAGATGTACGAATTTGTCTAAATTCGTACTTTTAGGGTCAAAATGGAAAAATGAACAAAACTGGTACAAATTTCCAGTATTCCACTCTTAAACATATTGCATCTTCCACATTAGAACTTTTCCTATTAAGGCTGTAGCTGGAATCAAGAAATTGCAAATGTGGAAATCAGGCTTGACGGAAATTGTTTCTACCTGCTTAATGTTCACTTTTTGATTACGCTTGATGTTTTATATTTATACTGGGTTTTCTAACAAGAGGTGTTACGTTGGTATTCAAAGAAAAATGACATTATTTTAGATGTTTATTTCATAATCAGCCAAATTGCCACCACGACCACGCTTACAGGTCCATATCCTTTTCTTGAAATTTTCCATAACCAAATCGCAAAGTCGCTGCCCTATGTCCTCGATAGTCTCACGAATTATAACTTTGAGGTCTTAAGTCGACGCTGGGCTGTTGGCGTAGACATTATCTTTAACGTGGCCCCAAAGGAAGAAGTCGCATGGTGTTAAATCACAAGATCTCGGTGGCCAATTGTGATCACCTCTTCGAGAGATCACGCGGTCCGGAAACTTTTCCCGTAAAAGAGCAATGGTTTTGTTGCTTGTGTGGCACGTAGCGCCGTCTTGTTGAATCAATACCATCCAACTCCGACCGTAAAAAATCATTAATCATCTCTCGATAGCGCTATCCATTCACCGTAACCGTTGATCCAACCTCATTTTCGAAAAAGTAAGGTCCAATGACCCCGCCGGACCATAAACCGCTCCAAACAGTTACACGATGAGGATGGAGAGGCTTCTCAACAATAACTCTTGGATTTTCCGAGCCCCATATGCGACAATTTTGCTTGTTGACGTAGCCACCGAGGTGGAAATGGGCCTCATCAGTCAAGATGATATTTCGATGGAATTCTGGATCATTTCAGTTGTTGAAGTGTGTACGCTCCATTTTTAGTAATGGCATAGTTTCTACTTGTCAAATGTCCAACAAACATGGACGACATTTGGTTTCAACGATCGATATTTTACGCACTGATTTTGAAAATCGGATAATCAGCCGAAATTGTGATGTCAATTGTCCACCTCGGAACTTAAATCAAAGCCCTTTGGATTATTTTCTGTGGGGAGCCATTAACGATACGCAAACCATCCAGAGACAATTGTAGCGTTGAAACATGAAATCGAATTTGCCATTGAAGAGTCGAAATTGTACTAAAAATTGGTATAAATGGTCAAGGATTATCACTCTATATAAATATTTTGGTAGTGAAATCCCATAAGCAGACCGAATTAATAAAATTTTATTAGTTATTATACCCTACACCACAGGGTATAATGACTTTGAGCATTTGTTTGTAACACCCAAAAGGAAACGAGATAGACCCATTGATTGATCGTTTATTAGAATCACTTTTGAGTCGATTTGACTCTTTTCATTCTAGATACCACATATTTAAACAGATTTTCTTCGAATTTGGCAAAACATCTTATATTTCAACTGGAAACACCTGTTATAAAAATATGTTAGATCGGTTGAGATTTACATATAGCTACCATACAAATTTCGCTCCCGGATAGACTTTTTCCGCCCCAAAAAACACGAATTTGCACCGAATACCTTCAAAGTGAGCATAACACGTTATATTTGAACTGGTAGAAGCTACTGTGCAAGTGGGTCACTTTATTCTATGTTTGGATATAGTCCCGATACAAATATTCTTCTCGATTTGACAAAGTGGGTCAGGTCACATCGGCCTATGATTAGGAAACATACAAAAATCCTTCCCGTTTTCACTTTTTTAACGAATTGAATTGTATTCGTATAGAAAGTGGAGTGTTTCAAATAATCCGCCCCTCTTCTGACTTCAGCTCTTTCTTACTTCTTTTATTTTATCGTTTGTTTTATTTCGGTGTGTAATCAATATTTGATTTGAACTGGGATATTTTCTTTTATTATTTTTTGCCAGTAAAACTATGTAATCATAATCAATAGTCACTGCTTTGCTAAATATATATTTAGAATTGCAAAAGTGACATTGGAATATTGTTATGATGAATGACGAAATATTGAGGAAAAATAAAAGTAAAGTTCGACCGGGCCGAACCTTATATACCCTCCACCACGGAGTGCATTCCACAATATTACCGGCAGATTCGTGGCTGACGACTTTACATAGAAGTGCGGAATCATTTTAGGAAAATTGTGATATTTTGTATGTGCATTACTATATTTGTTTATACTATTACATTTTCCCCATTTGCAATTTCTTGATTCAGCTACAGACAAAGTGTCTGAACAGTACACTAGCGCGTACCAGGTTACAAGTAAAAAAAAAGTTCGCCGTACACCTTCGAATATGAAGTATTATTGAAAGGTAGTTTCAAAAAAATTTTTTTTTATTTTTTTTATGCCGAACGTAGGGGTCGCGCTTTTACATTTTTATACCCTCCACCTCCAGGATGGGGGTATATTCACTTTGTCATTCCGTTTGTAACACCTTGAAATATTCATCGGAGACCCCATAAAGTATATATATTCTGGGTCGTGGTAAAATTCTAAGACGATATAGCCATGTCCGTCTGTCCGTCTGTCCGTCTGTCTGTCTGTTGAAAGCACGATAGCGGCCGAACGAAATGAGCTAGGAGGTTCAATTTTTTCCTAAATGTGTCTTATGGTTGTAGATCGGTTGGGATTGAAAGTGGACGAAATCGGCCCAGAGGGAAAAATTTTTCTCTCACAAGGACTGAAAATACCCCTAATATTTAGAGTATTTCAGCATGTTTTTTGAACATATTAGCTTGTATTTAGTTGATATTTGCAATGCGCATTCCCTCTATAGCATAAAAGGGCACCATAGAGTGATTTTTATTTGTATGGGCCGAAATGGGACAAAAAGGGATAAAAATGGTACCTATCAAACGACAACAGATAGAAACACGAAATTTGGCGTGTACATTCCTCTAATAGAGTAGATACATAATATAAAAGTATTTTTTCTAAATTCGTACTTTTAAGGGGTTAAATGGGGATATAGGTACTAAAAATAGTACCAACCTAACGGCTGCACCTAGAATAATGAAATTCGATATATACATTCCTCTGATTGCGTAGACACGTAAAATATAAGAAATTTCCAAAATTCGTACTTTTTGGGGTTCAAATGGATAAAGGGGATAAAAATAGTACCTACCAAATGATAGCAGCTAGAATCATGAAATTCGGAGTATACATTCCTCTGACTGTGTAGACACGAAAAATAAAACGTTTTTTCCAAATTCGTACTTTCAATGGATACAATGGCTACAGGGGATAAAAATAGTACCAACTAAACGAATACAGCTAGAATGATGAAATTCGGAGTATACATCCCTCTAATTGTGTAGATACGTAAAATAAAGAGATTTTAGATAGTCGTACTCTTGAGGGGGCAAAATTGGAAATTCATGGAATTTGGCTCTGACTGCATAGCCACGTAAAATATTTTTTCCAAATTCGTACTTTATTTTGTTGCTTTTACGACAAAAAATGGTAGAATCATGAAGTTGTCTTATACTGCGTACGTATGTAGGTATTTTCAAAATTAATACTTTTGAAATTAAAATAGGATGGAAATACAACCAACCAAACGACTGTAGCTGAAAGTACACTCTCCCAATATTTCGGGTATTTATGATTGCTCCCTTATAAAGGGTGATTTTTTAAGAGCTTGATAACTTTTTTTTAAAAAAAAACGCATAAAATTTGCAAAATCTCATCGGTTCTTTATTTGAAACGTTAGATTGGTCCATGACATTTACTTTTTGAAGATAATTTCATTTAAATGTTGACCGCGGCTGCGTCTTAGGTGGTCCATCCGCTTAGTCCAATTTTGGCATTTCCACGTTTTTGAGTAACAGAGGCCCAATTGCTGCGAACGGCGACGAATCGATAATTGATGGTCATCATTAACACTGGCCGATACAGCTGCGATATTTTCTGCAGTTCGCACTCTACGTAAGCGTGTTGGTGGTTTAATGTCCAACAATGTAAATTTGGTGCGAAATTTAGTCACAATAGCCCGAATAGCCGCTTCAGTGGGTCGATTAAACTGACCATAAAATGGAAGCGCGCAATGAACTTTCTTAACAGAGCACGCATTTTGATAATAAAATTCAATAATTTGCAAGCGTTGTTCGTTTGTAAGACGATTCATGATGAAATGTCAAAGCATACTGAGCATCTTTCTCTTTGACACCATGTCTGAAATCCCACGTGATCTGTCAAATACTAATGCATGAAAATCCTAACCTCAAAAAAATCACTCTTTATTTACTTTATGAATTGAAGTATTATATCCATTATAAAGGGTGATTTTTTAAGAGCTTGATAACTTTTTTTTTAAAAAAAACGCATAAAATTTGCAAAATCTCATCGGTTCTTTATTTGAAACGTTAGATTGGTCCATGACATTTACTTTTTGAAGATAATTTCATTTAAATGTTGACCGCGGCTGCGTCTTAGGTTGTCCATTCGGAAAGTCCAATTTTGGGCAACTTTTTCGAGCATTTCGGCCGGAATAGCCCGAATTTCTTCGGAAATGTTGTCTTCCAAAGCTGGAATAGTTGCTGGCTTATTTCTGTAGACTTTAGACTTGACGTAGCCCCACAAAAAATAGTCTAAAGGCGTCAAATCGCATGATCTTGGTGGCCAACTTACCGGTCCATTTCTAGAGATGAATTCTTCTCCGAAGTTTTCCCTCAAAATGGCCATAGAATCGCGAGCTGTGTGGCATGTAGCGCCATCTTGTTGAAACCACATGTCAACCAAGTTCAGTTCTTCCATTTTTGGCAACAAAAAGTTTGTTAGCATCGAACGATAGCGATCGCCATTCACCGTAACGTTGCGTCCAACAGCATCTTTGAAAAAATACGGTCCAATGATTCCACCAGCGTACAAACCACACCAAACAGTGCATTTTTCGGGATGCATGGGCAGTTCTTGAACGGCTTCTGGTTGCTCTTCACTCCAAATGCGGCAATTTTGTTTATTTACGTAGCCATTTAACCAGAAATGAGCCTCATCGCTGAACAAAATTTGTCGATAAAAAAGCGGATTTTCTGCCAACTTTTCTAGGGCCCATTCACTGAAAATTCGACGTTGTGACAGATCGTTTGGCTTCAGTTCTTGCACGAGCTGTATTTTATACGGTTTTACACCAAGATCTTTGCGTAAAATCTTCCATGTGGTCGAATAACACAAACCCAATTGCTGCGAACGGCGACGAATCGACATTTCACGGTCTTCAGCAACACTCTCAGAAACAGACGCAATATTCTCTTCTGTACGCACTGTACGCATTCGTGTGGTTGGTTTAATGTCCAATAAAGTAAACTGAGTGCGAAACTTGGTCACAATCGCATTAATTGTTTGCTCACTTGGTCGATTATGTAGACCATAAATCGGACGTAAAGCGCGAAACACATTTCGAACCGAACACTGATTTTGGTAATAAAATTCAATGATTTGGAAGCGTTGCTCGTTAGTAAGTCTATTCATGATGAAATGTCAAAGCATACTGAGCATCTTTCTCTTTGACACCATGTCTGAAATCCCACGTGATCTGTCAAATACTAATGCATGAAAATCCTAACCTCAAAAAATCACTCTTTATATATATATAGATATTGGTAAATATTGGTAGCTTTGGCTTATTAATTAAATTTAAATTTCTTATTGTCATACAGTTAAAATTTGTTGCGGACATTCCTCTTGTAGCTTGGAAGCACCACAAAGAAAATAAAAGTTTTGGCGGGCGAAATGGGACAAAAAGGGATAAAATATGGTACGACAACAGCTAAAATCATGAAATTCGGTGTGTACATCCCTCTAATTGCATAGACACGTAGAATAGAGGGATTTTTCGAAATTCGTACTTTTAAGGGATATAATTAAAAAGAGGGATAAAAATGGTGAAGTTGAAATAATGAAATTCGGTGTATACATTCTGACTATGAAGACTCGAAAAAGGTTTTTTTCGAAATTTGTACATTTGGGCGGAATTTGTCTGTATCTGAAAATGCTTCTTTCTAATGGCGACTGACAATCGCCTAATATTTAGGCATGTTCACTTTCACAATTTCAGCATTTTATTTATATATAGTAGTCGATTTTAAACAGTGCGCATAAGTATACATTATAGTTTGAAATAGTATATTTGTTTACTATTACTGTTTTATATTGTGCATAAAAATATCACAATTTTCGTAATATGGTACTGCGCTTCTATGTAAAGTCGACATCCTTTAATCTGCTGGTAATACTGTGGAATGAACTCCGTGGTGGAGGGTATATAAGATTCGGCTCGGTCGAACTTAACGCCTTCTTACTTGTTCTATATAACTTCTGCATTTATAAACGGATTTTAAAGTGTGATACATCGATGTTTTTGTCTCGACGAGGCCGATTTTTTTTTTTGAAAATCGAAATACTTCCTTAGGAAGAGTTTCATTATTTTATGCGAGCTTTAATTTTCTGATATTAGAGTGGTACATTAGGGTAGTAGCAACTGAGATATGATGGGTAAGTACCAGAAGGGGGTGCTTGAGCTCAATGACTTCAAAAACAAAAAAGACAGACAGGCGGACATGCATGACCCAGACTATATATACTATATGGAGTCTCTGACGAATATTTCAAGGTGTTACAATCGGAATGACAAAGTTAATATACCCCCATCATTAGGTGGATGATATAAAAAAGGACAAAAATATATAATATATCCATATCCATCCATAACATTTTGCATACAAAATGTATATGTCTATTTTCAGTCCAAAATGACCTTTACTAGTACTAAAGGTCATTTTGGACTGAATTTTGGACTATGGAGCAGAACATAAAAAATACAATAACAAAGGCCTCCAGCTCGTGTTGTCACTTAATTAGATTTACAGAGCCAACAAGGTCAAATAACTCACAAAGTATAATTATTTTATATAATTTGAAGAAATTAATTCAAAAGGTTTTGGAAATCTATAATTACTGTCCCAACAAAATTCTCCACTGTGCAACGTTTCCACAAAAATATGCCCGCCCCCGCCCCACCAACACAAAAAATTTTTGGCATATTTTTGTTGTCTGCCAAGGATGTTCGTGCCTGCTATTTGACCCGATGGTAAAAATATCTTCCATCTGTTGGTGAAACCCATTTGGCTACTAACCCTGCTGATATGTTGTCTTCCCACGACAGCAGGTTATTGCCTGTGCGCTTTATGACCTTAGCAGCCCCACGATAAACACTCAATTAACGCATGTTTCCAATCCAGCGCCAACCCCCCCCCCACTTTCCTTTCTTACACACATTTACCCGACATATTCGTACATTAACTCGACATACTTTAATTTTAAAATATGCCATATATTTCTAATTTAGCCTACATCACAAGCGTTCGTTCCGGCGGCGGAGGCAGCTCAGCTCGGCTCGGTGACTTATCTGTTAAGACCCTTGCAAGGCATTCAAACAATAATTTGCTTGCAATGAGACAAAGAGAGAAAGGAGGATTTTTGCAACTTTCCAGTTCCGTTGAGACGTGGCAACTGAAGGCAAAACGAGCAAGAGGAAGGGAGACACGTCCAATCAACAAAACATCCGAAAATTCCTCTACATAAATTACAGCAAATTCTTTATTAACAACGAAACATTCTGTCCATCCACCGCCAACCATAAATACAACACGCCCGCCTACATCATTCGACTGAATTCCTCGGAGAGTAGAAAAAAAAACTGAAAAAGGCCAACAAACAATATATCCCCATTGACAATAGTTTCTTTGGTTAAAAGCATCTGTTGACAACTAATTTAAGCTTTCGTCTTTATTAAATATTCTTCCAAGAGCTGCGCCGCACCGATGTCCTCCTCGTCCCCAGCAAGCACAGACGTCTCCCTATGAAATTGTGTTCCCAGTCGACAACAAAATCATCATCATCAGGGGAAGAGAAGGAGCAGTAGCAGGAGCATCAAAATGAACAACAAAATCAAAGTAATCTGAATGAAATTGTCACAGCTGGTGATGTTGATGTTAATGGTATATCAATGGAAGGGCAGAACAGAGAATTGTCTCACATGCTGTGGTGCTCAGTGCTATATGGGGCATTACATACGAATTTTACTTTGGCCGGGATTGTTTGATGCAACCAAAAAAGAACAAATTGTATGTTCAAGCCGAATTCACAAAATCAATACAAACAAGTAACAAGTAAGAAAGCGTTAAGTTCTGGGCCGGGCGGAATCCTTTATGTTTCGTACCTATATTTGAATGCACACATCTAATTTCATGAATCTAAGTACATTCGTTTGCCAGTTGGTACCAGTTTTATTATTTTTTTTTTTTCATTTGGACCCTAAAAGTACGAATTTGGAGAAATTCTCATAATACGCAGCCATTTGATGGGTACCAATTTTGTCCCGTTTTCCTAAATCCTAAAGGTACGAATATCGGAAGCTATCTGCGCGCCTGCGCTGTCAAAGCAATGTACACACCGAATTTCATTATTATAGCTGCAGCCGTTTGGTTGGTACCATTTTTATCCCCATTCGCCCCAATTTCCGCCTAAAAAAAAAACAAATTTCGAAAAATCCTATTATGTTTCGCGTCTACACAGGCAGATGGATGTATACAACAAATGTCATTCCAAATTTCATGTTTCTAGCTATTGTCGTACCATTGGTACAATTTTTATCCCTTTTTGCCCCATTTCACCCGCTAAAACTTTTAATTACTTTTTGCTGCTTTTACACTACAAGAGGAATGTACGCAACAAATTTCAAGTGCATATAAAGCAGAAATTAAAATTAAATTAAACAAGTAAAAAAGGTGTTAAGTTCGGCCGGGCCGAACTTTTTATACCCTCCACCATAGATTTCATTCCACAGAGGCTGTCGATTTTCGTAGAAGTGCAGTAATATTACAGGAAAATATCATTATTTCATATAGCCAAACCAACACAAATACTAATATTGAAAACATAATTTTTTAAATTAATATAAAATTTTTATTATTTCAAACCACGCTTATAAGGCAAGGCTGTCAATACGTTTATATCATATATATCGAAATAATACTTCAAGTCAATTCAAAAACAAAATATTCTTATCTTTTAATCGTCAAAAAACTTAAATACCATAAATATTGGTAGATAGATATTGATAGATGGGTGCTACATTTAGTTGTATTTCCATTCTTTTTTAAGTCTAAAAGTACAAATTTGGAAAATCCATTATTTCACGTACATAGTGCAAAATTAGCAAACTTCATGATTCAACCAAATTTTGCAGTAAAAGTAACAAAATAAAGTACGAATTTGGAAAAATCTTTTTATTTTGCGTGTCTATGAAGTCAGAGGATTGTATACACCGAATTCCATGATTCTAGCTGCGGTCATTTGGTTGGTACCATTTCTATCCCATTTTTCCTATTTTACACCCTTTAGAGTACGACTTTCTAAAGTATCTTTATTTTACGTGTCTACGCAATTAGAGGGATGTACATGCCGAATTGCATCATTCTAGCTGTACCCGTTTAGTTGGTACCATTTTTATCCCTCTGCTCCCATTGCATCCCTAGAAAGTACGAATTTGGAAAAACCTTTTATTTTTCGTGTCTACGCAGTCAAAGGAATGTATACTCCGAATTTCATGACTCTAGCTGCGGTCATTTGGTTGGTACAATTTTTATCCCCTTTTTCCATTTTCACCCCAAAAAGTTCAAATTTTAAAAAGTACCTTTATTTTACGTGTCTGCACACCCAGAGGAATATATACAACGAATTTCATTCTTTTAGGTGCAGCCGTTTGGTTGGTACCATTTTCATCCCTCTATACCCATTTTACCCCTTAAAAGTACGAATTTTGAAGAAATACTTTTATATTATGTATCTACTTTAAAGGAACGTACACACCAAATTTCGTGTTTCTAGCTGTTGTCATTTACCATTTTTATCCCTTTGAAATGGGGCAAATTTTACCCCCTTACGAATAAGAATCACTTTACGCATGTTTTTGTTATAGGGGGGATGTGCAAACCCAATATCAAGTAAGTAAAAGCAGACGTATTTAAAAAGACATGCTTAAAAACTCTAAACTATTAGGTGTTATTATGGTAACTTTAGTCCTTGTGAGGGAAAAATGTTTCTCTTTGGACCAGAGATACAAGCCGCCGCCGCCGCACGTTTCTGCAATTTCATCGACTCATATGGACTTCAACCACGCCGCCGAGATTTGACGGAGTTCTAACTCAGTCAAATCTTACTAGCAAAATAGACAACCCACTTAAAATTACAAAAGAAAATATAAATGTCGACTTAGACATCCTACTGCTGTGAAATATATTGATCTTTCTTTGAATTTGGTATCCTACTATATGAGGACGGCTATAGAAAATTGAATGATTGTATTTTGATTTGAAAGTCGCATTTATATAAGTCAATTCCACTAAGTATGGCCATGTGTTCCTATAAATAACAATGAAGAACAGCTCCTCTATTGTGTCAAAGTAGGTAGAGTTATTCCAGCCTCACATGAAAAGCTGTAATTCAAAAATATTTATTAAATTCATCCATATTATAAATTTTGGGAATGGATCCCCACTCCAAAAAATTATTGTATGGGATAACAATTAGGGTGTCCAACCGCGATTAATCGAATAATTTTTGTCAAATATTTGTTCGAATAATAAAAAATTATGATTTTCCAATAACGAATAATTCGAATAAATTGTCCCAAATAATCGATTAATCGATATTATAAGTTTTGCCTTAAAAATTAATGAAATCGTCGTATGCTTTGTATGATAAATTGATTTTGAATAGCCAGTTTGCTCTATTTGGGTACACCAAATATAAAACCACAATTATTTTCGATTTTTGATTTGTATGCTCCACAGATATTAAAATAACGATTTATCCGACTTCATTTATAGTAACAAGAATAGTAATTTCATAGAATAGTAAATTCATAGAAAAATAAAGTCAGTTCTGTTATAAATCATATGATCCATATTCGAAAAGTCAATGGATAACTTCTGATATTATGCTCATTTAAGGGCAGGTTCTTTATTTTGATAAGATAATAAGATTTTTGTCAAATTCTAATGAATTTCGAATTTGATGTTACAATTTTTAAATAAAATCAGATACATAATAAACGTTCAATATATAGTTGAACTACCGTAAACTGCCGTGTCTTGTCTATATAACTCTAATTAATTATATTTTATTTAAGTGGACAATTGTTCGATTAATCGGTTAATAGAATAACTCTCGACTTCATTATTCGATTAATTGGAAGTTTTTTGTTTTCAAATAAACGAAAAATCGAATAACATAAAATTCAGAATAATTGGATACCCTAATAACAATATTAAATTATTGGAACATTGGCTAATATTAACGAATATTGAACTACTTGCCAAAAAATAAAAGAAAATTGTTCCTTCCAAATAGGGATATTCGGATATTTTGCTGTAGGGGAATGCGCATTCCAAATATCAAGCAAATATAAAAAGACATATTCAAAAAACATGCTTAAATACGCTAAAATATTAGGGATTATTATGGGTATTTTTAGTCCTTGTGAGGGAAAAATTTTTCCCTTTGGGCCGATTTCGCCCCAAGACGCATTTATGGAAAATTTGAACGCTTCTTTCGTTTAGATGCTAGCGTGCTTTCAACGGACGGACGGACGGACATGGCTAGATCGTCTTATAATTTTATGACGATCAAGAATATATATACTTTATAGGGTCTCAGGTCGATATTTCAAGGTGTTACAAACGGAATGACAAAGTTAGTATACCCCCATCCTGGAGGTGGAGGGTATAAAAATGATCTACTCAACATGCCCTTTCAAAATTATAGGGACGCTATTCTGTTCCAAAAATGCTGTTGGACAGTGTAATTAGTACTCGATATAAGGAAATTCTCGATTTATCGAACATACCTGACAATCAGTTGTGCGTTAAATCGGGAACCCTTTATTTGTTTCTCATGAGGCTTAATAAAATTCAGTGTGGGCCCAAATCCAAAACAAAATGTAAGATCCAGCCTAATATCCCAACTTTAGTTTTTTCATACCTAAAATCCAAATGGAAGTCAAGTCTTCAATCACCAAATGCCCCAACGCGCCTGACCATTTACTTTGTGGACACTGCGGCGTATACCTCATTTCAAAAATGTTTGTTGATAACTTATACGCCACAAAGGCCATGGATATTTATTATGGTTCATGCAAAACGCATAAAGCACACTTATCACAAGTTTAAAGAGATAAATTTCCATTTGAGGCCACTTTTCAGTGTAGCCTGTCCGAATGTGCGTCGTAGGTCCGATTTGAATTATGCTCAAAATAGCCTCTCTATAACTATTGATTAGTAAACATTTTTGAGTTCTGTAAAAAATTGAAATTATAAAAGTATCCAAGGATTATTTTGAAATGTTAACATTAAACATTCGACCATCGGGTATATTGCAGAAATTGGCCCAATGTTAATCACTTTTCTTATTTTTAATTAATTTTTCGATTCACTTTTTTATTTTTCGATTTAAAACAAGTAAAAAGGCTATATTAGGACGGGAAGACTATATGATACCCACAACATTTGGGAGAAACATTTGTATTGTGGCTACATCGAAATCTGAACCGATTTTACCCACATTCACCATCGGTGTTTTTCGTTGGATTAAAATATGTCGTGCCAAATTTAAAGAAAATCGAGTACAATATGTGGTTTCTAGAGCGAAAAAAGTCAAATCGGGAGCGACATTGATATGGGGGCTATATCTAAATCTAAATTATACCCTCAATTTGTATGTATTTGTATATTTGTTTGTAACACCCAAAAGGAAACGAGTTATACCCATCGTTTATTTTACAGATCGGTTAGAATCACTTTCTGAGTGGATTTAGCTATGTCCGCCCGTCCGTCTGTCTGTCTGTCCATCTATTCAGTAATCAAAGTACTGGTCGCAATTGTAGCCAGAAGCAAATGAAACTTTGCACAACGAAGTTTTTCGGGATAAGGACAAACGCTATTTAATTTAAAAAAATCGGTTCAGATTTAGATATAGCCGCCATATGAATTTTTTCGGTTCAGATTGCGCGCCTATGTGGTCGGAGGAATGTACACGTCGAATTTCACGACTATAGCTACAATATTTTAGTTGGTACCATTTGTAACCCTTTTTGTCCCGCTCACCCATTATAAAAATTTCGAAAAAAAATCCATTTAGATTGAGCTGCTACGTTGTCAAAGAAATTTACACACCACATTTCACGATTCTAGCTGTAATGCTTTAGTTGGTACCATTTTTATCCCTTTTTGTCCCGCTCACCCCTTATAAGTACAAATTTTGAAAAATGCTTTTATATTACAAGTCTACGTTGTAAGAGAAATGTAGATTCTGATTTTCACGAATATCTGCAATACTTAAATTGGTACCATTTTTATCCCTTTTGGTCTCTTACCTCCTCTAAAAGTAAAAAAATTTCGAAAAATTCTTATTTGTAGCTCGTCTGCATGGTCATTTCAAGGAACACACCATGTTTCTAGCTACTGCCGTTTAGTCAGGACGAAGGTTCGATGTTTATCCCTTTATGTCCCATTTTACCCCCTAAAAGTACGAATGTCGTAAAACCGTCATATTTGAGAACCTATTGTGAAAGTGGGTAACATCATTCCACGTTTGGATATAACCCCGATACAAATATTCTTCCCGATTTGACAAATTGGGTAACTTTAGCCATTCCTTACTTGTTATTTTTACGTTTATATATTAGTCTACCCGCACAGTAATTGTCTCATCATGTCTTAGAAACTACTTAACTATGTTTATGATTTCCTGAAATTAATTTTTCTCGAATATACATGCAGCTGTCTCCCACCCCCTCCTATTATAGCACAGTTCTCCATCTACTGTCCCTTTAAGTTTTCGTTTTTTTTTTTCATTAAAAGCCAACAAACAAAACCAACCGGACAATAACAGTCCGTCCATATCTAATGTTTAATATTTTATA
The DNA here is from genome assembly GCA_947397865.1 of Polietes domitor. Classification (NCBI taxonomy): domain Eukaryota; kingdom Metazoa; phylum Arthropoda; class Insecta; order Diptera; family Muscidae; genus Polietes; species Polietes domitor. The sequence continues at coordinate 97,342,733 of OX377621.1, read as the reverse complement.
TTTGCCCAAGTTTTCCCTTTGTTGGCTTATGCTGAATACATCGCTCTCGTTCTCATTCTCGTTCGTATATGTATTTGGTTGGATTTCGGTCTGTTTACATCTCATCGCAACTGCTGTTTTTTGTTTTCGTTTTTGCTTGTTTCCTTTGTTCTTTGTCCATCTTTATCGCCATTCTGTGGCGGAGTGGCATCAAACTGGCTGGCCACCACAATAACGACGACAATCATAAACTACTCTATATTATTATGTTGTGCAAAGCTTTGGCAAAACAAAATCAACAATTGCTGGGGCGGAGGAGGACGAGGAGGAGGATTGAAAAAAAGCAGAAACAGAGAATAACATTTTAAGGATAAACAAAAACATAAAAGCAGAGACTGAACCAAGTAAACAACAAGCGACAACAGCATAAACAGCGGGGAGCAAAAAGGAAACGGATATTGATTGTCATCGCACAACTGAAACAATGCAGCTTATAAACACACACACACCCACCCACCCACACACACAGAAGTAACAACGCGGCAACATGTAAAAAAGGGTCTCGCTTTTTGTTGAATTTATAACTGCGACAAAAAGTTTTCATAAATTTTCGGAATTCTTGGCAATTTATGGCCATGGCGAGTAGGACAGCACTTTAATGTTTGCTCTTTTGTTTAAACAATTTCTATAAAAGTACAATTAATTTTCCTTTAACATTTAGTTCGTGTAATGAACACTTTTAAAGCAAGTGTAACCCAAAAAACCACGAACAACACGTGGTTTGTTCGAAGCTAATTATAGAGAATATTAAAAGGGCAAGTTTTTAATTAGTCTATTCAATTGAATAGTCGTGTTTTATTGGCAACTCGAATGATTTTTTTTGAAATTTTAAATTTGTTTGAATTTTTGGAAAACTAAGCAACTAAGGAAATTTTTAAATAATTTTGTTTGGAAATTTTACATTCTCGGAAACAAAGTTATTGAAGTTTTCCAAGTTGTACCTGATAATGTGAAATTTATAAACAAAGCGGCTTTAAATGTCGATTTGGTTGTTGGGTAAAAAGTGAAATAATTCTTTAAATTCAACATTTTGATGATGTTACAAATGGATCCGTCCTAATATATATACATAAAGGGTGATTTTTTAAAAGCTATAGGAAAGTTTTTCAAAAAAAAAAAAACACATAAAATTCAGAAAAATGCATGAAATCTTTATTTGAATCGATGGTACGGTCCATATAATTTCATGTTTGAAGATTATTTCATGCAAACGTTGACCTTGACTGCGCCTCAAATGGTCCATCCGCTTAGTCCAATTTTGGCATACTCTTTCCATTTATTCGTGAGATACCGGCCGAAATCTCACGAATAAATGCTTCAATGTTGTCTTCCAATGCGTCAATTGAAGCGGGCTTGTCTGTATAGACATGAGCTTTAACATAGCCCCATAAAAAATAATCTAAAGGCGTTAAATCTCACGATCTAGGCGGCCAATTGACCGGTCCCGAACGTAAAATAAAATGTTCACCGAACTCGCCTCTCAATAAGTCCATTGTTGCGCGTGCTGTGTGGCATGTGGCACCTTGTTGTTCTTGTTGAAACCACATGTCATGCAAGTCAAGCTCTTGCGTTTTGGGCAAAAAATAGTTAGATATCATCTCACGGTAGCGCTCACCATTCACAGTTACGTTACGATTCGCATCATCTTTGAAGAAGTACGGTCCAATGATGCCACCAGCCCATAAACCGCACCAAACTGTGACCTTTTCTGGATGCATTGGTAGCTCTTGCAATGCTTCTGGCTGATATTCACACCAAAATCGACAATTCTGCCTATTTACGTACCCATTGAGCCAAAAATGAGCTTCGTCGCTGAACACAATTTTTCGGTAAAAAAGTGGATCTTCGGCCAACTTTGAATTTTCTTAACAGAGCACGCATTTTTTTGATAATAAAATTCAATAATTTGCAAGCATTGTTCGTTTGTAAGACGATTCATGGTTAAATTATAGACCAAACTGATGATGTGAAACAAACACGAAACGTGCGTCAGCTATTTAAACCAGTGTTGCCAAAAAGATAATAGCTAAAAAATCACCCTTTATTAAGATGGGTCGCGGTCCACACAAATAAAACAATAATTTGCAGTCACCCTCAGAACTGAAGATTGGATTGTTTAATTATGATCTTCAAACTATTTCCAACAACAAAATAGTGCAACATCTTTTTCTGAATTAATAGACCCTTGAAAGCACTTTAAATACAATTTTAGACAAAACAAGTAAAAAGGCGTTAAGTTCAGCCGGGCCGAATCTTATATACGCTCCACCACGGGGTGCATTCCTCAGCATTAGATCCGGTAGATTAGAGGCTGTCGACTTTACAAAGAAGTGAAGTAACATATTTTGAAAATTGTTATATTTGTTTACTATTTCAAACTATAATGCATACTTATGTACACTGTCATAAAGAAATAAAAAGAAAACAAGTAAGGAAAGGCTAAAGTCGGGCGGGGCCGACTATATGATACACTCGACTTTCTATCCGAATACAATTCAACTCGGTAAAAAGTGAAAACGGGAAGAATTTTTTGTATGTTTTCTAATCATAGGCTAATATAACCTGGTCTAATTTGTCAAATCGAATAGAATATTTTTATCGGGGCTATATCCAAACATGAATTAAAGTGACTAATCCATAATTCAAAATAAGTTCTTCCAGTTCAAATATAACGTGTTATGCTCACTTCAAAGAAATTCGGTGAAAATTCGTGTTTTCTGGGGCGGAAAAAGTCTATTTGGGAGCGAAATTTGTATTGGAGCTTTATGTAAATCTGAACCGATCTGAACCATTTTTACCATGGGTGTTTCTAGTTGAAATATAAGATATTTTGAAAGATTTGAAAAAGATCTGTTAAAATATATGGTTTATAGAGTGGAAAAAGTGAAATTGGGAGTGAAATTTGTGTAACAGCTATATATAAATCTGAACCGATCTGACCCATTTGCACCATGGCTGTTTATAAAACAAATATAATATATTTCGCCTAATTTGAAGAGGATCTATTAAAATATGTGGTTCTTAGAGAAGAAAAAGTCAAATCAGGAGCGTAATTTTAATAGGAGCTATATATAAATCTGAACCGATCTGACCCATTTTTACCACAGATGTTTCTAGTTTGAATATAAGATGTTTTGCCAATTCTGAAGACAATCTGATACAATATGTGGTTTCTAGAGCTGAAAAAGTCAAATCGAGAGCGAAATTTGTATGGGAGCTATATATAAATCTGAACCGATCTGACCCATTTTTACCACAGGTGTTTCTAGTTGAACTGTAAGATTTTTGACCAATTTTGAAGAAAATCTGTTAAAATATGTGGTATCTAGAGTGAAAAGAGTCAAATCGGGAGTGAAATTCGTATGGGGGCTATATCTAAATCTGAAGCGATTTTCTTCAAATTAAACAGCGTTCGTTCTTATCCCGAAAAACTTCGTTGTGCGTTTAGTTCTGTCTACAATTATAATAGACATAATAGAAGAATTCACCACGATACCAAAGGATTTATTTATAGAGATATTGACTTTCTGCATCAAAGACACAAGATATTTTAAATACGACGACAAATTCTATGAGCAAAGAAAAGGAATGCCAATGGGCTCCCCTGCATCACCAATAATTGCGGACATAATTATGGAACAACTTCTTGACACAGCAATTGAGAAAATGACCAGAAAACCTAGGTTCTTGACAAAATACGTTGACGATCTCTTCGCAATTTTGAAGAAAAATGATGTTCATGAGACAATCAAAATACTAAATGGATACAACAGACAGATTCAATTCACGATGGAAGAAGAAAAGGACAACAAATTACAGACAAGGCAACATCATAAAACTAGACTGGTATCAAAAACTCACATCTTCAGGCCGATTAATTAACTTTTATTCAAAACACCCAAGAAGGACAATTTTCAACACCGCGACCAATTTTATCAAGAGAGTACTAGACATAAGTGATGAGGACTTCCACAAAAATAACATAGAGAAAATTAAAAATATTTTAAGAAGAAATGACTTTCCCATAAAAACAATAAGAAAATTTATTAGAAATGTACGAAATCCCAAAAGCCACATAGAAAAACCAACAAAGCTGTACAAGACTATAACATAAATACCCGGATTCTCGGAAAGATTCAAAAACTCAGACTTATATGACAAAGAAAAATATGAATTAGCCCAAAAATCTCACAACACGGCCAACAATTTATTCAGCAAGACAATATCAACAAAAAAAAAAGACAGAACGGACGTAGTACATAAAATTAAGTGTAATGGTGACAAGTCCAACTTATGCAATAAAGTATATGTTGGTATTACAAAGACAAAATTAAAAACTAGACTTTCTTCTCATAAATCTGACCTAAAAGCACTTGACAAACCTTTAGAGCAAAAACTGCACTTGCAGCCCACTGTGCACTGACTGGACACACAACTTTGACGACGTAGACATATTAACAGAAGAAAGTAACTACCATAGGAGATATACATTAGAAATGCTCTACATTACGGACGTTCCTCCTGAAAAGAGACTAAATTACAAGACAGACACAGACAAATGCGCACACATATACAGAAATACCATACACAAGAATAGGAAAGACGGACAGTAGTTGACAAAAACTTGTGAAAGTAGAAGGATCGTTTTGTTTTTCAAAATGTAATTAAATTAATTGTTTAAAAATTGTTTGTATATTGATTGTTATTCTTATGTATATTTGTTTAGTGTAACGCCCCTGAGGATGATCGACGAAGTCGTTCGAAATATCGGGAACAAAATTGAAAAATAAAATAATAAACAAATAAGATCTTGTTTTCATTTACTTGAGACCTTAAGCCGGACAATAATACAAACCATTGAAATTCCATTGCTTCATTATTATAATATTAATAGTCTACTACTATATATTTAAAACTGCTATTGCAATCAAAAAGTGAACATGAGGGAGCAATCTTCAAAAATGTATCTAAATACTCCTCATTAGGGAGAAACATTTTTCCTCAGGGCCGATTTCTCCCATATTGGAATGAACGCATTTAATTTCATGATTCTAGGTACATCCGTTTGCTTGGTACCAAATTTATCCCGTTTTGATTCTAAAGGTACGAATATCGAAAGATATCTTTATTTTTCGTGTCTACACAGTCACAGCAGTGTACACACCGAATTTCACTATTCTAACTGCAACCCTTGATTGATTTCATTTTACTTGATTGGTACTATTTTTATCCCTTTCGCCCCATTTTCAGGCTAAAAGTACAAATTTCAAAAAAAAAAAAATCCTATATGTTTCGCGTCTACGCAGTCAGATAAATGCATACACCGAATTTCAGGATTTTAACTTCAGCGTTTTGGTTGGTACCATTTTTATCCCTCTTTTCCAATTGTATCTCTTAAAAGTACAAATTTCGAAAAATTTGTCCATTTTACGTGTCTACGTAATTATAGGGATGTACACACCGAATTTCATGTTCCTTTTGTCGTATCATTGGTACTATATTTATCCCTTTTGTCCCATTTTACCAGCTATATCTTTTTTGTACTTTTTGGTGATTACACGTTACTAGAGGAAGTTACGAAACAAATTTCCAGTGTATAAAAATCAGAAATTTGCAATGCAAATAAAAATTGCTTGAACGAATTTTTAGTATGGGGTCACAGATGTAAGGTAACCGTTTTACACCCAGAAGGTCTCGGGTTCGAATGGTGACTCGGGAAAAAACTTTTTTTTTAGTTTTTTATTACTTCTATAAATAAACAATGTTTAATTTTGTTAATTAATTATTAGTACTACATAATATCAGTGAAATTGAGTAGTGTTAATTTATTTAATGCTAATTTAATTTAATATTAATTTGCGTTATATATTAATTCATACTAAATAAATATTTTGTTAAGTTTCCATTTGTCAGTTCTAATGAACAAAAGGGTTTGCTTTAGTTAATCACCACTCACAACTGAAGATAGCTGAGGTGGTTAGAGTGCCGTAGTAGCAACCAAAAGGGCCGCTGTTCAACCCCCTGTAGCGGCGGATTTTTCAAAACGGAAATGGAAACTAGTGAAAAAGTGGTTCTTTTGCAACTACTTTAAAATAACATTTAAGTCTATCAAAATAAAGAACATCCATCCTATGAGAACTCCAAATGTTAAATTCATTGGTGAAGATCCCAACTATTTCCGAATTACAAGATAAACATATTTTTCACTTCTTTGGGTGCTATCTTGTCGCTTGGTTATCTATTCATCAAATAGCCCAAAAAACCAAATACAAGCCATAATGTTATATCCAAATTGTTATAACTTAACTAAATCTGAACCGATTTTCCTCAAATTAAATAGCGTTCGTCCTTGATCCACAAAACTTAATTGTGCCATTTTTTGTTCAGATCGGACAATAATTGCGACCTGTAATTTGATAACAACAATAGATGGACAGACGGACAGATCGACTCAGAAAGTGATTCTAAGATTTGTATAAAAAATGACGGGTCGTTTCCTTTTGGGTGTTACCAACAAATAGACTAAGGTATTATAAGTTAGTTTGCGGCCAAATGTTTGTAACACCAAGAAATAATTGAGCTATACCCACCTTTAAGTATACGGATCGACTTAGAATCGCCAGCTGAATGGATTTAACGATGTCTGTCTGTCCGTCTGATGTCCATCTAAGCTTATTCGCACTCTACAGGTCGCAATTGTCGTCCGATCTTCATGAAATTTTGGCAGAGGTTACTTTTTTGGCTAAGGACGATTGGTAGATTTGGAGAAAATCGGTTCATATTTAGACATATTCTCCATACAAAAGTCGATCCCGATTTGACTTTTGCCGCTCTAGAAACCACATATTGAACCCGATATTCTTTAAATTTGGCAAAACATCCTATAATCCAACTAGAAACACCTATGGTGAAAAAGGGTAAGATCGGTTCAGATTTAGATATAGTCCCAATACAAATCTTGCTCCCAAATGTTTAACCGATTTTGGCCAAAATATATATATATATTATATTTCACCTATTTCGTTCCAGGTTTCAATATAGCCCCATACAAATATCCTTTCCGATATAACATTTTTTGTCACACACATACATTTACAAGATACAAAAATCCTTCGTGTTCACTTTATTACCGAATTGATTTGTATTCGGATAGAAAGTGTATCAGTGTATCATATAGTCGGCCCCGTCCGACTTTAGCCTTTCCTTACTTGTTTCCCTCTAGAAACCACATTTTTTCTTCAAATTTGGTACAAGGTCTTACATTTGAACTAGAAACATATGTGGTGCAAGTGGGTCAGATCGGTTCAGATTTAGATATAGCTCCTATGCAAATTTCGGCCTCCATATGACTTTTTGCGCGCTAGAGACCACATATTTTAAACGATTTTCTTCAAATTTGACACAAACCTTGTATTTGATCGGTTCAGATTTAGATATATCTCCCATACAAATATCCATTTAACTTTTTGGGCTCTAGAAACCACATATTTTATCGATTTTATTCAAAAATTAAATAACAACTTGTATTTCAATTGGAAGCATTATGTGGGTCGATCGATAACATCGATGTCGTTCCAAAGTTGGCAAAATACTTTATATTTCAACAATAAAACCTATAGTGATTGTGAGACACATCTATTCTGGTTTTAATACAGGCCTCATACAAATGTCCTTCCCGATTTAACTTTTCTCTCGAAGGTATTACAGATTTTGATCTAATTTAGCAGAACACGTTATATGTCACATTGTGGAAGTAGGTCACATCGGTTCATGATAGTTCCAGATTTCTCTTTTTGCCCCGAATTTAATTGTAATGGTTTATAAAGTGGAGGGTATCATATAGTCGGTCCCGCCCGACTTTAACCTTTCCTTACTTGTTTTATTTATTTTAGTTTGGCTATATTTAAAAATACATTTTCCTGTAATGTTACTGCACTTCTACGAAAACGACAGCCTCTGTGGAATGCACCCATGGTGGAGGGTACCCATGCCATATGTAAATGAATTTGCATTCTATTAAATAAAGATGCAAAATGGTATTGAACCAGGACAATATCCCTGTTCAAATCAAATTTGATAATTTTATATTAAACTTTTTACTTGAAAATCACGAAATATATTTCTAACTTCTACCAGAAAAAAATTATAATTTTTTTAAAAATTGTCCTATGTGAAAATTCATGATTTTCGATCCACATATTCATATTTTTTGAAAATAGGAAAATGCAGTTCTTCTGAATATGGAAAATAGAACAAATTTGCAAACTTTCATTAAAATCGGAAAACCTCACTTCTGTTCCATTTCATATGGAATTAGTCACTATATTTCCATTCAACTGTATCAGTTGACGTGGAGATTGTTTGGGGTACGCATTCCAAAAACTGAGAAAAGACACAATGAAAAGGACAAACCCGTCCAAGAAGTAACGCTGCGGCAGAGCAGCTACCTCCAACGAATTATACAACCAACGAAGCGACGAAAAACGCGAACAAAAACCTTCTCAATATCTTAAATGAATTATTAAAATTTATGAGTTACGCAAAGAAATTAATTACAGGTAAGACCGTCAAGGAACACAAAAGAAAACACCATTAGTCTGCAGGGCTAATTCCCTCACCAGACTGAAATATATGACTAAAATGCAAAAGGTTAATACAATAAATGCTAAAGTCTATGATGAAATATTACTTTTGCTTATCTTTAAAGTAAATTACACCACACTTTATGATTTTATGACGTCTTTTCGATTCGCGTTCCTTTCGAACAACCTCTAGTGAAAAACACATTAAGCTGCTTAAGCCAAGCTCTTCCTTGCGCGAAGAGTTGAGTGAAACTAAATTTTGTCCTTTTTGGAAATGTGTTCGTTTTGGTGTTCGCACAAGTATTTGCATGAAAAGTAATTAAAATGACAGAACATTTCATTGACCCTGAGACGAACATAAATATTCTCTGTTCGGTTTGATACCAAAACAAGTAAAAACGCGTTAAGTTCGGCCGGACCGAACTTTATATACCCTCCACCATGGATTGCATTCCACAGAGGTTGTCGGTTTTCGTAGAAGTGCAGGAAAATATAATTTTTTTAATATAGCCAAACCGAAAGAAATACAAATATAGCAAAAATAATTTTATAAATTAATATAATATTTTAATTATTTCAAACCATTATTTGTTTCAAATCAAAAAATAATTATTCTTATATTTCAATTTTCAAAAAGCTTAAATACCATAAATATTGGTAGATAGTCGGTGCTACTGTTGGTTGTATTTCCATTCTATTTTAATTCCAAAAGTACTAATTTTGAAAATCCATTATCAGACGTACATAGTGCAAAATAACCTAACTTCATGATTCAACCAATTTTTGCCGTAAAAGAAAAAGTACGAATTTGGAAAAAAACTTTTTATTTTGCGTGTCTATGCAGTCAGAGGAATGTATACACCGAATTCCATGATTCCAGCTGCTCCCATTTGGTAGGTACCATTTTTACCCCCTTGACGTTTCTTCGCAATTAGAATTTCATCATTCTAGCTGTAGTCGTTTAGTTGGTACTATTTTTATCCCTCTGTACCATTGTATCCCTTGAAAGTACGAATTTGGAAAAATCCGTTTATTTTCCGTGTCTACGCAGTCAGAGGAATGTATACTCCGAATTTCATGACTCATTTGATTGGTACTATTTTTATCCCCTTTTTTCACTTTAACCCCAAAAAGTACGAATTTCGAAAAATCCCAATCAGAGGAATGTATATAGCGAATTTCATTATTCCAGGTGTGGCCCTTTGGTTGGTACCATTTTTATCCCTCCGTACCCATTGTATCCCTTGAAAGTACGAATTAAAAAAAAAACCTTTATTTTTCAAGTCTACGTAGTCAAAGGAATATATAGTCCGAATTGCATGACTCTAGCTGCGGCCATTTGGTTGGTACTATTTGTATCCCCTTTTTCCATTTTAACCCCAACAAGTACGAATTTCGAGAAATTCATCTAATTTCCGTGTCTAAGCAGTAAGAGGAATGTATACTCCGAATTTCATGACTCTAGCTGCGGTCATTTGATTGGTACTATTTTTATCCCCTTTTTCATTTTAACCCCAAAAAGTACGAATTTTAAAAAATCTGTTTATTTTAATTGTCTACGCAATCAGAGGAATGTATACACCGAATTTTATTATTCCAGGTGTAGCCGTTTGGTTGGTACCATTTTTATCCCTCCGTACCCATTGTATCCCTTGAAAGTACGAATTTGGAAAAAAACTTCTATTTTTCATGTCTGCGTAGTCAAAAGCATGTATACTCCGAATTTCATAACTCTAGCTGCGGTCATTTGGTTGGTACTATTTTTATCCCTTTTTCTATTTTGACCCCAAAAAGTACGAATTTCGAAAATTCAGTTTATTTTCCGTATCTACACAGTCAGAGGAATGTATACTCCGAATTTCATGACTATAGCTGCGGTCATTTGATTGGTACTATTTTTATCCCCTTTTTCATTTTAACTCCAAAAAGTACGAATTTTGAAAAACCATGTATTTTACTTGTCTATGCAATCAGAGGAATGTATACACCGAATTTCATTATTCTAGGTACATCCGTTTGGTTGGTACCATTTTTATCCCACCGTACCCATTGTATCCCTTGAAAGTACGAATTTGATAAAACTATTAATTATATTACACCGAATTTCGTGTTTCTAGCTGTTGTCGTTTGATATGTACAATTTCTATCCCTTTTTTGCCCCATTTCACCCCCTACAAATAAGAATCGCTTTATGGTGCAAGTTTTTGCTATAAGGGAAATGCGCATACCAAATATCAAGCAAATATAAACAGACATATTCAAAAAAATGCTTAAATACGCTAAAATATTAGGGATTATTATGGGTATTTTTAATCCTTGTGAGGGAAAAAATTTTCCCTTTGGGCCGATTTCGCCCTCTTTCAATCCCAACCGATCTACGACTATAAGACGTATTTATGGAAAATTTGAACGTTCTAGCTCCTTTCGTTTAGATACTAGCGTGCTTTCAACAGACGGACGGACGGACATGGCTATATCGTCTTAGAATTTTATTACGATCAAGAATATATATACCTTATAGGGTCTCAAGTCGATATTTCAAGGTGTTACAAACGGAATGACAATATAATATACCCCGATGGAGGGTATAAAAAGGGCAAAGTTCGCCATCTTGAAGGGGGGAATTAAACTAAAATATTAAAGGAGTTCACTGAAACCATAATAAAACTGAATATAAAAATATTCACTAGTCATTAAATCAAAAAATCACAATAAATAAATGAAGATAAATCACTATCCAATCCCATGTTAGTCCCATCAAATTTAAACTCCAAATTTACTTTCTTGGCAATAAAGTGGAATTATGTTTTGTTGGTACTTTACAGCTGCTTAATTTTTCCATCTTTTTTCTTTTTGTTCTTACTCGCAATAACTCTGGCCATCTGTGCCGAAAGTTCAACCCTTTTAACTGTAGTATATAGTAATATGTGCTGGAATATTTGCCTTTTACAAATCATTTCAGGGTCATGTCTGATTGATGGTAGTCTCCTTCAAATAAATTCAAATCCATTGTTATGTACCACCATGAACATACATGAACACCGACTTTACCCAAAAAAGTTCTTTCGCAAAAGAACAACGACCGCATGGCTCGGGTGGGTCTGGGCAGACACAATGTCCACTTGTGGCCACAAATCGAAAAACATTTGTCTTTTGTTTCTTCATTCGTATGCAAACCAAAGACAGCAACAACGAAACACAATCCAAATACATTTTTAATTGGTTTTGATAATGGCACAAAGCACCATCGTGTACGACGAATGTGTGCTAAAGTTCACGTGATTGAGATGCCACTACTCTCTGCCATAGGTGTGTTCGATTGGGCTTGCAATCTCAACATTTATATAGGCGGGGAATATTTTCACATGTCACGAGAATTCACACATCCATTTCCAGAGATTCCTGGACGAAAAGTGAATTTGCGGGATTTCAGATACAAATCCATCGATAACAATGCCACCTTTTCAAGCCTCTTACGTGTTTAGCAAGTAAACCAACCAAACATGGTCAATATCTCAATAACACAGTTCAGATTTTAAAATCTGTTATTATTCGTAATGAATAAGCTATAACAATCTGAACCGATCTAACCAGCTTTCGTCACAGGTGTTTCTAGTTAGATTTGTGTTAAGTGTTAAGGTGTTAAGCAAAATTTTAAGAAAATCGGGTACCATATATGCTATATATGATCCACAAAACTTACTTGTACCAATTTTTGTTAAGATCGGACTATAATTGCGACCTGTAATTTGATTACAACAATATATGGACAGACGGACATTGTTAAATCGACACATATTCTAAGCCGATCTGCATAATAAACTAAGGGTCCAACTCGTTTCCTTTTGGGTGCAAATGCACAAAGACATAATACTCTCATGGAGTGTATAAATATGGAAAAAATAATTTTATAAATAAATATAAAATTATATATATATATAAAAAGCATGCAAATGTAAATATAAGACAGTAATCTTCAATACAGCTTAAATCTTTTTATTTTACGTGTCTACACAATTAGAGGGTTGTACACACTAATTTTCATCATTTTAGCTGTAGCCTTTTAGTTAATACCATTTTTATCCCCCTGTACCCATTTTATCCTTTGAAAGTACGAATTTGGAAAAACTTTTTATTTTTCGTGTCTACGCAGTCAGAGGAATGTATACTCCGAATTTAATTATTCTAGGTACAGTCGTTTGGTTTATACCATTTTTATCCCTCTATGTTAATTTTACCCCTTAAAGGTACGAATTTGGAAAAAATTCTTTGAAAGATCTTTCTATTGTGTGTGTGTGTTTACGAATTTTATGATTCTGTCTGCGGCCATTTGTTTGGTACCATTTTTCCTCTTTTTCCCAATTTAGCCCCTTAAAAGTATGAATATCGAAAAATGCCTCTATTGTGCGTGTCGACGCAATTAGACTAATTTCAACTAATTAATTTCAAACTAATTAAATTCATCGTTTTAGCTGTAGGGATTGGTTGGTACCATTTTTATCCCTTGAAGGCACGAAATTTGCGTATTTATGCAGAGGAATGTATACACTGAATTTCACTATTCTAGGTGCAGCCGTTTGGTTGGTACTATTTTTATCCCTCTGTGTCAATTTTACTCCTTAAGAGTACAAATATGGAAAAAATCATTTTATATGATGACTGTGTCTACTCAATCAGAGCAAAGCACACTCCGAATTACGTGTTGTTGTGGTTTGATAGGTACCATTTTTATCCCTTTTTGTCCTATTTTACCTCCTACAAATAAGAATCACATATTCAAAAAAACATACTTAAATACTCTAAAATTGTAATGGTTAATTTGGGGAATTTTCAGTACTTGTGAGGGAAAAAATTTTCCCTGTGGACCGATTTTGCCCAATTTCAATCCCAAATCACCTTCATCTAAAGACATATTTATGTCAAATTTGGACCTCCTGCCTCATTTTGTTTAGATGCCCATGCCCACATGCCCAGATCGTCTTAAAATTTAATGTCGATCAGAAGATATTCGTTATTTCAAGGTGTTACAAACGGAATGACAAACTTTGTATACCCCCATCCTGCAGGTCGAGGGTATTAAAATGCTACGGCGGCAGAAATTAAAACCTTAACTCTGATTGCGTACACTGGTAAAATAAAATAATTTTTAGAATTTCGTATTTTTTTGGAAGGGATGGGGATGGAAATGATACAAACCAAACGGCTGTAACTACAATTATAAAATTCGAAATTTATTCCTTTAGGGAAAAACGGATCAAAAGGGGATATAATTTGTACCAACAAAACGGCAGCATATAGAATTATGAAATTTTGTGGATACATTCATCTGACTGTCACAGACAGTTTGTCTGCCACAGTCTTGCAAAATAAGATGACTTTTCCAAATTCTTACTTTTAGGATCGCAATGGCAAGATAGGGATAAAACTGGTTCCAAGCAAATGCCTGTCGCTACAATCATGAAAATTTTTCTGACAATCAAAATGGTATAGAAATGGTACCAAACAAACGCTGACCACTAATATCACTGTGGAACAAAATGAAACTTTTTTCGAAAATAACAAGGTTCTGACAACGGATTCTGATAAAGGGGCAAAGAGAAAATATGCGAAAATATGCGGTTTGAAAGTTTTGCATATGGTGGTCATTTTAGAGGGGGTGAATATTGATATATATATATGATGGGATCTGTTCAGCAATATTACTTAAAACATTACGATGAAGATTTTTGTGGAACATTTTAAGTGGAGGCAGCTGCACCTTTAAAATTCCGTACATATAGTTATGATGGTATCAAAGTCGTCTATAAAAAAATTAAGTTGCCACGCCCACTTACAGTGGGATGATAGTAGATTTTGTTGATGCAAAAAAACCTTAGGAAACTGGTAGACCTTTTAAATTTCGTACATATATTTATGATTCTTACAAAAGTTGTTTAGAAAAAAATTAAATTGCTCAACCTGCTGCCACCCCCGCTTTCAGTGGGATGGTAGATGGTTTTTTGAAAGAAAATACATTAGGAAAGAGATACGCATTTAAATTCTGTAGTAAAGGTGCTTACCGAAGTTGTTTAGCAAAATTTTAAGTTGATCAATCTACTGCCACACCCACTTACAGGTAGACCTCTGAAAAGTATTTCAGTTATCATACTGATAACTAATCCTTTCAAAAATCGAGTTACCACCTGGTTCAATTTTCCATTTTTGGTAATTTTAAAATGTTGGCAACACGCTGCCATTATTACTTTTTATACCCTCCGCCTCCAGGATTGTGGTATACTAAGTTTGTCATTTCATTTGTAACACCTTGAAATATCTACCTGGGTCCCTATAAAGTATATATATTCTTGATTGTCATAAAATGTCCTTCCGACTGTTGAAAGCACTCTAGCATCTAAACGACGTCCAAATTTAACATAAATGT
The DNA here is from genome assembly GCA_947397865.1 of Polietes domitor. Taxonomy (NCBI): domain Eukaryota; kingdom Metazoa; phylum Arthropoda; class Insecta; order Diptera; family Muscidae; genus Polietes; species Polietes domitor. The sequence goes on along the minus strand of OX377621.1, from coordinate 97,327,691 downwards.
GTCTTATAGTTGTAGGTCGGTTGGGATTGAAAGTGGGTTAAATCGGTTCACAGGGAAAAATTTAATCCTTAATATATAGAGTATTTAAGCATATATGTATTTAACATTCCCCCAAGGCAAAAAGGTATAAAACTGTACTTATCAAACGACAACAGCTAGAAACACGGAATTTTCCACAAGGATTATTTCCGAATTTGTACTTTTAAGGGGTAAAAGGGACATAGAGTGATGATAATAGTACCAACCAAACGGCTACACCTAGAATAATGAAATTCGGTGTATACATTCCTCTGGCTGCGTAGACACGAAAAATAAAAATGTTTTTCCAAATTCGTACTGGGTGATTCCATTGGAACGTGTGTGACACTTTTCCTTAAATATGTTTAAATATCTCCCAAATTCATTGACTGAGATTTTTGCTATATTGCCAATTGAAAACGTCGAAATATTATTGCAATTTTATTTATTTACTACAATCTAGAGCTAAGGTCACACCCGTGAGATATTGCGATTTTACATATTTTCTTAAATTCTGCAATGTTCTTCCATTACATGCCTTTGTTAATTTTTGCTAATCAAACGAGTAGTTCATACACCTTCTTCTACAGTATACATTACCTACATCTCATTATGAAAATAGGAAATATAGGATATTTAAATTGTAACGGGCGTGACATTTTGACGGAAATCCTGTTACGACACCAGTCTATATCTGAAAAAGGAAATGATCAGACCTATTGTAGTCATATTTTTTTAATATAATCCAAAATATGTATTATGGGAAGTATAAACATTAAGAATGTTTAACGGTGTTTTCTTAAATTATAAATAGATTTTGAAATTTTGTCGAAAAAAGGATGACTTTACGTGGAATCACCCTACTTTAAAGGGATATAATGAGAACAGAGGAATAAAAATAATACCAGCTATACGGCTACTGCTAGAATGATGAAATTTGGTGTGTACATCCCTCTAATTGCGTCGACTCGCAAAATAAAGAGATTTTCGAAAGTCGCACTTTTCAGAGAGTAAAATGGGAAAAAGGGGATGGAAATACAACCAACCAATATTTATGGTATTTAAGATTCTTTGAAGATTGCCGTCTTAAATTTAATTTTTGAATTGATTTGAAGTATTATTTCGATATATATATATATATAGTATAAACGTGTTGGTAGCGTAGTAAAGTAAGAATAATTTTATATTTATACACTCCACGAGAGTATTATGTCTTTGTGCATTTGTTTGTAACACCCAAAAGGAAGCGAGATAGACCCATTGTTAAGTATACCGATCGACTTAGAATCCAAATACAAATGTTGCTCCCAAATGTTTAGCCGACTTTGGCCAAACTATACATATTATATTTCACCTATTTCGTTCCAAATTTCAATATACCCCCATACAAATGTCCTTTCCGATTTAACATTTTTTGTCAAACACATACATTTAAAGGATACAAAAATCCTTTCCGTTTTCACTTTATTACCGAATTGAATTGTATTCGGATAGAAAGTGGAGTGTATCATATAGTCGGCCCGACCTTACTTGTTTCCCTCTAGAAACCACATTTTTTCTTCAAATTTGGTACAAGGTCTTACATTTGAACTAGAAACATCGGTGGGTAAAGTGGGTCAGATCGGTTCAGATTTATATAGAGCTCCCATAAAAATTTCGATCCCGATTTGAATTTTTCCCCTCTGGAAACCACATATTTTAACAGATTTTCTTCAAATTTGGCACAAAATCTTATATTGGAACAAGTAAGGAAAGGCTAAAGTCGGGCGGGGCCGACTATATAATACCCTACACCACTCCCTGCGTACATACCTCGCTTTGATTACTAAACCCAGGTATTTCATGAGGTATTCCTAGTTGAGACATATAGTGATCTGCAAAATTTGATGAAGATCCTAAGATGTAGTTTATAGAGCAGTAATAGAGCAGAATGGGGCCCCATTTGGGTTATACCAAAGTATGAACATATATGCATCTCCCAAACAAATAAAGAAAGGCTAAAGACGGACGGAACCACTATATGATACACCCACTTTCTATCTCATTACAATACAATTCGGTAAATACTTTTAATACTTTCTAAAAATACGATACATCTCAAATTGGTCCATTGTGCACTCTTCGAAAATAATCCGACTACAGCACTCCTAGCATTTATTGACATTAAAAATGCGTTTGATGCATTTTCGAATTCCGCAATTTGGAGCGCGGTTTCTTGAAAAGACACACCTGGGAAAATATACCTGTATACAGGAATGCAAGCTGTGACGTTCGTCACAATGGGAATATAAGCCGTTCAACAAATATTAAAATTGAACTACTGGAGGCTCACATGATAGTGTGTAGACATATCAACATCATACTCATACTCCACAGCTACAATTCAATATATGGGCCAAATAATACTGGTGTAGATAATACTGGGCAGACCATATTCGTGGTTCCGACTAGAACGCCAACATCACAACTGTAGTTGCCATATCGACCATCTAAGAACTGACCTAATCCGACAAGCAGGGAGCTGACCAACATCTTAAGCTGGGTAATATTTCACGTGTTGTCAAAAAAGTTCCGCGACTACTTTATAAATTGATTGGAATGTTTTTAAATATTTCGAAAGCGAGTTATGTAGTCGACCAACCCGACTGCCCAACTTTAGCTTTCAATTGTTCATTTCCGGGTAATTTTAAGTATTTCCACAGCATCAAGAACATATCGAATATTGCTGGTATTTACATCCGTTTTTATGGGGACCTTGTATTCACACTGGCTTAATATTCCAAATATTCCACACACACACACTCACAGAAATCCACACAAACATACATATATCCATGGAAAATATATGGAAAATGAATGAACATTCATCATTTCTCTTTTCCCTTTTCCGCATTGAAGAGATTCAGAGTGGCTTTCGGCCGCATAGTTCCAATAGTTTTGCAGTTGGTGCTTTTCTTTTCAAGAGCAGCAATTTTTAGGTTTTTCTTTTCGTTTGAATCACCATTAACCCTCAAAGGTCCACATTTTAGGCAACCGAATGGGAGTTTTTTTTTGGCTGGAGGTAACACTATTTTATTAACCATCAGTAGAACCCTAAACAGAAGAGCGATGAAAAAATTGAAATAAATCAAAAATTTGTATATTTCATAATAAAAAATTGGACTTGGACCTTTAAGGGTTAATTCATGCATTTCATAGTTTACGTAGGTAGCGTTATGCTGCAAGTATCCACTTAAATCTCCAAGATGAATATTTGCTGGTTTGTCCTTAACCGTTTGGCCAGTATCTGCTTTTCATCGACATTCGTAACTAGTGGTATGGCAAAGGATTGTCCAAAGAAGACCAGGCATGAGTCATATGCCAATAACATTCGCATGAAACATGGACATGGACAATGGACTAGCTATAACAATCATCGCATACCATGTATGTGAGCACTTTTCCCAGTGCATGCTGCAGCTTCTTAATCATATGAGAGAATACTTGATTTTGGTTATTTAAACCGTCGACAAGGAAACTGATAACGCTTCACAAACACAAAAGGGTCCAGTGCATCAAATATTTGATTCCAAACAAATTCCCTTTAGATGGCAAATGAAGCTGTTGATGTCAGAGTTGTGAAAAAAACAATTTTTGTGGAGAAATGGATTATTGTCTGACCATTGTGTTTATAATGAAAATGTCTACATGAATTAGTAATAACAAGTAAAAATGCTCGACCGGGCAGCAAATTTCAAAGAAATGTTATTTATATAAATATTAGATATTATTGTGGGTATTTTCATTCGTTGTTGGGGAAGAAAGTTTTTTCTTCGAACCGGTTCCGCCCATTTTCAATTCCAACCTTCCATGCAGTCAAGTCGGCTTACATACATATCGAATTTCGTTCCATTTTTATCCCAAAAGTACGAATTTCAAAAATACTTTATCATTCGCATTCATAATGGAATGTACACTCCTAATTTTACAATTCAAGATACAGTTATTTGGTCTACTCCAATTTTGTCCTTCTTTCCCATTGTGACCATAAAAGTACAAGTATCTAAAGATTACTTTATATTTCGAGTATACGAGCGAAATATACACTGATTTTCATTATACTAGATACAGTTGTTTGATCGTTACCAATTTTATCCTCCATCTTACCTTTTCTCCAAAAGATAAAAAATCGAACATTTTTTTCTTAAATACACAGCCGTAATCATTATACCAGCTATAGCCGTACAGTTGGTACCATTTTTATTCCTCTGTTCCCATTGTATCCCTTGAAAGTGCCAATTTGGAAAAACCTTTTTATTTTCCGAGTCTACGCAGTCAGGGGAATCTATACACAGAATTTCATTATTCTAGCTGCGGTCATTATGTTGGTACAATGTTTATCCCCTTTTCCATTTTACCCCCCTAAAAGTAAGAATTTCGAAAAATCCCTTTATTTTACGTGTCGACGCTATTTCATTACTATAGGTGCACCCCCATCCTGGAGGTGGAGGGTATAAAAATATGAATAAATTTTTACTTCGTTGCTTACAGATTTTCTCCTCTGGGAACGAAAATTTCATTTTCGTTTTTGGGCGTTATTTCAATTGTCTTTGGGGCTTATTTCATTGGGGATTATTTGGAGTTTTTTGCATGGTGCCGGGAAATTAAAATAACTTAATCCAGACCATTTAGTTCTCACTCGATGCGTAACACCTTTTACACTTGGCAGGGTGAGAGTATCATATCATAGGCTATAAATAGGTGAGATAAGAAGGAATTTTTTCAGAAGCGGTAAAAAGGGAAAAAGGTATACAAATCTTTATAAAGGGTCCGCCAAATAACTTTTTTTTTGAAAATGCTATAAAAAAACTACTGAATATTTTCTCAAAAATGGAAAATAATTTCATTCAAATGACTGCCTCGGCTGGCCATGCAGTAGCCTACACGATCGGTCCAATTTTTAAGCACATTATCGATTGTGTGCAGCTGTATTTCACCAATGCACTATGGTCCCAAATCCATATGTATTGGAGAAAACAAGGTGGCAACACTGCAAGTCTGAGAGGCATTTAAAGTTTGCCGTTGAAACAAGTGGGATTAATTCAAGCCTAAGGCAGATATACAAAATACTTAAATTTAAGGCGTAAAAAGAAAATAATGAAGTGACTATATTATTGAAAATGATGGCCGGCGTAAGTAGTTGAAAAATATATTTAACATTTTGTGATTACTGTAGTCTTGTCAGTTTTCTTAAGTGTTGTAATTTTGTGATTCGTAGTGAGCATAACATATAAATGTCGTGGACCAAAAGATATACGTATTTCTCAACTTGACTCAAAGTGTAAATGTAAAAGTGTTCGTCTGAGTGTGTAGTTTATGGTAGAATTAATATCTCGTCAGCATTTTTCGGCAAACTGCTACAATTGCCACTTTATTTTAGCACAATTTCGATTAGCCATATTACATATATTTGATCATATCTCTGAATCTGATTTGTGTATAAGACCCATCAACATCTCATTTTAAAGGTATATTTAAAATGGTATATAACGTTATTCACATTTCTGTACACATGTAGACGTTTTATATTATTTCCTGAAATAATTATTTAAATTGCAGTGTCAAGTAGAATATTTGTTTGATATATTTTGCTTTTGTAATAATGTTTAGAAAAACATTGTTAGTCAAAGCGAAATGAGTTTCATTATTTTAAGCTTTCTTAAAATTTTGTTTTTGGTCACCCTGTATTAATACAGTGTGATAATTATGTTGGTTATATATAGAGTTTATATGGGAGATTGTAGTGGGTGTGGTCCGATCGGCGCAATTTTATTTTTCATTTTTTAAGTGTGTTTTGACTAGCAAATATGCAAAGTTACAAGATTGTATCTTTATTTATCGACTTTATGCCATAAAAAATGGATTTGGGACCAGTGTGCAATGGCTTCACGAATATTGTCCTTTAAAGCGTCAATTGTCTCTGGCTTGTCGGCGTAACACTTATCTTTGAGGGCACCCCACAAATAATAGTCCAACGGTTGAATAGTTAAAAAAACGTTAGATGGCGGACCCTTTATTTGTTGCAAAGCGAAAAATATTATTTTTTTGGAAGAAACTCGTGAAGGGCTTTTGGCTATTCAAAATCGGGACGAAAAGGGATAAAAATGGTACCAACCAAAGCTATAATAACGAAATTTGGTATATACATTCCACGCGCAACATAATTTTATTTTTAGAAATTTGTATGTACTTATAAGGGACAGGCGGGATAAAAATGGTACCAACCAAATTGTTACAGCTAGTAACTGATAAAATCTTCGTAAAAATGACGATCTTTTTCTTATAAATTATGAAATGATTCTTATTATTCAACTAAAAACATATTTCAAAAAAACAACGAAACAAATCGTATATCCAATGAAGCTCACTATACGTGATAATTACGAATTTTGCGAAGTTTGATAGCATCATTTAAGATAGAAAGCTTTAATTAATTTGATTATATATTTTCTTAATAAAAAATGTTCATAAAAAATTTTCATATGTTTTAGGAAACTTAGTCACAATTTGTATACCCTCACTCTACAGAGTAGAAGGGTAAATATAATTTACAAAAAAGTGTAACGCTGAAGGAGTGACTTAAGACCCTAAGTATGTTTGGACCAATACCGTTTCACGACTTTTTAAGTATGGCTGTCTGGTGTGCACGATAAATCTCGAAAGAAGCTAAGGAATCAATTTAAACTTTGTACATAATATATTTCCCAAACATAGTTTAAGTTCAAAGATGGGCGAAATTGCCACGTCCCTTCAAGTACCTCCCACACAAATGACCCATATTCCTATGTTAAATTAAAACCGCTATAACTTCTACACAGATATTCGCAATCCGCTATATAATGGTATTTGACAATGTTTTTATAACTACTTTAAGTGTGCAAAATATGGCTGGTTTTGCAATGCTCCTTCCAGTACCTCACACACAAATCAACCTAAACTAGGTAAAACTAAATCTTTTATATCTTCTGAATGGATAGTCGGAATACTGTGATATTTCACATTTGGAAATGCTTTTACAGATGTTACATTCGTGTGAAATATGGGTGATATTGCCACACCCCTTCTGGTACCTCCCACACAAATCACCCTAAACTAGGTAAAATTAAATATTTTATATCTTATATACGGATGATCGGAATACTGTGAAATTTGACATTTGCTAATGCTTTTATAGAGGTTACATTCGTGTAAAATATGGGCGATATTGACACACCTTTTCTGGTACTTCCCACACAAATCAGCCTAAACTAGGTAAAATTAAATCTGTTATATCTTCTATTCGGATAATCGGAATACTGTGAGATTTCACATTTGGTAATGCTTTTTATAGAGGTTACATTCCTGTGAAATATGGGCGATATTGCCACACCCCTGCTGGTACTTCCCACACAAATCAGCCTAAACTAGGTAAAATTAAATCTGTTATATCTTCTATACGGATGATCGGAATACTGTGAGATTTCAAATTAGGTAATGCTTTCATAGATGTTACATTCGTGTGAAATATGAGCGATATTGCCATACCTCTTCTGGTACCTCCCACACAAATCACCCTAAACTAGGTAAAATTAAATCTGTTATATCTTATATACGGGTGATCGGAATACTGTGAAATTTGACATTTGCTAATGCTTTTACAGAGGTTACATTCGTATGAAATATGGGCGATATTGCCACACCCCTTTTGGTACTTCCCACACAAATCAGCCTAAACTAGGTAAAATTAAATCTGTTATATCTTCTATACGGATGATCAAAATACTGTGAGATTTCAAATTTGGTAATGCTTTTATAGAGGTTATATCCATGTGAAATATGGGCGATATTGTCACACCCCTTCTGGTACTTCCCACACAAATCAGCCTAAACTAGGTAAAATTAAATCTGTTATATCTTCTATACGGATGATCGGAATACTGTGAGATTTCACACTTGGTAATGCTTTTATAGAGGTTATATCCATGTGAAATGTGGGCGATATTGCCACACCCCTTCTGGAACCTCCCACACAAATCACCCTAAACTAGGTAAAATTAAATCTGTTATATCTTCTACACGGATGATCGGAATACTGTGAGATTTCACACTTGGTAATGCTTTTATGGAAGTTATATTCATGTGAAATGTAGGCGATATTGCCACACCCCTTCTGGTACCTCCCACACAAATCACCCTAAACTAGGTAAAATTAAATCTGTTATATCTTATATACGGATGATCGGAATACTGTGAGATTTCACACTTGGTAATGCTTTTATAGAGGTTATATCCATGTGAAATGTGGGCGATATTGCCACACCCCTTCTGGTACTTCCCACACAAATCAGCCTAAACTAGGTAAAATTAAATCTGTTATATCTTCTATACGGATGATCGGAATACTGTGAGATTTCAAATTTGGTAATGCTTTTATAGAGGTTATATCCATGTGAAATGTGGGCGATATTGCCACACACCTTCTGGTACCACCCACACAAATCACCCTAAACTAGGTAAAATCAAATCTTTAATATATCTTATATAGGATGATCGGAATACTGTGAGATTTCACATTTGGTAATGCTTTCATATAGTTTACATTCGTGTGAAATATGAGCGATATTGCCATACCCCTTCTGATACCTTCCACACAAAGTGGCATAAACTTTAGTTACAATAAAACCGATATAACATCCATACGGGTAGTCCTAATCATTTGTAATATGATATTTGAAAATGTTTTTATAATCACTTTAAACATAAAAAATATTTACGCTTTAGCCATGCCCCTTCAAGTACATCCCACACAATTGTGTGTATCCTAGGTAAAATTAAATCCTTCATAACTTCTATACTGGACATGGAATCCTCTATGACTCGATATTTGATCATGTTTTTACAATTGTTTTATAAATGTGGAAGCTGGGACCATGTAACGCGAACCTCCTAGTACCTTCCACACAAATTATCCTGCCCTACATTAAATTTAATTCCTTATAACTTCCGTCCGTATATATGTTATCTGAGAGTGAGGGTATATATAAGTCAGTTTATTCGACTGAAGCTTACTTACTTCTTAAGATTGTTTTTCATAATTTTTAAGAAAGTATTATAAGAAATAATTTCGTAGTAAAATAATAATTCTTTATTTTTAAAAAAATATTTTATAGTATTTATAATCATAATTTTTTATGAAGTAGTTTTTCTAATGAAAAGATAACAACATTTAATATTAAAGAGCAATTGTTATGAAATGCTACTGTTCATTCATTTGTGTAGCGTTCTAGCCAATTTAATAAAGCTGAGAACATTTCGAACATTCCTGATACTTGCATTCATTTGTACGGCATTGTATTTGAGCATAACTTTGTATTGTTGTCCGTCCATACATCCTTTATTTCCTGTACCAAAGTGAACCCATACGAGTACACATACATATGTATGTACAATAGGCTGGGTCGTTTTCCATACAAATGGAAAAACAATTTCCAGCCACCCCATAAAAATAAAGTTTGGGTTTTTTAACGATGTTTTGCAAAATATTTCGTTTCTAAATCAAGCCGTCTGTGAGCTAAACGCTCCTGAAAATATCTCTAAAAATCATGTTTTTCGCGTGTAATTTTTTTACGTTGCATATTTGTCCAAATTTGTTTCTGAATTAATAGATCCTCGGAAGCACTTTAAATATAAATTTTGTTTCTCGTCTTAGAGTTACTCATTGGTCGAATAATTGGACCTTTATAGTAATTTTTTGTTGATTTTCATAGTGACAACTGAACATTTTTCATATTTGGTGTTAATATTTTATAAAAAATAAATAGCTGCAGTCAATACCTTTCGAATGATGACTAAATGCTGCACATCGGGTAGAAATTGACGTCACAGCGCTCATTTTTGTAAAAAGAGTTTGAAAATTTTGACACTGAAAATCCATTTCCTGTATGTAAATAATTTACAAACATGGAGTCATTGACGTCATTTTTGTCCGATATCCATCATTTAGACATCATTCGAAAGGTATTGCCTGCAGCTATTTATTTTTTATAAAATATTAACACCAAATATGAAAAATGTTCAGTTGTCACTATGAAAATCAACAAAAAATTACTATAAATTTATTTTCTCTATTTATTTTTCATAACACATCTTACAAAATATTTCCAATATTTTTAGCTGTCACATTGAAAAACCACAAAAAATTAATATAAACGTCCAATAATACTACCAATGAGTTATTTTAAGACAAGAATTAAAATTTTTATTTAAAGTGCACCCAATGGTCTATTAATTCAGAAAAAATCAGAGGTGTTTTCAGGAGCGTTTAGCTCACAGATGGCTTGGCCCAGTGACGAAATATTTTGCAGATCATCATTAAACAATCCAATCTTAATTTCTGGGAGGTGACCGCTGCAATTTATTTTCGTGACTCATCCTAATGTACACATGTATGCATGTCTGAGCAACGGACATTTATTCATCTTTACCGTTTTTTTTTCTCCCCATGCAAGAGATATAAAAATTTATTTTTTTTTCGTTTTCCTATTTTCCAGTTATGAGCGTGGAAAGTATTTCCCCTTGACATTAAGAGGGCATTTTGCAGCAGCACAGTTCGAGTACTTTTGTAGTGTTTTGCCAATGCCGGAAGTTTTAGGTTTTCCGGTGCCGACGTGGAATGGCCCGAGGCAGCCATTTGAATGAAATTATTTTCCATTATTAACCGGAAGGATTGTACTTTCAAATAAAAAAATAAATTTGAGAAAATATTCAGTAGTTTTTTTTATAGCATTTTCAAAAAAAAAGGTATTTGGCGGAAATAGTTCACTTCAAGTGTAATTAAAATTCAAAAAAAAATTAATTAAAGATGTTTTTCTTTCACACTGGATATATAGGCTGCAATGACAAAAACGTAAATAAAATGTTACATTTTCACTCAATGGAAAAAACAGTTGTTCTCATTATCGCCAATAACAATATGAAGGTGTGTGTATCTACAAAATTAAAAAAATATTTTATATTAAAATTTGACTTAGTCTGGATATCTATCCCGTAAAAGTCGAATTTACTGCTATCGAAGCTAAGCTAAGTCCAAAACTGACAAAATATACTTATTTTTTGCAAATTTGATTTAATTTATATTGTAGCCGACGACAAGTAGAAACCCTTATTTTTTATTTTGAGTAAAAAACTAACATTTTATTAATGTTTTTGTTATCGCAACTTCTTATCCCGCCCTAAATAAAAACCAGCCCTATTAGTAGTATTTTCATTCATCATTTGCTTTTGATCCTCAAAGCACGAATTTCGAAAATCCGATATCTTATGCGTCCACAGTGCACTCCTAATTTCGTGACGCTAGCTGGCAGCCCTTTGCTTTTTACCATTTTGACACTACAAGTACAAATGTGAAAAAATCTTATAATTGTGCGCTTCTATGCAGTCAGATAAATTTAAACTTCAAATTTCATAATACTACACCATTTTCAGATGAAATTGAGAAATGAAAATTGAAATTAAGAAAGTACAAACTGAAAATGAGAAATGTAAATTGAAATTGATATTGAGAAAAGACCAACTCTTTAAAAAAAATTAATATTGAGAAAAGACAAACTGATATTGGGAAATTGAAATATTAAAACAAGTAAGGAAAACAAGTAAGCCAGTCGGGTGGGGCCGACTATATGATACACTCCACTTTCCATCGGTCCTGGTCCAATTTGTCAAATCGAGAATAATATTTGTTTCGGGGCTATATTCAAACATGGAATGAAGTGACGAAGTAAAGGGTGATTTTTTAAGAGCTTGATAACTTTTTTTTTAAAAAAACGCATAAAATTTGCAAAATCTCATCGGTTCTTTATTTGAAACGTTAGATTGGTCCATGACATTTACTTTTTGAAGATAATTTCATTTAAATGTTGACCGCGGCTGCGTCTTAGGTGGTCCATCCGCTTAGTCCAATTTTGGCATTTCCACGTTTTTGAGTAACAGAGACCCAATTGGTGCGAACGGCGACGAATCGAAAATTGGTGGTCATCATTAACACTGGCCGATACAGCTGCGATATTTTCTTCAGTTCGCACTCTACGTAAGCGTGTTGGTGGTTTAATGTCCAACAATGTAAATTTGGTGCGAAATTTAGTCACAATAGCCCGAATAGCCGCTTCAGTGGGTCGATTAAACTGACCATAAAATGGAAGCGCGCAATGAACTTTCTTAACAGAGCACGCATTTTGATAATAAAATTCAATAATTTGCAAGCGTTGTTCGTTTGTAAGACGATTCATGATGAAATGTCAAAGCATACTGAGCATCTTTCTCTTTGACACCATGTCTGAAATCCCACGTGATCTGTCAAATACTGATGCATGAAAATCCTAACCTCAAAAAAATCACTCTTTATAACGTGTTATGCTCAATTTTAAGAAATTCTCTGAAAATACGCGGTTTCTGGGGGAACGAAATTTGTATGAGAGCTATATGTAAATCTGAACCGATCTAACACATTTTTACCACAGGTGTTTCCAGTTGAAATATAAGTTGTTTTGCCAATTTTGAAGAAAATCTGTAAAAATATGAGGATTCTAGAGCGGAAAAAATTCAAATTGGGAACGAAATTTGTATGGGAGCTATATATAAATCTGAACCGATCTAACACATTTTTACAACAGGTGTTTCCAGTTGAAATATAAGGTGTTTTGCAAATTTACAAGAAAATCTGTTGAAATATGTGGATTCTAGAGTGAAAAGGGTCAAATCGGGACTGAAATTAGTATGGGGGCTATATCCTACAACCATTTGCCGAATAATAATGTCTAGCCAATCAAGAAGTGGGTGTACGTTTTATGGTCAGTTGAATCAAAAGTGGTTTTGTATGGTGGGACAGTCCCTCGATAGTTTGTAAGACGTCCACAGAACACGGAGGTATAGTACCAAAACAGTCAAATAGGGTGGATCAAGCGTAATGTCTTCGGCGTTTTCTTTATATTATGGAGTTGGGTCAATACATTGGCCCAGAACTACCATGGACTCTGCCCAGTCCATCAAAATACTGCATAATATTATGTATGCAGAATATAGAATGCTCCTTAAATGAGTCTTCTATCAATTAACCCGAAAACACCAGCTTACTCGCAAAAAGGTGGTTTGAAGTCAATAATATCGATGTTATTGAATGGTTCGTGCAGACACCGCACCTAAATATAATCAAAAATTTTAAGTGTGATGACTAAAATGAGGTCTCACTAGCAATACTGAAAAACAATATCGAGATTTGACACTATATTATAGTGGTATGGACAAAAATATCGGTTAAAAATTTTAAAAGACTAGTCGACTCAATGAAACGGCGTTATGTAGCAGTAATAAGCCATATAGTCAGTACAACTAAGTATTAAATTCAAGCAAATATCCTAATTTAACTTATTATTCAAAAAAGTTTTCAATTTAAGCGAATTAAAACAAAATATTTTTAGTTTTTATTAGTGCTGCTATTTTTTTACTGGTCTCATTTTTGACATAAATGGTTCTAAAGGCCTAATCTCAAAATTACAAAAACTTATTTTTTTATTTAAAGCCAGATTAAGAATGGCACAATACCACCTTTCAATCACTGTAAAAATTTTTAGGATTTTCGAAGTAAAACTAATATTTTTCTTTGTCGACATTTTTTTATCTCGTCGCTGCTATTTTTTTTACCGCAGCTGTATATCCTCCAATTCTATAGATCTTTGGTAGAAAGTCGTGGAATGTTGACTGCTCAGGCATTTCTACTCTCTAAGTAGACGAAGTGCTGTTCGCAAACTCCAGGTCGGATACATTTGGTATGTTGAGATGGGTTTTTGTATATGTCTTTATTATGGACCATGTATATATTCTAAGGGATTTAACATAGGACTGTATGGGCCGAAACGCAGAAGTTGTTGTATTTCAAAAACAGTTCCAATTTGGCTGTGCCAGGGAGCGTTGTCACAAACAACAAATAGGTCATTTCCGTGTTCCTTCCATCCAATAGCTGACCTCATGTAATTTAAATGATACACGTCTCCTATTCATTAGTATAACGCCTGAGGATGAAATACCACCAATGTCATGCATGTTTGGACCATGAGAATTTGCCATTTGTAGTTGTCCGGACCATTTATATGTTCTCCTATCCACAAATCTTTATATTATTTATCAATTAGTATATTCCCAATTTTAATTTTCATTTCTGAATTTCAATTTGTATTTTTATACCCTCCACCTCCAGGATGGGGGTATACTAACTTTGTCATTCCGAAACTTGACCGTCATAAAATTCTAAGACGATCTAGCCATGCCCGTTGAAAGTACGCTAAAGCAATCTAAACGAAAGCAGCTAAGACGTCCAACTTTTCCATAAATGTGTCTTATAGTCGTAGATGGGTTGGGATTGTAACGAATTGGGAATATATGTCTGCTTGTATGCGCATTCCCCTATAACAACAGGTCAGGAAAGGCTAAAGTTGGGCGAGGCCGACTATATGATACACTCCACTTTCTACCCGAAAACAATTCAATTCGGTAAAAAAGTGAAAAGGGGAAGGTTTTTTGTATGTTTCCTAATCACAGGCTAATATGACCAGAGCCTAATTATCAAATCAAGAAGAATAGAAGTGACCCACTTTCACAATAGGTCCTTCCAGTTCAAGTATAACGTGCTATGCTGAATTTGAAGAAATTCGGTGAAAATACGTTGTTTCTGGGGGCGGAAAAAGTCAAGTCAAAGTATATAAATCTGAACCGATCTGATCCATTTTCACCTTTGGTGTTTCTAGTTGAAATATAAGCTGCTTTGCCAAATTTGAAGACAATCTGATAAAATATGTCGTTTCTAGAGCGGAAAAACGCAAATTGGGAGCGAAATTGGTATGGGAGCTATATAAAAATCTGAACCGATCTAACACATTTTCACTACAGGTGTTTCTAGTTGAAATATAAGATGTTTTGCCAATTTTGAAGAAAATCTGTTCAAATATGTGGTATCTAGAGTGAAAATATTCAAATCGGGAAAGAAATTCGTATGGGGCCTATATCTAAATCTGAACCGATTTGCTTCAAAATAAATAGCGTTCGTCTTTATCAAAAAACTTCGTTGTGCAAAGTTTCATTATGGTTCTAGCAACAATTGCGACCTGTACTCTGATTAGATGGAAAGGCAGACGGGCGGACGGACGGACAGACAGACGGACATTGCTAAATCGATTCAAAAAGTGATTCTAAGTCTATCGGTATAATTAAGACTGGGTCTAGTCTCAATTATACTCGCTTCCTTTTGGGTGTTACAAACAAATGCACAAAGACATAATACTCTCGTGGAGTGTATAAAAACATGCACCATAAAGTGATTTTTATTCGTAGGCGGTGAAATGGGACAAAAAGGGATAAAAATGGTACATATTAAACGATAACAGCTAGAAACGCGAAATTCGGTGTGTGCATTCCTCCAATTGAGTAGATACATAATATATCTAATATTATTTTTTCCAAATTCGTACTCTTAAGGGGTAAAATGGGAATAGAGGGATAAAAATGGTACCAACCAAATTCGGTGTATACATTCCTCTGATTGCGTATACATGTAAAATAAAGGGATTTTTCGAAATTCGTACTTTTAGGGGAGTAAAATGGAAAAAGGGGATAAAAATTGGTCCAACCAAATGGCCGCAGCTAGAGCCATGAAATTCGGTGTATACATTCATCTGACTGCGTAGACACGAAAAATAAAAAAGGTTTTTCAAATACGTACTTTTAACGGATACAATGGGAACAGAGGGATAAAAATGGCACCAACTAAACGGCTACAGCAAGAATGCTGACATTTGGTGTGTACAACCCTCTAATTGCGCAGACACGCAACATAAAGCGATTTTTGAAAGTCCTACTTTTAAGGGGATAAAAACTACTAACCAAATAGCCGCAGCTAGAATCATGGTATTCGGTGTATAATTTTACCGAATAATGTTCGTCTCGGCCGAACTTTACGCTGTTTTTACTTGTTTCAATTTCAATTTACTTGTCTGATTTTCAATTCGTTTTCTTTTAATATAATCTTGTATTTCCTCAATTTCGATTTGTATTTTCTCAATATGATGTATTTTAATTTTAATTTCATCAGTATGATCGTACTATTAGTATCCCCCTTTTCTCATTTTTACCCCTTCGAAATATCCATTTATATTTCAAATCTACACAATTATTAACTTTATTCGATTCGATTAGCTAGGATCTTTCTAAGTCATATTACGAGATTTGTATTAATTTCTCATCATACGTATTCATGTGTTACGAGGCCTTCCAGGTCCTGTGGGTTCCAGTCGATTTCGTCGAGTGGCGTTCTCAGGATATGACCAACCATGGTCCATTTGCGCCTGCAAATTTCGGATTCAAATGTTTTGCAGTTGGCCAACAAGACAAGTTGTTCGTTGGCTAGTAAATTATCAGGATTTGTTTCAAGCAATTGTTGTAGAAGGACTGCAAATACTGCTGTACGAAAAGGAATCTACGTCCACGATCAATTGTCTTTGGAGTGTTCGGGGTTTCGTATTGCTGGTACCAAGTAGTGCCTTGCTACTAGTTATTAATTCTACAAAATATCAATAAAACTAGCAGTACCCGCTGCTTCGCACGCGAAAAGCCCCGTATTTCTTATTAGTTTTATCCGTCTCTGTTTGAGGATAGTATTTATTTGATTTTCTTTTCTAAAATAGTAAATTGTAAACATATCACTCATATACAGGCAAAGGAATGTGCTTGTCGATGTGCACTGTTGTAGCTGAACTCCCTTCGTATATATATTTTTTATCATTTTCTACCCAGTTTTTAACAAAAAATTACAACCGCAGAGCCTTTTATTCAAACAAAAAAGTCCATTTTGATGGCGCTTTTACCTGGTCATTTACATACAAAATTTGATGATTCTAGCTGTAATCCTAAAGATGGCACAACTTTTATCCCTTAAAAGTACAAATTTCGAAAAATCCAATTTTACTTCGTTTCTATATGGTCAGAGGAGTTTACATACCAAATTTCACGATTCTAGCTGTAATACTTTAGTTGGTACCATTTTTATCCCTTTTTGTCCTGCTCGCCCCTTAAAAGTACAAATTTCGAAAAATCCAATTTTACTGCGCTTCTATATGGTCAGAGGAATTTACATACTAAATTTCACAATTCTAGCTGTAATACTTTAGTTGGCACCATTTTTATATCCCATTTTCTCCCAATCCAATCCAATTTTACTGCGCTTCTATATGGTCAGAGGAATTTACATACCAAATTACACGATCCTAGCTGTAATACTTTAGTTGGTACCATTTTTATATCCCATTTTCTCCCAACCCAACCCAATCCAATCCAATTTTACTTCGTTTCTATACGGTCAGAGGAATTTACATACCAAATTTCACGATTCTAGCTGTAATACTTTAGTTGGCACCATTTTTATCCCTTTTTGTCCCGCTCGCCCCTTAAAAGTACAAATTTCGAAAAATCCCTATTTGTTGCTCTTCTGCATGGTCAGTGCAAGGAACTCACCGAATTTCATGTTTCTAGCTACTGCCGTTTAGTCAGGACGAAGGTTCCATTTTTATCCCTTTTTGGGCCATTTTACCCCCTAAAAGTACGAATTTCGTAAAACCCTCTCTTAGTCGACGTCTACGTCATATTTGGGAACAACCCTGAAAATTTCATGACCCTAGCTTCTGCCATTTGGTCTGGGGGCTGGTCAATGATAAGTCAGTCAGTCAGTAACGCAACTCTCTGCAAAAGGACCTTCAAAGATATTATGAATTTTAGTAGGAAACTTACGCGAAAAAACTTATCGGTAAAATTTTTTGAGGTCTTTTTCAATTTTAAAACGCCAAAATACCGAAATCTACACACCACAACTACCTACCTACGGCTGAATGTATTACTTTTTCGTTACAAATATAGTTTGAAGATATTGTACTTATTTGGTGGAACTTCTAAGGATTTTTGGGCCAATACCAAAAAATGCTCAAATCTAACACAATGTGGATAATCTGATCCAAATGTTACGAAATCTGTACCCTTTGCTGTAGCAAGATATAAAATCGGGAGAGACTTTAATGAGGAGACTCTAATAAATGAAATTCCTCACTTTCTTTGCAAATATTCCTCGATCAAATATCAAGTGACGTGGCAAATTTTGAACTATCAACTCGGATTTAAGGTTTCCAGAGCAGTAGGGAAAACCCGGATGTGACATTTTCATATGAATGACTAGCAGTACCCGCTGCTTCGCACGCGAAAAAGCAAGTTATTCGTTCATTTTATCCGTCTCTGTTTTTGGATAGTATTTATTTAATTTTCTTTTGGTGGATATAGATAAATCTAAAATAGTAATTTGGTAAGCTCCTATTAGCTAGCACTCACACACAGTCAAAAGAAATGTGCTTGTAGATATGCACTATTTTAGCTGAACTACATTGTATGTATAGTTTTCTACTAAGTTTTGGACAAAAAATTACAACCATTTATATCCTCGATCTCATGTTTCTAGATTCAGCCAGCCAGTTTATAACTTTTTGCACCTCTGTCCCAAATAGTACACATTTTGAAAAATCACTATAGGTAACATGTGTTTTTGCTCCCCTAAAAATATGTACTTTATTTGGTAACACAGGATTGTACAGCATTATTATCCCTTTTCGTCCCGCGCACCCCTTAGAAGTACAAATTTCGAAAAATCAAACTACTGCGCTGCTATATGATCAGTGGAATTTACACACTAAATTTCACGATTCTAGCTGTAATAGTAACATTGGTACCGGTTTTATCCCTTTTTGTCCCGCTCGCCACTTAAAACTACAAATTTGGAGAAATCCAATTTTACTTCGTTTCTATATGGTCAGAGGAATTTACATACCGAATTTCACGATTCTAGCTGTAATACTTTATTTGGTGGCCTTTTTGTCACGCTCGCCCCTTAAAAGTACAAATTTCGAAAAATCCAATTTTACTTAGTTTCTATATGGCCAGAGGAATTTACATACCAAATTTCACGTTTCTAGCTGTAATACTTTAGTTGGTACCATTTTTATCCCTTTTTGTCCCGCTCGTCCCTTAAAAGTACAAATTTCGAAAAATCCAATTTTACTTCGTTTCTATATGGTCAGAGGAATTTACATACCAAATTTCACGTTTCTAGCTGTAATACTTTAGTTGGTACCATTTTTATCCCTTTTTGTCCCGCTAGTCCCTTAAAAGTACAAATTTCGAAAAATCCAATTTTACTTCGTTTCTATATGGTCAGAGGAATTTACATACCAAATTTCACGTTTCTAGCTGTAATACTTTAGTTGGTACCATTTTTTATCCCTTTTTGTCCCGCTCGTCCCTTAAAAGTACAAATTTCGAAAAATCCAATTTTACTTCGTTTCTATATGGTCAGAGGAATTTACATACCAAATTTCACGTTTCTAGCTGTAATACTTTAGTTGGTACCATTTTTATCCCTTTTTGTCCCGCTCGTCCCTTAAAAGTACAAATTTCGAAAAATCCAATTTTACTTCGTTTCTATATGGTCAGAGGAATTTACATACCAAATTTCACGTTTCTAGCTGTAATACTTTAGTTGGTACCATTTTTATCCCTTTTTGTCCCGCTCGTCCCTTAAAAGTACAAATTTCGAAAAATCACTATTTGTAGCTCGTCTGCATGGTCATTGCAAGGAACTCACCGAATTTCATGTTTATAGCTACTGCCGTTTAGTCAGGACGAAGGTTCGATGTTTATCCCTTTTTGGGCCATTTTATCCCCTAAAAGTGCGAATTTCGTAAAACCCTTTCTTAGTCGACGTCTACGTCGTATTTGGGAACTACCCTGAAAATTTCATGACCCTGGCTTCAGCCGTTTGGTCTGGGGGCTGGTCAATGATAAGTCAGTCAGTCAGTCAGTCAGTCAGTCAGTCAGTCAGTCAGTCAGTAACGCAACTCTTTTATATATATAGATTGAGTAATGTTAATTTATTTAATGCTAATTTAATTTAATATTAATTTGCGTTATATATTAATTCATACTAAATAAATATTTTGTTAAGTTTCCTATTGTCAGTTCTAAGGAACAAAATGGTTTGCTTTAGTTATTCAGCACTCACAACAGAGGATATTTGAGATGGTTAGAGTGCTGTAGTAGCAACCATAAGGTCCGCTTTTCTACCCCCAGTAGCAGCGGATTTTTTAAAACAGAAATGGAAACTAGTGAAAAATTGGATTCTTTGCAACACTTTAAAATAACTTTAAGTCTTTCAAAACATTCAAACATAAATTTATTGGTGATACCAATTTTCACTACTTCCGAATCACAAGATGGACATCTTATTCACTTCTTTTGGGTGCCCCCGTTGTGCTGGGCATTTAACAAGCGAATGTTCCAAGACGCCATCACTAATTAAAAATGTGTTTTTGTTTTTCCCAAGAAATCGTGATTTAATATCAATCACAATAACAGCAATATCTACTATAATTTATAATTTTATTGACCACAAGACCTTGTTACAATAGGAAGAGAGTCACCCTTAAGTGCACGGAAATATTTGCAAACAAAAACGTGGAATTAAATGTCATCATAAAATTCAAAAAATACCCATCAACTTTTTTCCCCATTCAATTCGATGTGCCATTCAATTCCAGCTAATAAAGTTGTCAAAGCCATAATGAATTTATCAATCAATGTAACCGCAATTGATTAACATCAGTGAAAACAATACACAAATACATACATAAATTAAACCAAAAAATAACAGTTTATTTTTGTTTTTGTTATAAATTCATTTGAATATTTTTTCAGAACCCTGCCTTCCATCAAATTTAATACAATTGGTTTGTTGTCGTCTCTTCCAAAGAGAACAAAAAAATAATTTGATATTTTTTGGTTTTTTCGTTGTTTCCTTTTGTTATTTGAAACCGTAAACCAATCATGAGAAAATACATACATACAGACATACGTACATATAGGTTGAGAAAATTGATATAAATTGTGTTACATAACTTCACATTGGCTCAAGCCATAAACGTAAATGTTTGAAAACAGTATTGGTCATAAGTGGCAAAAAATTTTTAATCGGAAAGGACATTTGAATGGGGGTATATTGAAACCTGGAACGAAATAGGTGAAATATAATATCTATAGTTTGGCCAAAATCGCTTAAACATTTGGGAGCAACATTTGTATTGGGGCTATATCTAAATCTGAACCTATCTTACCCACTTTCACCATAGGTTTTTTAGTTGGGTTATAAGATATTGTGCCAATTTTAAAAAAAATCGGGTACACTATATGGATTCTAGAGCGGAAAATGTCAAATCGGGAGCGACATTTGTATGGAGGCTATATCTGAATCTGAACCGATCTTACCCAATTTTTGGATACGTGTTTCTAGTTCGATTATAAGATGTTGTACCAAATTTAAAGAAAATCGGGTACAATATGTGGTTTCTAGAGCGGCAAAAGTCAAATCGGGAGCGACATTTGTATGGTGGCTATATCTAAATCTGAACCGATCTTACCCACTTTCTGCACAGGTGTTGCTAGTTGGATTATAAGATGTTGTGCCAAAATTAAAGAAAATCGTGTTCAATATGTGGTTTCTAGAGCGGAAAATGTCAAATCGGGAGCGACATTTGTATGGGGGCTACATCTAAATCTGAACCGATATGCCTAAAATTAAATAGTGTTCGTCCTATTTTATTTTAGTTTTTTCGTTTGTTTTTTTTTTTGGTCTGTAATCAATATTTGATTTGAACTGGGATATTGTCCTGGCTCAAGACCATTTTGTATCTATATTTAATAGAATGCAAATTTATTTACAAATGACATGGTGACATTTATTACTTGGCTGCTGACTACCACGATCATGATTTCGACCATGTCAAAAGTCTTTTCAAGTGGATTCGCAGCGACTTTTCAACATCAAATCCGGCCTCTATAAGGAGATGATTCTCACAAACGAACGAGAAGCACAACTCACTTGCCGAATTTGTATAGTTACCCAGCAATACTTCTGCCGTACCAACGCTCATTTGTTTTAGTTTTTTCGTTTGTATTTTTTTGGTCTGTAATCAATATTTGATTTCATGATTGATTTCATCCTTGATCAACAAAACTTACTTGTGCCAATTTTTGTTAAGATCGGACTATAATTGCGACCTGTAATTTGAATACAACAGTAGATGGACAGACGGACAGTCCCAAAAAATACGAATATCGAAAAATCCCTTTATTTTACGTGTCTATACAACCAGAGGAATTATACATTATTTTAGGTGCAGCCGTTTGGTGGGTACCATTTTACCCCTCTATTCCCAATTTATCCCTTAAAAGTACGAATTTGGAAAAAATACTTTTATATTATGTATCTACTCAACTAGGGGAATGTACACACCAAATTTCGTGTTTCTAGTTGTTGTCGTTTTATATGTACCATTTTTATCCCTTTTTCTCCCATTTCACCCCCTTCGAATAAGAATAACTTTATGGTGCACGTTTTTGCTATAGAAGGAATACGCATATCCAATATCAAGAAAATACAAGCCGACATATTGAAAAAAATTGCTTAAATACTCCAAAATATTAGGGGATAGTTATTTTCAGTCCTTGTGAGGGAATTTTTTTCCTTTGGACCGACTTTGCCCAGTTGCAAGTTATCGGTGTGGACACTTTCTGAAAAACATAAATAAATTTTTTGAAATTTTAATTTTAGAGGGGAAACTGAACGAAGGTGGGATCAAAAAGGTACCAACCAACAAACGTCTGCAGCTGGAAAAATGAAAATCGGTGTAAATGCCGCTCTGACTTTGTAAACGCACAAAACACAGAGATCTTTCGATATTCATACCTTTTAGGCATACACAATCAGAACTTCAGCTGTTTGGTAGGTACGATTTTTATCCCTTTTTGCCCCTATTTTTGGCCTAAATGTATGGTTTTTCCGTCAAACTTGCCACATGTCATAATTCTAGCTTCCGCTGTTTGTTCCGATGGAAGGTACCATTTTTATCCCCTTTTTCCCCAAAGTAAAATTTGCGATCTCATATCTCACACCCGTGCTTTAATGTGTGCAGTTCAATTTGGTCTGGGTAGTGATAATTTTTCCGTAATAAAGAGTGATTTTTTTGAGGTTAGGATTTTCATGCATTAGTATTTGACAGATCACGTGGGATTTCAGACATGGTGTCAAAGAGAAAGATGCTCAGTATGCTTTGACATTTCATCATGAATAGACTTACTAACGAGCAACGCTTGCAAATCATTGAATTTTATTATCAAAATGCGTGCTCTGTTAAGAAAGTTCAGAAAGAAAGAAATTGTGTTCAGCGACGAAGCTCATTTTTGGCTCAATGGGTACGTAAATAGGCAGAATTGTCGATTTTGGAGTGAATATCAGCCAGAAGCATTGCAAGAGCTACCAATGCATCCAGAAAAAGTCACAGTTTGGTGCGGTTTATGGGCTGGTGGCATCATTGGACCGTACTTCTTCAAAGATGATGCGAATCGTAACGTAACTGTGAATGGTGAGCGCTACCGTGAGATGATATCCAACTTTTTTTTGCCCAAAATGGAAGAACTGAACTTGGTTGACATGTGGTTTCAACAAGATGGCGCTACATGCCACACAGCTCGCGATTCTATGGCCATTTTGAGGGAAAACTTCGGAGAACAATTCATCTCAAGAAATGGACCGGTAAGTTGGCCACCAAGATCATGCGATTTGACGCCTTTAGACTATTTTTTGTGGGGCTACGTCAAGTCTAAAGTCTACAGAAATAAGCCAGCAACTATTCCAGCTTTGGAAGACAACATTTCCGAAGAAATTCGGGCTATTCCGGCCGAAATGCTCGAAAAAGTTGCCCAAAATTGGACTTTCCGAATGGACCACCTAAGACGCAGCCGCGGTCAACATTTAAATGAAATTATCTTCAAAAAGTAAATGTCATGGACCAATCTAACGTTTCAAATAAAGAACCGATGAGATTTTGCAAATTTTATGCGTTTTTTTTTTAAAAAAAAGTTATCAAGCTCTTAAAAAATCACCCTTTATTTGCCAATTTTCATGATTCCAGCTGCTCATGTTTATTCAGAGCAATGGTGCCATTTTTATCCCCTTTTTCCCCAGAGTACAAATTTCAATCTGACGTTTCACGCCCGTGCTTTAATGAGAGGAGCTCAATTTGGTCTAGGTGGTGATGATTGTTGTATGATTTTTCTGTAATACTTGCCATATTATCCCTTAAGAGTACAAATTTCGATCTCAAGTCTCACGTCTGTGCTCTAATGAGTGTAGTTCAATTTCGTTTGGGTAGTGATCAGTTCTCACTAAATATTTCGATTTAATTATTTTTAATATCATTCATTGAATACTCCATCCTATGGTGGTGTGTACAAAAAATACGTGATTATTTCTGTGCCTTACTGTAAAATGAGATCTTTAAAAAGGACATAAAACCAAATTTGTTTTCCATTTGATTTTTTTCACGTTAATCTCTTAGGGAAAATCTTCATTTCAGGTTACTACGAAGAGGGAAAAAAGAAAACCTAAGACCTAAGCGAAGGTGCAGCGAATGAACACTTTATTCCTCATTGCTGTGTTGTCCTTGGATCCGGCAAAAATGTAAATGTTTTTTTCTCGGACAACAAATATCCTGAATATTAATTGCAAAGTATGAGTTTATATTGTTGCCGGCATAAGTTACCATTGGCATTAATTCATTTGGAATAGACATCAAGGATTCGGGTTACCAACAATGACCTTGACCTCTGTCACTTCGTAGGTAGGTAGGTAGGTAGGCACATATTACTTTAGGTAATGTGACTTAAGGGTATCCATGACAGGGACATTATCCGCACAAATCGAATTAATTTTTAAACAATGTTTTGTCATCCTGCTTAACAACAAACGTCAAGGATATGCTCCGGCAGACAGAGAGACAGACAGACGAACAAGTGGTGGATGGAAATCAATTAAAAGTCGATGCTGGATGGCATCTGCTAAATTAATCACCATTCACTGAAAGTGGTCTGCAAATACCAGACTTGCTACGTCAATTGTTGCACAAAGCATAAAATAACACCAGCACCACGCCGTTGTGGTCCGTTAAGAGACATGGCCTTGTAAACCCTTTCTGCTTAATTCTATTTATTTGTGCTTTAAGTTTCACAATTTCCCAAAAAATCCATTTGAGGGCTGTAATGCCAAATCTTCCTATGTAAATTTCGCGCCCCACCCCCCGGCCCAGGTTCACACTCCCACGAATGTTTTTGCATTATCGTGTTTCCAGTGAATGACTTTCCATAAAAGGAAAATTGAACCCTACGTTCGCTTCATAAAGTGAAACTGTCTAAGCACAGTAATACTTTCGTTTCCCCCTCGTCTATCCTTTGTGTGTGGTAAATATGTATTAGCATTTTTCAATTTTAAACAAAATCCTTCATTGGCCGTGAGGGAGGGAGGGAGGTGGAGAAAATAAGTTGTTTTCGATACTTTCGACAATCAGAGTGGTTTCTGTCGTTTCAAAGCGTTTCAAAAATAAGCCAATAGATCTATATCTGTTACAATTTCATGTTCATACCTTGCACGACAATATAGGGGGCATCTTAAGTTCGTCATAGTGTTTGCAGCACCTTAAAATGATATTCCTACTGAAATAATTGATAAAAAAGTGGGCCAACATTTAGACTCTTCAACAGTCTATTAACAGCTCGGAAAGGGAGCTGTCAATGTCACTCGGACTAGACGAATGAAGTGCTGATGAAATGGAAGAGCTTCAGGAACGTTGAAGGGTCTTCTTTGAGAAAAGCTGTTCGATACGGCATCAGGAAGAGATGTTTTACCATGAGGAGCACGATATCAAAGTCCACGTGGACACTGACAGCTTAGAAAGGGGTTGACATTGTCTCACGGACAGTTTGATGAAATAGAAGAGCTTCAGCAACTATCACGGGTCTCCTTTGAGAAAATCAGTTCCTTGCGGCATGTGAATGAAATACGCTCCTCTGTTTTGCGATGAGGAGCGCGATATCACAGTGATATCTGCTGACATCGAGAAGGTGGAGGCTTCTCCTAAAGACCCAGCGGCTGAGGTTGAATCGCGGAATTCCTTGGCAGTCCGTGAAGGTCTTCATTCGTGCTCAGATGCCATAATCGTTCGACAAGACGCATTCAGCCTTTTCACAGTCGGGGAAGGAGAAAGCTCAAAAACGGGGGAGAAGGCCAGAGATGATACCAGAATTTCTGGTATATCCAAAAATATGTACCGGAGGGATGGAGTGACTGTGGTAATATATATTCCCCGATCTCCGGTCGGATATCTCAAAATCCTTAGCTCCTCACGATAAAGTAGAAGCTACTAATCAAGAGGCACTGGCAGAGTGTCGCGATATTCGAATGAGCCTATGGTACTACAAAGGACCTCTTGATTAGATCCTCAACCGGTAGGCACCAAGTGTATACTGCCATCGCACAGTGGTTCAGAATCAAAATCCATCGGCCAAAATGCAATAACTTTTGTAATAGTAGACATTTTTGAGTTCTGTAGAAAACCAAAATTAGACAAGGATCCAAAGATTATTTTGAGATATTAACATTATTATTAACATTAAAATTCGGGAAATCGGAAATATCTTAGAAATCGGCCCAAAGTTGACTACTTTTCGTATTTTTCGATTTAAAAAAAATTAAAATTTTTAAATTTCTTTTTCATTTGAACTGGGATATTGTCCTGGCTCAAGACCATTTTGCATCTATATTTAATAGAATGCAAATTTATTTACAAATGGCATGGTGATATTTATTACTTGGCTGCAGACTACCACAGTCATGATTTCGACCATGTCAAAAGTCTTTTCAAGTGGCTTCGCAGCGACTTTTCAACATCAAACCCGGCCTCTATAAGGAGATGATTCTCACAAACGAACGAGAAGCACAACTCACTTGCCGAATTTGCGTTTAAAAAATCGCACCAAGTAATAAAGCACACATGCCATCTTACAAGCATCTCATTGAGTTGCATATGTAAGTATGTGTATATGCAGGTATAGTTACCCAGCAATACTTCTGCCGTGCCAACGCTCATTTGTTTTAGTTTTTTCGTTTGTATTATTTTTGGTCTGTAATCAATATTTGTTTTGAACTGGGATATTGTCCTGGCTAAAGACCATTTTGCATCTATATTTAATAGAATGCAAATTTATTTACAAATTTATAAATTTATATTTATCGGACTTTTTGCACTAAACGTATCCCATCATCCAATGGTGCAGTTTCGTGCAGGCAAAAGTTACCCTAGAAAAGCGAGCAATCCTTCAAACTTTCCAAATATGTATATGTTTTGTTAAAGGCTTTTGAAGGAAAAAAGTTGTGTTGGTCCAAAGTCAAACATTTGTTCAAAAACGATATTTTTTGCAATATTCATTACAACCAAACTATATTTGGCACAAACATAGATTTCGCATCATAATAAAGCTAAGCTAACCACAATTTCTAATAAAAAATTCGAGTGCAAAATCTCTTAAAATGTGACAGTAACAGTTCGACAAAGTCGAAAAAAGAAATTACGTTTTTCAATTTTCAAAATCTGAAAAACGCGAAAATCTGCAATACAAATAAAATAAAATATTTTCTTCGCTTTATGAACAAATACGTAAAAGTGTGTTAAAAAACATAAAAACCAAAAAATAAAAATGTTAATTTTTTTTAAATCG
Organism: Polietes domitor; assembly: GCA_947397865.1. Lineage (NCBI taxonomy): Eukaryota > Metazoa > Arthropoda > Insecta > Diptera > Muscidae > Polietes > Polietes domitor. The sequence goes on along the minus strand of OX377621.1, from coordinate 97,299,917 downwards.
GAAAATTTGAAATGTAGTCAACTTTGATCCGATTTCTTAAATATTTCCGATTTAATGTTAATAATTTAAAATAATCCTTGGGTCCTTGTCTAATTTTGGTTTTTTACAGAACTCAAAAATGTCTACTAGAACAAAAGTTATTGAATTTTGTTCGATGGATTTTGATTCTGAACTACTATGCGTCGTCACTTCTTCTTCTTCTTGCAATGGAAAAGGAAGAAACGCAGTGAAAACTGAGCGAAAAAAAAAAGCAAAAGCTGCAGCTTACCTATTCCCCGATCCCCATATCGGATATATCAACAAGATGTCTCAGAGGTATCTTGCGCTCCTCATGACGAAAGAGAGGCAACAAATCAAGAGTTACCGGAAGAGTGTCGCGAGGTTCGGCACTATAGAGGATCTCTTGACTACTTCCTCTACGGCTAGCTACCAAGTGGATGTCTCGTCAACCTCTTACAAAAGAAAAGTAGAAGGTTCGGCGAGAGTAAACACTGAAAGCTCATAAAAGAAGATATCTGGAGTGGCTGTAGCAATACATATTCCTCAATCCCAGGATCGGATAGTGGATGTCGGCCCAGTAAAGCCAGTGGTCTTCTCCAAATTGACTGGTGGTCTGAGGGACCGGAGACCTAAAGGTATACTAGCAAAAAGTTTAACAAAAGCTATACCACTGGACACAACAAGGAGCGGAGAAAGTATTCCATCCAACTCTAGAACATCTTCTCCTAGAGGTGATTAAAATATCCAGTCAATCCAGAGGCCTTCTGCACGTTAACCTATCTAAAGCTAGGCCAACGGATCGGAAAGTTATGGGCGCTATACCAATGGGCACAAATGGAGTGAATGAGTGGAAGAGACTCCATTCTTTTTTGAGCGTCTTATCTTAGGGGCAGAATGAGATAGCCAGTCCAACCCAGAGGCCTTCTGCCAGTTGGCTGATGGTCTGATGGACATACTTTTTAAAGTTTTATCATCCGACTCTTGAACATCTTCTCCTAGGGGCTGAATAAGACAGCCAGTCGATCCACAGGCCTTCTGTAAGTTGACTGGTGGTCTTATGGACCTGGGATCTAAGTGCATACCACCTACAGTTTTATCAAAGGAAGCTTATAGACAGACGGATCCGAGATGTAAGGGTGCTATACCACCGGACACAACAAGGAGCAGAGCAGAGATTCCATTCGACTCTTGAGCATATTCTGCTAGGCGTGATATCGATGTCAAGCGAACAGTTCTGGCCGAACTGTCATAATAAACCAGCTGCAAGAAGCTCGGAATTGGTTTACTTAGCCACTCAATTCCATACCGGAGTTAATCCGAGCGTTTTTTCTATAAAGAACAGAATTAAAAATAGTATTCCTGAGGGCAATGAATCCTAATAACATACGCAGAAGGGCCATCGAGAAATTTAACATGAAATCGGGAAGGATATTTGTATGGGTCCTAATCATGGACCATTGCATTTAAGGTATTCTGCAAATTTATGTGTTTGACAAAAAATGTCAAATCGTAAAGGTCATTTGTATAGGAGGTTCAAATTGTCCCTAAATGTTGCAGATCGGTTGGGATTGAAAGTGGGCGAAATCGGTCCAGAGGGAAAAATCTTTCCCAAACAAGGACTGAAAATACCTCCTAATATTTAGACTATTTGTTGCGTAAATTCCTCTTGTAGCGTAAAAACACCAACAATTAAATACACGCTTTAGCGGGCGAAATGGCATAAAAAGGGATAAAAATGGTACCAATGACACGACAATAGCTAGAAACATGAAATTTGGAATGTACATCCCTCTATTTGCGTAGATACGTAAAATAGGGGGATTTTTCAAAAGTCGTACTTTTAAGGGATACAATTGGAAAAGAGGGATAACAATGGTACCAACCAAACCGCTGAAGTTTAAATCATGAAATTCGCTGTATACATTCATCTGACTGTAAAGATTCGAAATAAAAAGGATTTTTTTGGAATTTGTACTTTAAGGGGGGAAATGGGGCGAAAGGGGATAAAAAATAGTACCAACCAAACGGCTGCAGTTAGAATAGGGAAATTCGTTGTGTGTATTGTTCTGACTGAATAGACACGAAAAATAAAGATATATTTCGATATTCGGGATGAAGTTGGTACCATGCGAACGGCTGTAGCTAGAATGGAAAAATTCGGTATTTACACTCTCGTGCGTAGACATCTGGTACAAGGCAAACGGCTGTAGCTAGAATCATGAATTAGATGTGTGCATTTCACTGTGGACGCGAAAAATGTTGACAGACTTTTGGTCTGTAGCTGGAATCAAAAAATTACAAATAGGGCAAATCGGTCCTGAGGGAAATGCTTCTCTCTAATGACGACTCTAAATAAACTAATACTTTAGGCACATTTTTGAAGATTGCTGCCTCATGTTCACTTTTTGATCATACTTATACACAGTATAGGACTATAGTTATAAGTTAGTTAGTTATAGTTATTTAAAACAGTGCGCTTATAGTTTGAAATAGTAAGCAAATATCGGCCCGGCCGAACTTGACACCATTTTACTTGTTGAACTTGACCTACACATCGGTCGTTAGACCAATTCTTACTTATGGCGGCACTCTTTGGAGGGAGGTAGAAAGCGCAGATACAAGAGCTATACATATCCTAAGCGGTCCTGTACACCTTTCTTCATCTCCTTCCCATAAAAGATTATGTCGAAGAGGCGGCTGCAAAGTGCCTACAGCAGCTCCTTGAGTCGGCTGTTCTAAATGCCATGTTGGAGGGTCATGCCATCCTTTTCAAGCATGATCCAATAACGCCAGTCGTGTTAATACATGATCAGGGGAACTGCCTTTCACAAGACACCCTCAATGGAGATCTCAGAAAGAGATGTCTGAATAGATTCTGTCAGACATCGCAATATTAGAATGTATGTTTACAGTCAAGCAGTCGTAACTAGTGGAGGAATGCAGACATGGCTGCATTACAATACCAGAGCACTGTAATGTAGATGGTTATGTCCCTGCACGTCTTCTACGTCATTACAATGTTTTTTTATTCCCATGCATAGAACCAACTATGCCACTAATGAACCAATTTCTTTTCTTTTTTTTCACTGAACCAACACTCAGGGGATGTCCCCTATAAATGCATCGCACTGTGTTGGCGGGAGGAAGATACGGTATTGGAAGGAGGAAAGAGGGAGTAGTGTTTCTTGACCTTTGCTTTAAACTTCTGAATATCATAATTAACTGGGAAGATATCTGCCGGAAGTCGATTCCACATACGGATAGTGCGGGCGAAGAACGAATTCATTTTGTAATGTGTGGTACGGTCGGTTTCCAATTGATAACAAATGGGTGAGAATTCCTGGAAAATCGCGTATCTCTACCGAACGTTCTCACGGGCGGTATAAAATCACAAATATCCGAAGAACAAACACCGTGAAAGTAACGATAGAACAATGACACACAACCAACATTACGACGGTGTTCAAGGGAGACAATAGAATTGGATATCCTACCGTTGCCTATCACATCATCGCCCTCCTCTGGACACGTTCAAGTAGCTCCAGTGATGAAGCTGGAGCACCCACCATATATGGGAGTTGTATTCCATATTTGGTCTAATGTAGGTAGTGTAGATATTGAGCAGATCAGAGGGTGTGAAATATTTCTTACATCGTTTTAAAAAGCCTAAACATTTGAAGGCATCTTTCGACACATCAAATACATGTTTTGTCCAACGAACATCACGTTGTATTTTCATGCCGACAACATCGAGAGCATCTGATTGCTCAATATCTACACCGTTCATTAAAATCGACGACACCGTTGGATCAGTGAATCGCTTGTGAGACAACAAGGAGCACTGGGTCTTACGTGCATTAAAATCTACTCTATTCACTCGACCCCATTCAGAAATGGCCAACAAATCCTGGCTAAATGACTCATCCATCAATAGTCTTTTATCCTCAATTTCTTGACGACTTGGTCTATGATCGAATGAGTATGAATGACAGAGGTTGCTGTCATCCGCGTCCGATCCAAGAGGTCGTCGATGAAAATAAGAAAAAGGGAGGGGGAAAGGACAGAGCCCTGTGGTACTCCTGCGGTTAACCTATGCTCGTCGGATGAGAACCCATCTACAACAACACGTATAGTGCGGAAGCTCGATATAAATCGAGAGAAGTCACTACCAACACCAAAAGGGATAAGCTTTGATATGAGTGCGCCGTGCCAAACTCTATCAAAGGCCTTGGAGATGTCTAGAGCAACGACCTTACTCTCACCAAGCTGGTGAATAGAACGATTCCAATTTTCGGATAGCAGTGTCATCAGGTCTCCCGTAGATCGATTCCTACGGAAGCCATACTGTCAATCATTAAGAAAGTCATTAGTTTCTAAATACCTCACAAGATGGTGGTTAACCATACTCTCCATAACCTTCGAGAGCGCTGAGCAAATCGCGATCGGTCGATAGATAGCAGGGTTATTAGCCTCACCTTTTTTAGGGATGGGCTGTATGTTCGCAATTTTCCAACGCGCTGGGAAGACCCCTGCACGGTATGCAAGGTTGAAAATATTGCGAAGTGGACGGGCAAGCGTCGAAGAGCACTTACATAGGACAAGTGCTGAAATGCCATTCGGTCCCGGGGATTTATTTACGTCGAGAGTTTTTCGAGAACCCTTTTAACTCCACGTGTTCGAAAAAACATCTGAGGCATGGAACTAAATACATTTTCGATCACGGGAAGTGGTTGATTGCTTTCCGGCAAGGATGAATTCCTTGCAAACATTTCAGCCAATACAGCCGGGTTAGTGAATATCTGATCCTTTACTCTTTTTACAAATGACCAAATTTAATTTAATTCTTAGATTCTAAGTTATAGTCTGTAAGGGTTATTGTAAATCCATTGACTGAAATAAATGAAATATTAAATGAGATATCAGATGACCTGAGCAGAAATGGGAAATGCACTTGTATAGAGGAAGCTAGAGTTTTAGTCAAACCACAGAAAAATAAATGAGTGGACCTCAAACCAAATTCTAGAATCTTACAATCTTCCCGATTCTAGAATTTGGTTTAACAAAGCGATATCTGGGCTACTTCTAGGTTTAGAAGAAGGATTCTTATTAAACCGTCACAAAAGTGAAAACTTCAATAATCCAAATATATAATGTGCGGATGTAAAAATGAATTAGAAACCGTGGAACACGTACTATGTCATTGTCCGTGTCATCTACATCACAGACTTACATAGGTGACTGGTCAATCAATACTAGAGGATGTGTCGGCACTATTGGTACCATAACCTTTAGAACAAGTCCTCCAAGTCCTACAACCAAATCATTGTTTCACAAACTTTCTTTTCGAGGGCTACAGCCATGCTCTGTAGCGCTCTGTTTACTGTAGAGTACACAAAAGCTTGCAATTAATGTCTCACAATGTTAACTAGGGTGTGACAGGTTCCACCACGCCATTATCACAAATTATTTAGGGTTTGCGCTTGTAGTCAACAACAATTGTGGTACGCCCGTTACCCACCAAATAATCAAATCTGTTTTTTTTTTCTTTTTTTTTGACAGCATAAACAAAAGTAGGATATGCCGAATTCGACATTTATTTAGACGGTTATTTTTTTTGGGGGGGGGGGGATTCTGAATTGATGTAAATGATGCTGTGGATGTTGTGCGATTTCAATCAAACGGGCTGTTATTGTTGTGACACAAAAGGGGTTGATTTATTCACGGTCATGAATTTAAAGGAATTTTGTATGACAACTAATTTCAATGACTTGGCACTGTGTACACTAGAATGGGTTGAATGAGATTACTTTATTGAATGTGATGAACATGAAATCAGATTTAGATATAGCTTAAATGCAAATATTCCTGCGATTTACGCTATTACTGCTCTATAATTCACATTTTACTTTGCAGATTGATCATATTTTCTATATCCTCCAGAAATACTTATAACGAAAGTGATACTATATGTACTGGTATAGCCCTCATACATCACATCTTATTGCAATCTTGATCAAAATTAGTTGTTCACAAAGGAATACGTACCGTACTCATATAGCGCCCATACAAATCTTCATGAATATGGACTACTTAAAATTGTTCCACCCATATTTAGTAATCAGGCCTTGGGAGTGGTGTAGGCTATCGGCCACAACGACTTTAGCTTTTCCTTATTATAAATTGTTCCTCACAAGGACTGAAAATATTGGTATGGTTCAATTATGTATGGAACAAAATATCGGCCAAATGGCCGCCGCGGCACACCTCAAACCGATGGTCCAAATTTTCGATGTCGCTGAGGCATCTCATCCTTTAGCTCTTGAATTGTTGCTGGCTTATCGACGTACACCTTTTCTTTCAAATGACCCCAAAGAAAGAAGTCAAACGTTGTCAAATCACATGATCTTGGCGGCCAATTGACATTGCCACCACGTGAGATAACACGGCCATTGAATTTGTCGCGCAAAAGAGTCATTGTTTCGTTAGCTGTGTGGAAAGTGGCTCCGTCCTGTTGAAACCAAATATCGTCCACATCCATATCTTCCAATTCGGGCCATAAAAAGTTCGTTATCATCTAACGATAGCGAAGACCATTCACAGTAACTGCCTGACCGGCCTCATTTTGGAAAAAAAATACGGCCCATTTGTACGATTAAATTGAACGAAAAAATTACGAAGTGCACGCACAGAAAAAATTTTTGTCTATAAAATTTCAGTCACTAATTTTATTGCAGAAATCTAAAAAACTGATTACAAATGTAATCGGAACAGTTAAAACTTTCATTGAATTTATTCAATCACAACTTCCGAAGAGAATATAAAAAAACGGATTAAAACAGTGATCGGAACAATGAAAATGATTACTGTTTTTGTTTTCGTTTAATTTTTATCATTTCTTAGAAAGAAGTCGTGGTTAACGCGAGTTGTCAACAACTCAAATCGAAGACGCCTTTTAGAGTGTCGACTTAGTTCGATGGAATATTTTGTTTATCAGCGCTTCTCATTTGTCATATGTGAACGCTGGTACTAATATGAACCCTGATTTAAGTCAAAGACAAACATACGTTGCGAAAGTTCTGACGAGATGGGGTAGCATCCATCGAAATTGTGCAGTCAACTTTTAGGTGTAACAATAAAGGTCTCGCTTGCCTTTTTGCTAATTTTGGGTTCTGCTGAAGACTTCAGACGAACCTCAGAACATGCCGACGAATGGTTTATTTCACTAAATCCAACAACTTTTTTAATGATATTCATATTCAATATAATTCATTAAACATTTCAGAAAAATCAACGACTGCTGCAATCGAATCAGCAACTTTTATGATTGAATATTTTCGAAAAAAATCAATCACTGCTTTAATTCAATATATCATTTTTTAACTATTTTTATTATTCAATAACTCCAGCTACAATTTTAGTAATTGGTTTTACAATCTTCGTCATAACAGGAAAACCAAAGAAAAAAGTTATCAAATATACAATTTTCGTGATTGAAACTGATTTCTATTTTTTTCTGTGCGATATGCATTTTGATTTGAATGCCCATTTTCATAATAAGTCTGAATAACTTTAAAGCATTGCTCGATTGTGTATCTTTACATGGTTCAAATTAAGTTAGTCTGAAATTGAGAAATGTCAAATGAAATGCAGAAAAAAAACTTGACGTTTAGGTGTGATTCACATTCAACATCGGCTCTTACAACTTAACAACCCTTTATATACCTTTTCATATAAGCCATTATGTTTTTCAGCATCGCACAGAGTCAAATTCAATAACTTTTGATCTGGTAAACAATTTTGAGTTTTGTAAAAAAATTAAATTAGGCAAGAACGCAAGGATTATTTTTGAGATGTTAACATTAACAAGTAAAAAGGCGTCAAGTTTGGCCGAGCCAAATCTTATACACCCTCCACTACGAAGTGTATTGCCGAGAGATTAGAGGCTGCCAACTTTTGGAAAATTGTGATGCTTCATTATTATAATATTAATAGTCCTCTACTATATATAAATAAACAAGTAAAAACGGTGTTAAGTTCGGACGGGCCGAACTTTATATACCCTCCACCATGGATTGCATTCCACAGAGGATGTCGATTTTAATATAGCCAAACCAAAACAAATACAAATAATGAAAAAATAATTTTAGAAAAAAGTACGAATATGGAAAAAAACTTTTTATTTTGCGTGTCCATGCAGTCAGAGGAATGTATACACCGAATACCATGATTCCAGCTGCGCCCATTTGGTTGGTACCATTTTTACCCCCTTGACGTTTCTACGAAATTAGAATTTCATCATTCTAGCTGTTGCTGTCTAGTTGGTACTATTTTTATCCCTTGAAAGTAAGAATTTCGAAATATCAGTTTATTTTCCGTGTCTACACAGTCAGAGGAATGTATACTCCGAATTTCATGACTCTAGCCGCGGTCATTTGATTGGTACTATTTTTCTCCCCTTTTTTCATTTTAACCCCAAAAAGTACGAATTTTGAAAAATCCGTGTATTTTACTTGTCTATGCAATCAGACGAATGTATACACCGAATTTCATTATTCTAGCTACAGCCGTTTGGTTGGTACCATTTTTATCCCTCTATCCCCATTTACATCTTAAAAGTACGAATTTGGAAAAAAATACTTTTATATTATGCATCTACTCAATTAGATTAATGTGCACACCGAATTTCTTGTTTCTAGCTGTTGTCGTTTAATATATACCATTTTTATCCCTTTTTTGTCCCTACAAATAAGAATCACTTTATGGTGCACGTTTTTGCTATAAGGGGAATGCGCATACCCCCATCCTGGAAGTGGAGGGTATAAAGATAAGCATATAAGGCAAGATATAAAAAGGACAAATCTGTCGGTTCAATTACTAAGAACGGCAGGTAGACAATTTTTACGCACTTTTTGCAATCGAACGATTCGATACACTCTACTGTAGACCATGATTACTAAACAATATTGACGGTTGGCCTAAACATAATAAGTACTCTGACCTTGGTACATACTTGTGATCCTTTTGTGTTTTGATTCCTCTAATTAGAATTTTTAATCGCCTTTTCAGGAATTGTTTTTGAATTTTCACTCTTTTCTAACGAAATTATTTTTAAAGAAGGTGTTGTTTTTGTAAATTAAATTAAATTAAAAACGCCTTCATCATGTTGATATCTGTAAGGACCAGAATTGAGTTGAATGGGCTCATTTGGTAAGACAGCTCGAGTGCTTTAAACTTCTTCCGGCAACTTCGAGTTCTCTATGTTGTCAATTTTTAAACTTTTCTGTTGAAACTATATTTTGTGAGATATTTTCACTTAATTAGGTCATATTTTGGAGTTTAATCATAAGCACTGCACTGACACATTGATGTAGGTCTTTCCATGGTCGGTCTTAGCCAAATGTAATTCCTTGTAATTTAATATTTTCGTTTTTGACATTTGCCTCAAAATGAAGAAAAGATGTGGCAGATGTCAACGAATAGAACACCAAAGTCAAGTTAATGATAATGATGATAATGAATTCTTTGTAATGGGAATTATTAAAACCTAAAAGTTATGGGCTGTCAAAAGCAATCATTTGGAAAAATACATGAAATAAGTTGAATGAAAAGGGTCACAAGCAACGTAATAATAAATTGCACTCGTACACAATTAAAATGTTTCTTTGGGAAATTATTATTATCCCAATTAATTGCACAGACCATTTATCAGATTATTTAATACTTCTTTTAGCGTCAAAGGAAATTCCAAAAGTCTAAAACAAAATCGTTCCATAGGGCATGACAACAGACCGAAAAATATACATAGATTTTGATAATAAAAGGAAAGTAATTAGTCTAAATTTAGATTTACAAAGATGTCCTGTTGTATTATTGGTTACTTATCCTATTTTAATTTTCTCTGAGAATAGAAAAAGAAAATTAAAAATCAAATGTCGACAAAAAGATAGGGCAATCATCAATCATGCCACTGCCTATAGATAACGATTATTAATAAAATTTCCCAACAGCCTCGATTTCAATGGAAATTTTTATAAATTCAAAATACGCTGTATAACAAAATGAATTTTGAAAGTTTACATATGGTGGTCATTTTAGAGGGGGTCAATATTACTCCCATTTGCATATTCTTATGATGAGTCGACATAGGAAACATTGTGATCCTTACATTTTTTTGTATAGGATGTGTTCAGCAATATTACTTGAAACACTACGAGAAACATTTTTGTGGAACATTTTAACCATCTAGCTCCTAAATATAGGGATCTTTTAGGTCCCTTTTGTACAAAAGGGTAAACAACACCCATAAAACAGGGGTTTAAAGGGTCAAAATGTACTACAAAAATATTTGAATACACCAAAATTCAAAACTCAACTTTTTTTCTTTTAGCGCTCAGGGCTATATTTAAGATGTTATGGTACATTATATATTTAAAAAAATCTATATTTTTGGGTGATTACAAATTATCCTTCTTTTAGCTCTCAGGGCTAAAGTTATGGTAGATTTAATATATAAAAAAATCTATATTTTTGGGTGATTACAAATTATCATTCTTTTAGCTCTCAATGCTATATTTAAGAAGTTATGATCGATTTACTATTTGAAAAAATATGGATTTTTTAGCCGATAACATTATCCTTCTTTTAGCTCTCAGGGCTATATTTAAGAAGTTATGGTCGATTTAATATTTTTAAAAAATTCTGATCTAGGTGATCACAAACTATCCTTCTTTTAGCTCCCAGGGCTATATTTCAGAAGTTAAGGTCGATATAATATTTTTAAAAATATCCGTATATTTGGGTTTAGCTCTCAGGGCTATATTTAAGAAGTTATGGTCGATTTAATATTTAAAAAAAAAATTATATTTCTGGGTGATCACAAATTATACTTTTTTAGCTCTCAGGCCTATATTTAAGAAATAATTGACAATTTAATATTTTTAAAATCTGGATTTTTTGGCCTTCTTTTAGCTCCCAGAGCTTTATTTAAGAAGTTATGGTCGATTTAACATTTTTAAAAAATTCTGTATATCTGGGTGATCACAAACTATCATTCTTTTAGCTCCCAGGGCTATATTTAAGAAGTTATGGTCGATTTAACATTTTCAAAAAATTCTGTATATCTGGGTGATTACAAACTATCCTTCTTTTAGCTCCCAGGGCTATATTTTAGAAGTTATGGTCGATTTGATATTTTTAAAAAATTTTGTATATTTGGGTGATCAAAAATTATCCTTCTATTGCTCTCAGGTTTATATTTAAGAAGTTATGTCCGATTTAATATTTCTTAAAAATTCTGTATATCTGGGTGATCACAAACTATCATTCTTTCAACTCTCAGGCCTATATTTAAGAAATTATTGACGATTTAATATTTGAAAAAAAAAACTGGATTTTTTGGCCGATCACAAACTATCCTTCTTTTAGCTCCCAAGGCTATATTTAACAAGTTATGGTCGATATAATATTTTTAAAAAATTCTGTACATTTGGGTGAACAAAAATTATCCTTCTATTAGCTCTCAGGGCTTTATTTAAGAAGTTATGGTCGATTTAATATTAAAAAATCTATATGTTTAGGTGATCACAAACTATCCTTCTTTTAGCTCTCAGGCCTATATTTAAGAAATTATTGACGATTTAATATTTGAAGAATAAAATCTGGATTTTTTGGCCGATCACAAACTTTCCTTCTATTAGCTCCCAGGGCTATATAAGAAGATATGACCGATTTAATATTTCTTAAAAATTCTGTATATCTGGGTGATCACAAACTATCCTTCTTTTAGCTCCAAGGGCTATATATAAGAAGTTATGGTCGATTTAATATTTTTAAAAAATTCTGTATATTTTGGTGATCACAAATTATCCTTCTTTTAGCTCTCAGGGCTATATTTAAGAAGTTGTGGTCGATTTAATATTTTGAAAAATCTGGATTTTTAGGGTGATCACAAATTATCCTTCTTTTAGCTCCCAGGGCTATATTTAAGAAGTTATGGTCGATTTAATATTAAAAAAATTTATATTTTTGTGTGATCACAAATCATACTTCTTTTAGTTCTCAGGGCTATATTTAAGAAATTATTGACGATTCAATATTTGAAAAAATCTGGATTTTTTGGTCGATCAGAAACTATCCTTCTATTAGCTCCCAGGGCTATATTTAAGAAGTTATGTCCGATTTAATATTTTTTAAAAATTCTGTATATCTGGGTGATCACAAACTATCTTTTTTTTAGCTCCCATGGCTATATTTAAGAAGTTATGGTCGATTTAATATTTTTTAAAAAATTTGTATATTTGGGTGATCAAAAATTATCCTTCTATTAGCTCTCAGGGCTATATTTAAGAAGTTATGTCCGATTTAATATTAAAAAAATCTATATTTTTGGGTGATCACAAATTATCCATCTTTTAGTTCTCAGGGATATATTTAAGAAGTTATGGTCGACTTAATATTAAAAAACATCTATATTTTTGGGTGATCACAATTTATACTTCTTTTAGCTTTCAGGCCTATACTTAAGAAATTATTGACGATTTAATATTTGAAAAAAATCTGGATTTTTTGGCCGATAACAAATTATCCTTGTTTTAGGTCTCAGGGCTATATTTAAGAAGTTATGGTCGATATAACATTTAAAAAAAAAAATCTGTATATTTGGGTGATCACAAATTATCCTTCTTTTAGTTCCCAGGGCTATATTTAAGAAGTTATGGTCGATTTAATATTTTTAAATTCTGTATATTTGGCTGATCACAATTTGTACTTCTTTTAGCTCTCAGGCCTATATTTAAGAAGTTATGTCCGATTTAATATTTAAAAAAAAATCTGGATTTTTGGGTGATCACAAATTATCCTTCTGTTAGCTACCAGGGCTATATTTAAGAAGTTATGGTCGATTTAATAGTCTTAAAAAATTCTGTATATTTGGATGATCACAAATTATCCTTCTTTTAGCTCTCAGGGCTATATTTAAGTTATGGTCGATTTAATATTTATAAAAAATCTATATTTTTGGGTGATCACAAATTGTACTTCTATTAGCTCCCAGGGCTATATTTAAGAAATTATTGACGAGTTAATATTTGAAAAAATCTGGATTTTTTGGCCGATCACAAATTATCCTTCTTTTAGCCCTCAGGGCTATATTTAAGAAGTTATGGTCGATATTATATTTTAAAACCAGTAAGGAAAGGCTAAAGTCGGGCGGGGCCGACTATATGATACACTAGAGTGGCTTCAAAATAAAAGTAGTGGATGTTCCCGATTAAAATGAAAGATTGGTTTGTTTTATGTGTTCTCCCAAAATATTTCGCATTTATCATTGCCCGTTCGTGAGCTGGACGCGTTCAAAATAACCTCCATAAATCAGGTTTTTCTTGAATAAAATTCACGTTGAGAATAGTATATAAAAAAAACTTCCAGAAATTAAAATCTGGTCCGAGCCTTATCAAACCATACAACAACTTGCATTTTAAACAAGAATAGAGTGTAGAATTTTAACATTTTTGTGCAGTTTGTGTTGCATTGTTTATAAAAACCGCACTAACTTCCATATTTTTAGTCCGATTTGTTTTTGTTGGATCGTTGGAGAAGTATTGATCACCAATTGCAATTTTTAGAACTTCCTAACCCATTAAGGGCCGACAATTTTTTTCTTACTGTTGGTTCTCAGAGGGTTAAATGTATAAGATAAGATGTTACAATAAAACCGTGCCACATGATGTCTCTCCCAAGAACGAGATTATATAGAAGTGAAACTATAGGTCACTAATAGGAAAACTCATACTCAGTTTTTTATTTCGTGGTCATTTGTCTTTTTTACAAGACTTTTAATTTCCAAAGGATGTAAATGTTTCAATAATTTAGTTTCGTACTTTCGCATGTCATACAATGGCGATATGGGTATCAAATGAAAGAGAAGAACATCTACTAAATATACTTTTAATTTCATGCGTCTATCTATGTTAATTTAACGCTAACAACCATTTCAAAATTTCCCCTTTAAAAAGTTTATGTTGATTATTCATGTTTTAATTTTGAAGGGGGAAATTTTGAAATGGTTGAATTTCTTTCCAAAAAGGATCTTTATATAAGACTAGAATATGTTTACGACGCAAATAACCGCACATTTCAGTTTTTACTTCACATTTAACCCACTGAGTATTAACAGTTTAGAAAAATTCGTGCCTCTTATTTTCCGCTTACATGTAGACAGACGAGTGCAAATACTGAATATAATGATTCTAGATACTGCCGTTTGATTGTTGCCAAATTTAATCCCATTTAGATACTGAAGGTACGAATATCGAAAGATCTTTATTTTTCGCGTCACCGCAGTCAGAGAAATGCACACACCGAATTTCATTATTATAGCTGCAGCCGTTTGGTTAGTGCCATTTCTATCCTCATTCGCCCCATTTCCGTTTAAAAGCACAAATTTCCAATTGTATCCCTTAAAAGTACGAATTTTGAAAAATCGCTCTATTTTACGTATCTATGTTATTAGCAGAATGTATTTACATTCCAAATTTCACGTTTCTAGCTATTGTCGTATCATTGATACCATTTCCTAGGTGATTTCTTCGTTACAAACGGAATGGCAAAGTGAATATACCCACATCCTTAGGTGGAGGGTATAAAAATAGCTGTGCTAAGAAAAACTAACTGCCTGACCCACAATGTCGAAAGAAAATCTATGCGAACGAAAGCCAGTCACTCACTTTCGCATCAAAAAGCGACCCACTATCTTCTGACTTTTCGTTCGCATAGCCTTACGTGTTGAGAGCGAATGAAAATGTTGCCAGATCAAAAAATCGCAAATATGAAAAAAAAGCGTTAAATATCCAAATTCTAACGTATAATAAAAAAGTTGACACAACTTTTTCTCAGCTGAAATAACTGAAAACAAAAATTTAAAAAATAATGTAAACAATCAATATTTGGGATTGTTTTTGTGTGTTGTCAAAAAATATAAATTTTTCCAACGTGCAAATTTTTGGGGGTCTCACGAATTCTATCTTTGAGGTCTTGAATCGACGCTGGACTGTTGACGTAGACCTTATCTTTCACGTGGCCCCAAAGGAAGAAGTCACAAGGTGTTAAATCACAAGATCTCGGTGGCCAATTGTGATCAGCTCTTCGCAATGGTTCGTTGCTTTTGTGGCACGTAGCGCCGTCTTGTTGAAAGTAAACGTTGTCCAGATCAATACCATCCAGGTCCGACCATAAAAATTCATTAAACATCTCTCGATAGCGCAATCCGTTCACCGTAACTGTTGATCCAAACTCATTTTCGAAAAAGTAAGGTCCAATGACCCCGCCGGATCATAAACCGCACCAAACAGTCACACGATGAGGATGGAGAGGCTTCTCAACAATAACTCTTGGGTTTACCGAGCCCCAGATGCGACAATTTTGCTTGTTGACGTAGCCACCGAGGTGGAAATGGGCCTCATCAGTCAAGATGATTTTTCGATGGAATTCCGGATCATTTTCATTCATCTCAAGGACCAAATCGGCAAAGACACGACGTTGTTGATGATCGGACGGCTTGAGTTCTTGTGTTAACTGAATTTTATAAGTCTTAAGACCCAAGTCTTTATGCAAAATACGGTGTAATGACGTTTGTGGAATTCCCAATTCCAAAGAATGACGAGGAATGGACAAACCTGGGTTTCCTCCAACACTTTGGGTTAGAACCCACATATTTTAACAGATCTTCTTCAAGTCTTGCAAAATATCTTATATTTCAACTAGAAACACCCACGGTGAAAATGGGTCACATCGGTTCAGATTTACATGTAGCTCTCATACAAATTTCGTTCCTCCAGAAACCGCGTATTTTCAGAGAATTTTTTAAAATTGACCATAACACGATTTACTTCAACTGGA
Organism: Polietes domitor; assembly: GCA_947397865.1. Taxonomy (NCBI): domain Eukaryota; kingdom Metazoa; phylum Arthropoda; class Insecta; order Diptera; family Muscidae; genus Polietes; species Polietes domitor. The sequence goes on along the minus strand of OX377621.1, from coordinate 97,284,023 downwards.
AGAACTTACTGTGAAAGTTAGTCACCATGTTTGGATATAGACCCGAAACAAATATTATTCTCGATTTGACAAATTGGACCACTTTTTTACTGAATTGAATTGTATTCCGATAGAAAGTGGAGTGTATCATATAGTCGGCCCCGCCCGACTTTAGCCTTTCCTTACTTGTTTTAAACTGCTATTATTTTATCCGCTCCAAAATGTCGAATAATCCAAAAATATGAATTTTCTAAAGTAATTAAAACCATATGACCATAATTATTTTGTGTTTGTACTGTCATAACACAACACTTAACAAATATGAGAAAATATGTTGTAAGCTATGGTGCGCTGCTATTATTTTGACCACAACTTTTTTTGAAAATAACATTTTTACAGTGGAGCATTGAACCACCCTACCTAACCTAACCTTGAAATGGAGCAGTGATGCGTAAAATGCCTATGAGTCATTCCTTTTTTGACCTCGATAGCTGCGATTGTTTTGAAATTTTGTGTATGTATTCTTCTCATAAAAATATTGTATACGTATTTTTGGAGAAAAAAATAATTTTTTTCACGAGTTATGAAAAAATACTGCTTTCAATTAAGTTCAATTTTAATTCTTTTATTTTGATTTTTCCTTAACCTATTTTTTTTTTGGATTTTTCATTGTTTTTATACCTTGTGTTTATTAACTAATGAAAATATATAGTTTTGATGATTTTCTATTGTAATTCTGGTTTATTTTGTAAAAAAAAAAATCTTAATAAATAGAAGCAATCATTTCACCACTTTGAAATTCACACAGTCGCTTAAAAGTAAATGAAATTACCTTCAAAACAAGGTATAACACATTAAAATCGGTAAAGTATTTCAGGAGTTACATGCGATTGAATGAACATACCTTTTGAAAAAGTAGTATTTTGTTCACTGTTAAATTGGTTATAACTCCCATAAAAATTCATTTTTTTCCAAAAATACGTATACAATATTTTTATGAGAAGAATACATACACAAAGTTTCAAAACAATCGCAGCTATCAAGGTCAAAAACCGTACAGCTTGACATGGAATGACTCCTTTTTCTGTTATTTAGATCAATCTTCAATCTTCATTTTTAGGAAGTTAACTTATTTAACAACTCTGTAGAATATCGAATTTGGAATGAAAATGAAATAACCCCCATGTTTTGGCGAGTCGTTTTGATTCTGACGACATTTACTTGGATTCATGTTTGCAAATTTTATTTTCAATTTCTGTTGATGTAAAAATGTTTTGAACTGAAAATTGAAAATATTTTTGTAGGAAAAGTTATATTTAAATAAAAAAATAAACAAAAGTTGCGAACATGAATCCGAGTAAATGTTGTCCGATTCGGAACTGAGAACATGGGGGATAAAACTATTTCTTTAAAAGCTCTGCATCTCAATAAGAATCTTAGTTTGGTTGTCCTGAACATCTTGATTATTAGAGATAAGCGGTTATTAACCTACAAACCTACACAAATGTCACTTGCATTTAATGTATGTATGCAATGTGACATTGGACCATATGGCGTATACGCGTTTTGAATGTTAAACTCTACGAATTAATCATTCGCCAACGTACACAAATTCTTTATTCATACCCAGAAAAATGTCGCGACTGAGAAATAGTTAAGAAGTGGTTAAGAACTGATAACCAACAGCAATGATTCATGATTTCAACATTGGCTTGTCATTGGAAGTAATGAATTCATTTATAAATTATAGTGATTTTAATGAAACCGTTTACAACCGGTGCTTGGAGGACGTCTTTCATAGGTGAAAGAAATTCACATTTGGAAATTGAATTCTGGCTGTTTATTAAAGCGGCATTGAATAAAATAAACTAGTAAATCAAAAAAAAAAAAATTTCAAATCCATGCTTTATGCAAGCAGAATTCTATTGGGCCTAGAAATTCTTTTTTAGTTATCTTTTGTAGAAGGAAAAATTACTGCAAAATTTCAGTTTTTTATCTGCCATAGAACGGCATATATTCGAAAATGGGTTTTAACTTCGTATGGGAGGTGCCACGCCCACATTTCCATTACCGCCCATTTTTGTCACAACTACGCACATTAATGCTAGATGCACTTACACAAAATTACAGTAGGTGTAATTTTGGTTTTAACTTCATATGGGAGGTGCCACGCCCACTTTTGCATTACCGCCCATTTTAGGCGCAACTACGCACATTGATGCTAGATGCACTTACACAAAATTTGAGCACTATACGTGTCATAGAACTGACACTATTCGATAATATGTTTTAACTTCGTATGGGAGGTGGTACGCCCACTATTCCAATACCGCCCATTTTTGGCAGAACTACGCACATTGATGGTAGATGCACTTACACAAAATTTCAGCACTCTAGGTGTCATAGAACTGACAATATTCAATAATAGGTTTTAACTTCGTATGGGAGGTGGTACGCCCACTATTCCAATACCGCCCATTTTTGGCAGAACTACGCACATTGATGGTAGATGCACTTACACAAAATTTCAGCACTCTAGGTGTCATAGAACTGACAATATTCAATAATAGGTTTTAACTTCGTATGGGAGGTGCCACGCCCACTTTTCCAATACCGCCCATTTTTGGCACAACTATGCGAATTGATGCTAGATGCACTTACACAAAATTTCAGCACTATACGTGTCATAGAACTGACACTATTCGATAATATGTTTTAACTTCGTATGGGAGGTGGTACGCCCACTATTCCAATACCGCCCATTTTTGGCACAACTATGCGAATTGATGGTAGATGCACTTACACAAAATTTCAGCACTCTAGGTGTCATAGAACTGACAATATTCAATAATAGGTTTTAACTTCGTATGGGAGGTGCCACGCCCACTTTTCCAATACCGCCCATTTTTGGCACAACCATGCACATTGATGCTAGATGCACTTACACAAAATTACAGCACTCTAGGTGTCATAGAACTGACTATATTCAATAATAGGTTTTAACTTCGTATGGGAGGTGCCACGCCCACTTTTCCAATACCGCCCATTTTTGGCACAACTATGCGAATTGATGCTAGATGCACTTACACAAAATTTCAGCACTCTAGGTGTCATAGAACTGACAATATTCAATAATAGGTTTTAACTTCGTATGGGAGGTGCCACGCCCACTTTTCCAATACCGCCCCTTTTTGGCACAACTATGCGAATTGATGCTAGATGCACTTACACAAAATTTCAGCACTCTAGGTGTCATAGAACTGACAATATTCAATATTCAATATTCGTATGGGAGATGCCACGCCCACTTTTCCGATACCGCCCATTTTTGGCACAACTATGCGAATTGATGCTAGATGCACTTACACAAAATTTCAGCACTCTAGGTGTCATAGAACTGACAATATTCAATAATAGGTTTTAACTTCGTATGGGAGGTTCCACGCCCACTTTTCCAATACCGCCCATTTTTGGCACAACTATGCACATTGATGCTAGATGCACTTACACAAAATTACAGCACTCTAGGTGTCATAGAACTGACAATATTCGATAATAGGTTTTAACTTCGTATGGGAGGTGCCACGCCCACTTTTCCAATACCGCCCCTTTTTGGCACAACTATGCACATTGATGGTATATGCACTTACACAAAATTTCAGCACTCTAGGTGTCATAGAACTGACAATATTCAATAATAGGTTTTAACTTCGTATGGGAGGTGCCACGCCCCTTTGTCCAATTGGTCAAATTTTTCCATTTCCTTGTATTGTCATCGAAAATGATTAAGTGTGCAAAATTTGAGCAAAATTGGTTGAGAAAAAAGCTTTCAAAAATTGATTTCAAATTTTGTGGCACACAAACATATATAGAAAGTAACCTTATATAAAGCATGGAAAAAATACCTTCCTACTTCCATTCTATGTAGTTTCATTTGATAGAGTTCTTAAAGAACACCATGAATATTTTTGAACTGTGTGTGCATTTGTTAAACATTTCACTTGATAAAAGTCTATCTTTATATTCAACAGGTTGACATTCCTCCACCAGTACAAAGGCTAAATACTTGGCACAGTTATGTGGGGTGTGAGAAAAGTTACCCACCGCAATACAACCACAGCCCATAAAAACGTCCTTTAAATCATGTCGCATATTGCCAGGGATGCTGCTCTAAGCTGCAGACATTAGGACAGACACCACATTTCCCAAGGAAATTACACACACACGCACACACTCTCCCACAGACAGATATGCAAATTAGGGTGTTCAATGATGGAAACGTCTCTCTCACACACACACATCACGTCACACGTAAAATTTAACGCCCATCTGCTTAGAATGAAGCAGTTATTGTAGTGAGTACATAATAGCACTTGGCAATATTGTCAATATGAGGTTAAAATCTTGCACAAACACACACGCAGATATTACGTTTTGGCAACACTTTTATGAACGTTCATTCACACGTACATGTGTATGGCTGTATAAAAGGGTGATTTCTTTACACTTTTTCAAAATTGTCAGTCGGATCGAGTAAAATAGAATGGGCATTACATAGAAAATCCCTAAGAACTTGTAAGGTTTTTGTCTGTCGCCTAAAATGTTTCCACGGATAATGGGTTGAAGTTTTGGAAATTTTCATAATTTTAATTTTAAACAAGTAAGGAAAGGCTAAAGTCGGGCGGGCCGACTATATGATACACTCAACTTTGTATCCGAATACAATTCAATTAGGTAAAAATGTGAAAACGGGGAGAATTTTTGTATCCTTTTAATGTATGTGTTTGACAAAAAAATGTTAATTGGAAAGGACATTTGTATGGTGGTGTGTTGAAACGTGGAACGAAATAGGTGAAATATAATATGTATAGTTTAACCGATAAACATTTGGGAGCAAACATTTGTATTGGGGCTATATCTAAATCTGAACCGATTTGCCTCAAATTAAATAGCATTCGTCCTTGATCCACAAAAGTTACTTGTGCCAATTTTTGTTAAGATCGGACTATAACACAGTGCAACAGTGGTTCTGCAATTCAAGCACCACTATGACGGTTCGTTAATGTATCCAAAATGATGACGATTGCCTAAAGGATTTTTTTCCTGAGGTACCCGTTTTCGCGGGACGCCCTGGCGCGCTCCCCCACCCACTTTTGTTATCTTATGGTCTTTTGTTTGTCATAACTCGAGAACGGCTGTCCCGATTTAGATGAAATAAATGTTGAAAAATTAAGAATTATAATTCCTTTAATCTATTCCTATGCTCTTTCTCGATATTTTAAACAGTTTCGCAGATATAAATAAATTTATGAAAAAAAAAAATTCCCTAAAAAATTTAAATTTTTTGTTTTTAAAAATCATAAAAAATTCAAAACGGAAAAATATGTCAAGGCTTATTACCATATAGAAAAGGAATGCCCGCAAACTCTTGTTTTATTTCGAAATATATTTACACATAAATATGGAAAAGTAGTGACTAACATTAAAATAAAATGTTCTAGCTATTTAACCTATATTAATTATGTTTTAATGAGTTGAGCAATTATTTGATGATTAACTCTTCAGGCGTTTATTCGATTAATTGGAAATTCTTCGCTTTCGAATAAACAATTAATCGAATATCTTAGAAGTCGGAATAATTGGATACCCTAGTTATGATACTCTTTCTAGAGACAGAAAAATAATGTAGTGTGTGTAGGTAACGTATACTTACTGGTTATTGAGGGTAATATCACTCATACGCAATGTAGTCAGACTGAACATTAACAGAAACAGTCCCGCAATTTTTTTTCATAAATTTCTTTATATCTTCGAAACTGTTTAAAATATCGAGAAAGAGCATAGGAATAGATTAAAGGAATTATAATTCTTAATTTTTCAACATTTATTTCACCTAAATCGGGACAGCCGTTCTCGAGTTATGACAAACAAAAGACCATAAGATAACAAAAGTGGGTGGGGGGAGCGCCCCAGGGCGTCCCGCGAAAACGGGTACCTCAGGAAAAAAATCCTTTAGGCAATCGTCATCATTTTGGATACACTAACGAACCGTCATAGTGGTGCTTGAATTGCAGAGATTAAACTGCAATTTGTCGCACTGTGTAATTGCGACCTGTAATTTGATTACAGCAATAGATAGACAGACGGGCATTGCAAAATCGAATCAGAAAGTTATTCTAAGCCGATCTGTACCATAAACGATGGGTCTAACTCGTTTCCTTTTGGGTGTTACAAACAAATACACAAAAGACATAATACTCTCGTGGAGTGTATAAAAATGTGTTTACTTTTCGAAAATTGTGTTTACTTACGAAATACTATCACGTAATAAAGGCACAATTTTGCAACCTGTTCAACGCTAAACCTTTTCAAAGGAATATTCCCAATGTTACATAAGATATAGTTAGAGATGTCAAAGCGAAAAACCGTCCCACCGGTTTTTTACAAAATTCAAACTTCCACAAATCGGGACAAACGGTATTTTCATGTTGGTTAATCGGTTTTTATACACTCCACGAAAGTATTATGTCTTTGTGCATTTGTTTGTAACACCCAAAAGGAAGGGAGATAGACCCATTGTTAATTATACCGATCGGCTTAGAATCACATTCTGAGTCGATTTAGCAATGTCCGTCTGTCTGTCCGTCCGTCTGTCCATCTATTGTTGTAATCACGATACAGGTCGCAATTGTAGCCAGAACCAAACGAAGTTTTTCGGGACAAGGACGAACGCTATTTAATTTGAAGAAAATCGGTTCAGATTTAGATATAGCCTCCATACGAATTTCACTCCCTATTTGACCCTTTTCGCTCTAGATACCACATATTTCAACAGATTTTCTTCAAAATTAGCAAAACATCTTATATTTCAACTAGAAACACCTGTGGTAAAAATGTGTTAGATCGGTTCAGATTTATATATAGCTCCCATACAAGTTGCGTTCCCGGCTTGACATTTTCAGGCCCAGAAACCACGTATTTTCACCGAATTTCTTCCAATTGAGCATAACACGCTATAATTGAACTGGAGGAACTTATTGCGAAAGTTAGTCACTTCATTCCATGTTTGGATATAGCCCCGATACAAACATTATTCTCGATTTGACAAATTGGACCAGGTCATATTAGCATGTGATTAGGAAACATACAAAAAAATTTCCCGTTTTCACTTTTTTACTGAATTGAATTGTATTCCGATAGAAAGTGGAGTGTATCATATAGTCGGCCCCGCCCGACTTTAGCCTTTCCTTACTTGTTTAAAATACAAAACAATTGTATTTACAATCGTATCGTATTATTTACGATATTCGTACTTTTAAGGGCTGAAATGGGACAAAAAGGGATAAGCATCGATGGTCCATGTAGAAGCGCTGTAAAGTGGGATTTTTCGAAATTTGTACTTTTAAGGGAGGAAAGAGATAAAACCCAATTTAAGTAATGCAGCTATAATCGTGAAAATTAGTATTTACATTTCTCTGTTAACTTTTCGAAATTTGTACAATCGTGAAATTCGTCTGACAACGTAGAAATTGTATTTTTCGAAACTTGTACTTTTAAAGGGTGCGCGGGACGAAAAGGGATAAAAATGTTGTGCGGCCTTTTAATTACGTAAACGCGGAACTTAAATGGATGTTGCAAAATTTGTACTTATAAGGACGATGCGGGACGAAAAGGGATAAATGTGGTACAAAATAAAGTCAATGCTTTTAGGGGAAAAGCGAGAACACATGTTTCATGTTAGTAATATTTCAAAATGTGTACTTTTTGCGAAAGAGGTGCAAAAAGTTATAAAATGGCCGACTGCATCTAGAAATATGAAATCGAGGATATAAAAGGCTCTGTGGTTGTAATTTTTTGTTCGGAACTGGGTACAAAATGATAAAAACGGTACACAGCACATTACTTTCACTGTGTATGAGTGCTATCTAATAAGAGGTTTCCAAATTACTATTTTAGAAAATTCAATAAATGCTATCCAAAAACAAAGATGGATAAAACTGATATCAAATAACTGATTTTTCTGCGTGCGAAGTAGCGGGAACTGCTAGTTTTATTATAAAGGGTGATTTTTTAAAAGCTAGGAAAGTTTTTCAAAAAAAAAAACACATAAAATTCAGAAAAATACATGAAATCTTTATTTGAATCGATAGTACGGCCCATGTAATTTAATGTTTGAAGATTATTTAATGCAAATGTTGACCTTGACTGCGCCTCAAATGGTCCATCCGCTTAGTCCAATTTTTTTTCGATTAAACTGACCATAAAATGGAAGCGCGCGATGAACTTTCTTAACAGAGCACGCATTTTGATAATAATATTCAATAATTTGCAAGCTTTGTTCGTTTGTAAGACTCATGGTTAAATTAAGATTCATAGTTAATTATAGACCAAACTGAAGATGTTAGACAGTGAAACAAAACACGAAACGTGCGTCAGCTGTTTAAACCAGTGTTGCCAAAAAGATAATAGCAAAAAAATCACCCTTTATTTGAAAAATCGTGTGACCTCCTAAGGACGAGACTGAAACTGAAACTATAGGATATAATTCGTTTCCAGAGATATCGTTTCAAATAAACTGTCATTTTGACAGTGACAGCTGTTTCTCGTTCCAAATTAAAACTCGCAATAAAATGTATCTTTGGTCATTAAGTACGCTGAGTCCTTTCTTTTTTAAATATTAAAGGATTTAAGAACAATTCAAGTAATCCCAATTTTCTGTAAATTTTCGATTTTTCAGTAAATCGGTTTCAAATTCACGAACACCTCCAACAATGTGACCGCATCGGCATAAAACGAACTTTCACAGCACTCCACTAGAAGATGCCTAACTGATTTTAATTTTTATGAAGAAACTTGAATTTTCGAATTATGTTTATATATATATATATACGGGCCACGACAAGTCGGACAGTTCCAAAAAAATATTTTTGATTTCCTCCATTTTTTTACATTTTTCTTTGAGTTTTTTCTTATAACTCGTTAAAAAGATATAGCTTTTTTAAAAATCGTTAAATAGTAGTTATTTTTCAGTCTTTTGCTCATAACTTCGTCAATAATGGTCCGAATTGGATATTTTTTTTATACACTCCACGAGAGTATTATGTCTTTGTGCATTTGTTTGTAACACCCAAAAGGAAACGAGATAGACCCATTGTTAATTATACCGATCGTCTTAGAATCACTTCCTGAGTCGATTTAGCAATGTCCGTCTGTCTGTCCGTCCGTCCGTCCGTCCGTCCGTCCGTCCATCTATTCTTGTAATCACGATACAGGTCGCAATTGTAGACAGAACCAAATGAAACTTTGCACAACGACGTTTTTCGGGAAAACGACGAACGCTATTTAATTTGAAGAAAATCGGTTCAGATTTAGATATAGCCCCCATACGAATTTCACTCCCGATTTGACTCTTTTCACTCTAGATACCACATATTACAACAGATTTTCTTTAAAATTGGCAAAACATCTTATATTGTAACTAGAAACACCTGTGGTAAAAATGTGTTACATCGGTTCAGATTTATATATAGCTCCCATACAAATTTCGCTCCCGATTTTACTTTTTCAGCTCTAGAAACCACATATTGTATCAGATTGTCTTCAGATTTGGTAAAACATCTTATATTCCCACTAGAAACTCCCATGGTGAATATCGGACAGATCGGTTCAGATTTATATATAGCTCCCATACAAATTTCTCTCCCGATTTGACTTTTTCCGCTCTAGAGACCACATAATGTATCAGATTGTCTTCAGATTTGGTAAAACATCTTATAATTCCACTAGAAACACCATGGTGAATATCGGTCAGATCGTTTCAGATTTATATATAGCTCCCATACAAATTTCGCTCCCGATTTGACTTTTTCCGCTCTAGAAACCACATATTGTATCAGATTGCCTTCAGATTTGGCAAAACATCTTATATTTAAACTAAGAACATCTATGGTGAAAATAGGTCAAATCGGTTCAGATTTAGATATAGCCCCCATACAAATGTCGTTCCCGATTTGACATTTTCCTCTGTAGAAACCACATATTGTACTCGATTTTCTTTAAATTTGGCACAACATCTTATAATCTTACTAGAAACACCTATGCAAAAATTGGGTAAGATCGGTTCAGATTTAGATATAGCCCCCATATAAATGTCGCTCCCGATTTGACTTTTTCCGCTTTAAATGCCACATATTCTAATCGATTTTCTTTAAATTTGGGACAACATATTATAATCCAACTAGGAACACTATGCAGAAATTGGGTAAGATCGGTTCAGATTTAGATATAGCCCCCATACAAATGTCGCTCCCGATTTGACTTTTGCCGCTTTAAAAGCCACATATTGTGCTCGATTTTCTTTAAATTTCGCACAACATCTTATAATCTAACTAAACAAAACTATGGTGAAAGTGGGTAAGATCGGTTCGGATTTAAATATAGCCCAATTTCAATGTTGCTCCCATAAGTTTAACCGATTTTGGCCAAACTATACATTTTATATTTCACCTATTTCGTTCCAGGTTTCAATATATCCTCCTACAAATGTCCTTTCCGATATAACATTTTTTGTCAAACACATACATTTACAGGATACAAAAAACCTTCCCGTTTTCACTTTTTCACCGAATTGAATTGTATTCGGATTGAAAGTGGAGTGTATCATAGAGTCGGCCCCGCCCGACTTTAGCCTTTCCTTACTGGTTTTAATTTTTTGTTTTTTTTACGTACTTTTCAGAAAAGAAATATTAAAAAAAATATTCACAATATTTTTGTATACAAATTTTGATTTTTATACACTCCACGAGAGTATTATGTCTTTGTGCATTTGTTTGTAACACCCAAAAGGAAACGAGATAGACCCATTGTTAATTATACCGATCGTCTTAGAATCACTTTCTGAGTCGATTTAGCAATGTCCGTCCGTCTGTCTGTCTGTCTGTCTGTCTGTCTGTCTGTCTGTCTGTCCGTCCATCTATTCTTGTAATCACGATACAGGTCGCAATTGTAGACAGAACCAAATGAAACTTTGCACAACGATGTTTTTCGGGATAAGGACGAACGCTATTTAATTTGAAGAAAATCGGTTCAGATTTATATATAGCCCCCATACGAATTTCACTCCCGATTTGACTCTTTTCACTCTAGATACCACATATTACAATAGATTTTCTTTAAAATTGGCAAAACATCTTATATTCCCACTAGAAACTCCCATGGTGAATATCGGACAGATCGGTTCAGATTTATATATAGCTCCCATACAAAGTTCGCTCCCGATTTGACTTTTTCCGCTCTAGAAACCACATAATGTATAAGATTGTCTTCAGATTTGGTAAAACATCTTATATTTCCACTAGAAACATCCATGGTGAATATCGGTCAGATCGGTTCAGATTTATATATAGCTCCCATACAAATTTCGCTCCCGATTTGACTTTTTCCGCTCTAGAAACCACATAATGTATAAGATTGTCTTCAGATTTGGTAAAACATCTTATATTTCCACTAGAAACATCCATGGTGAATATCGGTAAGATCGGTTCAGATTTAGATATAGCCCCCATACAAATGACGCTCCCGATTTGACTTTTGCCGCTTAAAAAGCCACATATTGTGCTCGATTTTCATTAAATTTCGCACAACATCTGACAATAACTAAACAAAACTATGGTGAAAGTGGGTAAGATCGGTTCAGATTTAAATATAGCCCAAATTCAACAGTTTAACCGATTTTGGCCAAACCATACATTTTATATTTCACCTATTTCGTTCCAGGTTTCAATATATACTCATACAAATGTCCTTTCCGATATAAAATTTTTTGTCAAAAACATACATTTACAGGATACAAAAAACCTTCCCGTTTTCACTTTTTCACCGAATTGAATTGTATTCGGATTGAAAGTGGAGTGTATCATAGAGTCGGCCCCGCCCGACTTTAGCCTTTCCTTACTTGTTTAAATTAAAACTTCTCGATTTTTTCGATTTTTTTTAATTTAAACGACTATTTATTCTGCAAATTTTGAGGCTTAGTTCAAAGTGGGCCTATAATAATTAATATTTTTTTTAATTGTTTGAAAATTTAGAAAACCAAAAATATATCATTTTTATCATTTTCTACCCGGTTTCGAACAAAATAAATAAATTTTATTAATTGATTATTTACATTATTATTATTTTTTACGAGAATTGGTTATATACTATTGATGTTGCTAAGTGAATTATTATAGTTATCCATTTCCTAATTAGTTTGCGTTTATCTACATGAAGTTTTCTTTCCAAAATTTATAAACTTCTTACATATATTTTAACGAAGGTAATAAAGACTAGCAAAGTATATTGAAATGTATAGAAATCTTGCCGCTTGATTTATCGCCCCAAAAGCTATATTTTTAACTAGTCTTAATAAAATTTGACACTTTACAAAAATTGGACAGATCGGTTCAAATTTTTATATATCATGTGTTTTCACTGAAGCAGAAAATACTCTTTTGCATAAAAATGTTATATAATTTTGGAAAGGGTAAAACAGAGGCTTTAATAATAGCGAATGGCAATAAATAGGGAATAAGTTTTTCTGCTTCATGAAATTTTTATGAAACTAAAAATTTATGTTTTCGAGAAAAACAAATTCATGTTGAAAATTGCGAAAAACTAACAATTTTGGAGTGGACCTACCGGGGAGGTCCGTTGACCAAATTTATTCGAGAAGGACATTAAGCGCTTCTAAATTAAGTTTTCTTGACGAAAAATAAAACAATTTTGCACCTGAAGGAAGAAACTAAAATGTTGTCGCCTTTTTGAAAAAAAAAAAAACGATGCAAATTGGACCTTTTTTGGCAATTTTGATTTTAGGCGCGTATAACTTCTAATTTAAGTAACACATTTACACTAATCATTTCAATAAATTATTATTTATTCAGAATTTTATAAGGAATCGAACAATATAAACACTTTGAGCTAATAACACTAGTCAACAGTCAAAATGTACTCGGGATGCGATAATTTTTTCTGTGTAGATAACCTTGACATGAGCTCGAAAAACGCAATAAAAAATTTTTTTTTCGTTTGGTTTTTGTTTTATTATTTTTTTTTTAAATTTAAAAATTTTTTTTTGGTTAATTTGTTTCGTCCGGCATAACTCGGGAACCACTAGCCCGATTTAATTGTATTAAATTTTAAAAAATTTAAAATTACAATTCCCTTAATCTGTTCATATATTGTTTTCCTATACAAGCAACAGTTTCCAAGTTAAAAATGAATATATAAAGGAAAAAACTTATTTTTTGCCTAAAGATTTAATTTTTTTTTTTTTTTAAATCCATAAAAAATCCAAAATGAAAAAAATGTCAAATCTTATTACTTTTACGTAAAGTCACATAACCTATGAGCAAAATGAGACAAAGATCATGAAAATCGATGCACGCGTTTCGCTTTTATTCGCAATTGAGTAAAGGTATGAATTTCAAAAATTTGCTCGACATATGCACAACTTTGTCTATGGTAAGGTTTTTTCTTTTTTTTGATTCTCAGAATTAACAAAACGGAATAAACAAAGGGTTATTTAATTTTTATGATTGCGTAAGCAAAGTAATAAACGCTAATAAATGTGCGTGAACAATTAAAAGGAAAAAAGGAAAGGGGACTTTTTTAATTATTTGGGTTTTCCGTTGGCTACCTGTATGATTTTTTTACAGAAATGCAACCCACATTTAAGGGTGGCCATTATTCGGAAAATGTACGACTCACACATGGTGAAACAGGTATGTAGCCACCGTAAAAAAATATACACCCATTTATAAGTACCTGTCAGTAAAATACTAAACAATACACAGTATAAATAGGTCTTCATTGATCGATTTTACTCATTCAACAAGTGTCGACGAACGCGATAGTTAAAATGAGCAAACGTTCGCGAGGATTTGAATGCAATACCAATCCAAGTAATTTTTGTTACATGTGCGGAGAATACGTTTCTGAAAAAACAAGCGTTGTTTTTCACCTAAATTGAGAGATTCATTTGAAGAGAGCTTCAATTTAAAGGTCTCAAACATAGATGAGCGGTGGACACCAAGTGCTCTATGTCCAAGGTGCTACGTACAGCTAGCTGACTCAAGGTAAGTGTAGATTACGAAATTCAAGAACATATATAACTTATTATTGAAATTCTTTCAGACGACAGCCGAGAATCATCATGCCAATGCTTTGGAGAGCTCCGCTTTGCCATGTAACAGATTGCTACTTCTGTCTTAGCAAAAAAACAGGCGTGGGAAAAAATATACGATGGACTTACGCTGCTGTTTCAAGCAGAACTGAACGATTGGGTTAGAGAATTGAAACTCTCCAAGGAAGATGCAGAGTTGCATGCATCGCGCATGCAACAGTTCGGTTTCTTGGCTCCTGGTGTGGTGACAACAATCTACAGGAAGCGTCATGAACCATACGCAAGGTACTACACAAAAAAAGACAACATCTGTTTTTGTAAGGACATTCCCGGATTATTTGGTGAACTCGGGTACTCTTACGATCCAGGAGAGTGGCGTCTTTTCATCGACAGCAACAAGCAGAGCCTTAAAGCAATTTTACTGCACAACGGCAACGAGAAACCTTCGATTCCAATTGCTCATGCCGTTGACACCAAGGAAACATACGAAGTCATGGACAATCTACTAAAGTGCCTTAACTATGAGAGGCACGATTGGAAAGTTTGTGCCGACCTTAAGGTTATCGGTATCCTTTGTGGATTACAAGGTGGATTCACAAAGTAATGTTGTTTTCTCTGCCTTTGGGACAGCCGCGATCGTCAACATCATTACACCAGGAGGAGTTGGACAGAAAGAGTTAACTTCATCCCCGGCAGCGACAACGTGAAATATACACCACTCATAAAAAAGGAAAATGTTTTTCTCCCACCTCTTCACATAAAGCTCGGACTCATAAAAAACTTCGTGAAAGCTATCAACAAAGATGGCGAAGCGTTCGCCTATTTAAAAACCATTTTTCCTCACCTTTCATCGGCAAAGATTAAGGAAGGCGTTTTCGACGGTCCGCAAATTAAAAAGTTGTTGCAAGACCAACAGTTTGAGCACATTTTATCACCAAATGAAGCTGCAGCTTGGAACTCATTTCGGCAAATTGTTTCCGGATTTCTTGGAAACAACAAAAGCTCAAATTACAGAGAGATCGTCGAACAACTACTCCAAAATTATAAAAAAATTAGAGCAAATATGTCGCTTAAGATACATTTTCTACACTCGCACTTGGACTTCTTTCCGGACAACCTGGGCGATGTGAGTGACGAGCATGGTGAGCATTTTCATCAGCAAATGAAAGAAATTGACCACCGATACCAAGGATTTTGGAACGAAGCTATGATGGGGGACTATATCTGGTTCCTGATAAGAGAAACAGACCCACAACAATATAAAAGAAAGACAAAAGCACATAATTATTTTTAATTTGAAGGTTTTTATTTTTGTGTTTAGATATTTTTTTTTAAAACTTTGTTATAATTAATTAATGTTGATATCCTTAGGATAATTTCTTGTACATATATCGAATTGTTTTTTTAATTTAAAGTCATATATTTTTGTCACCCAACAAATTTTAATTTTTTTTTGTAATAAATATGTTTTGTAAAATATGTAAATACCATAGACAAAGTTGTGCATATGTCGAGCAAATTTTTGAAATTCATACCTTTACTCAATTGCGAATAAAAGCGAAACGCGTGCATCGATTTTCATGATCTTTGTCTCATTTTGCTCATAGGTTATGTGACTTTACGTAAAAGTAATAAGATTTGACATTTTTTTTCATTTTGGATTTTTTATGGATTAAAAAAAAAAAAAAAATTTAAATCTTTAGGCAAAAAATAAGTTTTTTCCTTTATATATTCATTTTTAACTTGGAAACTGTTGCTTGTATAGGAAAACAATATATGAACAGATTAAGGGAATTGTAATTTTAAATTTTTTAAAATTTAATTCAATTAAATCGGGCTAGTGGTTCCCGAGTTATGCCGGACGAAACAAATTAACCAAAAAAAAAAATTTTAAAATTTAAAAAAAAAAAATAAAAAAAAAACCAAACGAAAAAAAATATTTTATTGCGTTTTCCGAGCTCATGTCAAGGTTATCTACACAGAAAAAATTATCGCATCCGGAGTACATGAATTCTTTTTTCATTTTGTTGAGTAGTGTAATGAGATCGGAACGTTCAAAATACGAAATCAACCTCGCCAAAAATATTACATTTTTCCCCAATCATACTTGAACTAAGCGTAAGCTAATTTTTGTATATACTCATGAGCACTTTGCAATCGCTGCATAGTTGTACTTTTGGCATCAATTTCAAAATTTGACATTGCCAAGGTGACCAACTTTGTAGGGTCACCCAGTAGCCCCCACACTACCTAGGTATCCAAAAATTTGAAAATCATGTGGAAACCACATCTCCCCAAGCATGCGAAATTTAATCAAAATACCTCATACCATTCAAAATTTACAGAATTAAACCTAACAAGTAAGGAAAGGCTAAAGTCGGGCGGGGCCGACTATATAATACCCTACACCACTCCCTGCGTATGTACCTCGCTTTGATTACTAAACCCAGGTATTTCATGGGAGCAATTTTATGTAGCTCATATTAATTATACAGTTACTATTAACTCCTCTTTAGTCATATTTAACGTATATGGTTAATAATATGGTAAGTGATCCAATTATAAAAGATAAATCGGACCGACATTTCAAAAGGGGCCTATAACAACATTTTGGGCCTATATATTTCTCATTCACGGTTGGTATTCCTAGTTGAAAAATATCATGATCTGCAAAATTTGATGAAGTAAGATGTAAGATGTAGTTTCTAGAACTGTAATAGATCAGAATGGGCCCCATTTGGCCTTTACCAAAGTATGGACATATGGGCATCTCCCAAACAAGTAAGGAAAGGCTAAAAACGGACGGACTTTCTATCTCATTACAATTTAATTCGGTAAAAAAGTTAAATCGGGAAGGATTTTTGCATCCTGTAAATGTAAGTGTTTGAAAAAAATTTAAATCGGAAAGGACATTTGTATGCGTGTATATTGAAACCTGGTACGATTTGACCCGCTTTCACCATGTATGTTTATTGATGAAATATAATATGTAAAGTTTGGCCAAACTCGGATAAACATTCGGGAGCAACATTTGTATGGGGACTATATCTAAATCTGAACCGATATTACCCACTTTCAGCATAGGTGTTTCTAGTTCGATTATAAAATCTTGTGCCAATTTTAAAGAAAATCAGGTACAATATGTGGTTTCTAAAGCGGAAAAAGTGAAATAGGGAGCGACATTTGTACAGGGGCTATATCTAAAACTGAACCGATCTTAACCAAATTCTGCATAGGTGTTTCTAGTTGGATTATAAGATATTGTACCAAATTTAAAGAAAATCGGGTAAAATATGTGGTTTCTAAAGCGGAAAAAGTTAAATCGGGAGCGACATTTGTATGGAGGCTATACCTAAATCTGAACCGATCTTACCCATTTTCAGCATAGGTGTTTCTAGTTCGATTATAAAATGTTGTGCCAATTTTAAAGAACATCGGGTACAATATGTGGTTTCTGAAGCGGAAAAAGTGAAATCGGGAGCGACATTTGTATGGGGGCTACATCTAAATCTGAACCGATCTAACCCGCTTTCGCCACAGGTATTTCTAGTTTGATTATAAGGTGTTAAGCCAAATTTGAAGAAAATCGGGTACTATATGTGCTTTATACGCAGGAAAAAGTCAAATCGGGAGCGACATTTGTATGGGGGCTATATCTAAATCTGAACCGATTTCCTCCAAATTCAATACCGATGGTCCTTGTTCAGAAAAAATAACTTCTGCCAAGTTTCATGACAATCGGACAACAATTGCGACCTGTAGAGTGCGAACAAGCTTATATGGACAGCAGACGGACAGACAGGCATCGTTAAATCGACTCAGCTGGTGATTCTAAGCCGATCGGTATACTTAAAGGTGGGTCTAACTCGATTATTTCTTGGTGTTACAAACATTTGGCGCGAAACTAACTTATAATACCCTAGTCCACGAAGTGGTGTAGGGTATAATAAAAATTTGGAACTACTGTGCGTAACTCACGCCAGCAAGAACTTAGCAAACGCAGACCACATACGTTAGGTGAAATTCTACACTGACGGCTCCAAACTTGACAGTAAGGTCGGATATGGCTACATGCTAGAGAGTGGACGTTAGCCAGCCTTATGGACTATCCGATACCTTTAGTGTTGTCCAATTCGAAGTTTTGGTTATTAGCAAAGGAAGTGACTGGTGAAACTCACCTTATCGCGAATAGAATTTCCCTGGAAATGAATTGTTCTTCAAATTGCAATCGTGATTTTTGGCACTTTTCAAGTTTTTCATTCAGCCGTCTTTCATTCGATTGATATCCTTATTTTTGTTCCAATAAAAATAAGTGATAACTATACAAATGCTATTTTCATCTTACGCCTCGGTGGAAATAGACAAATTCTCGTGTATAAGTCCCCTTTTATTCGCGACAAGGGTGGCAAAATTCATGAACCGACTTCTCATACAAGTTTACAGCATCAGAACTCCTATTATCGATATTTTAAGGATCCCTTTCGATATTCCTCTTTGCGTGAAATACAGGTCACCATCAGCTCGGCCTTCCAAAAAACTACGCACAGCAAAAATAAATAAATAAAAACCAATTATTTTACTCATGAGAGTCTTTATTGCGTCTATTTGTTTTTAACAATACATTTGATTTCTTCAATTTTAACTTGGTTTCATATTTAGGTATGCGCATGTATTTAGACACTAATATTTAAATATACTGTATTGTTGTTTTACTTTTCGGTTCTAATACATTTGATGTTGGATATTCGTGTTGTTTGTTTATTTTTTCAATTTTATTCCCTTAGTTTCGGTATGTTTTTTTTTTTGTATTTAGAAGACATTCTGTTGGTACTAAAGAGTATTTCTTTATAATTATACAAAAAATATTGTAAATAATCTAAAAAAACTTGTTGCTAAAATTATTATGTTCGTACTTTTAAAGGTTTGTATGTTTTTGTTGAATATTTCGAAAAAAGGCATTATTTGTTTTGTTTTTTGTTTTTGTTTTAGTTTTGTTTGTTTGTATGTAAAAAAATAAAGTTTTCGTATTAAACAGACACTCACACACACATTATTCTGTCCTTTAATTATTTATGTGTGTGGGCGTGTGTGTGTGTGGTGTGTTTTAATTTATTTGTTCGCTTTATTATATAAGAAAATAAAATAAACACATAATAAATATTTGTTATATTTATACATATACTTTATATAAATCACAAGTACTTGGATTTCAAAATGAAATAAAAAGTGAGGAAGTGTGAACAGAAGTATTCTTTGGAGATTTGAAATGAAGAGGTGTGTCGTTGCTTATTCCCCCATTGCAAAATAGAAGAAATACGACAAATGTTGAGATGGAATTGTTTGTTAGAGAGATGGCAAGTAATGGAAATATGTATGTATGGTTTGTTTGTTTTAAATTTGAGATGATTCTCAGCATTTGTAAAATAGCTCTTTTGTGCTTCATTCGACAATCGACACAAAAAAGGAAAACTTTTGAAAAATGTCGAGAGACAATGACGAACCTAATTGCACGCAGCGCAGACTATACATTTATTTTTGTTTATCTTTTTGCTTAAAAAGCAACAGTTTTTATTGGTTTGTTTAAAGCCGGGGCGTTTTGTTTACTCTTTACATTTACATACCATTTGTTTTCAATATAAATAAATTATTTATTTTCATTTGTTTGTTTGTTTGTTGTATAATTTAATAACAATGAGTATGTGTGGGGTTTTGCGTTATGTATCTATGTACGTCAAAATAAATTAAATATTTATCATCACAGGATCACGATCAATGAAAATCAATAAATTTTGTTTTTTTTTTTTCTTCTTCTTTGTTGTTGTTGTTGTTTTTTAAATTGTCGTTAAAGGTGCTATAGTTGCGGTCGCTGCAATTAAGTTATTAGTTGCCTGCTGCAAAAGGTTGTCTCCTCCATGGGAATCAACATCTTCATCATCATTGTCATCTACTTCTGTGGTTGTTAATGAATATTGGGTTGCTGCACTGCAACTAAATGTTTGTCATTGGCGCGGTTGCATTGCTGGTCCTTGTTCTCGGTAGGTCTTCAATTTCGTTTCGATTGCCTGAAAAAGGGGAAAGAATAAGAATATATTATAAATCGTGTACGGTAGCATATAATTTAAATGTTGCGCACGTTTCTTTTAATGAAGAAATTATTTTTTTTTTGGAAAAGACATTAATAATGATAGATCTCCGAAACGATCGATCTTCATATATAAATATAACACTATCTTCCAAAAAAACTTTCCCTCTCCAATCAAAATTAATCAATGCAGATCTAATATAATATTAAAGACAAATTATAAAAATAACTTCGGGAAAGAGAAGTTCCTTGTTTTTACTCAAATTGAATATCCCTGAGGATGATATTGGAATATTGGAATAAGAAAAATAAAACAATCTAAGAAAAACTAAAACAACACTTTTTTGATTTGACCTCGAGCCAGACCATCCAGAAAGATAGAAAATTAAAAAAATCCTCATATTTTTGTCGCTGACGTTAAGGTTGTTAATTTTGTAAGTTATGGTAGATACTGTGTCCGCCAACTATCAGAAAAAAATAAATACAGATTGTGAGCAGCTTCCTTCTCACAAAAAGATGCGAATTGTTTTTTTGTGAGAATATGTTAGGAATTTTGTCAGTGTAGTCTCCACTGACTAAATCTGACATAACCGATGAATAGTAGATTCTATAAAATTGATTAAGTCCATTTGAGTTAGAGGTACCACAAGGACCGACCCTTTCGCCATATTCCATCTGCAACTAATGTTGCTAAAATTTTGTCTCTACTCTCTGATATTGATTACATTTTCGAACTATATATAATTTTCTATAAGGCGAATGATGCTTCATTACCCGATTTTCAAGAAATAACCAATTCTAGACACTAGGTTGGATCGAAAATAAAGTATTTTGTCAATTTTAAAAAATTTTTATTTTTTTTTTGTAAAACTAGAAGAAATTTTGTTTGAATTTAGAAAAAATATATTTGATTGTGTCTCATACCACAAAAAATAAAAAGAATTATATAAAATATTTTTAATTTCGACATCGATCACGTTTATAATTGTTTTGTAGTATGTACCAGGAACACCACCATGAAACTTATGGATAGTCCTTCTGACACTATTAACTGTAATAACCAATTGTAGACACTAGGGTGGATCGAAAATAAAGTATTTTGTCAATTTTAAAAAAAATTTAATTTTTTTTTTGATATGTGAGTAGCAAATATATTTTTTCTCTAATTCCAAGCAAATTTCTTTCAGTTTTACAAATAATTGTCAAATCTTAAAGAAAATATTTTTTCTTATTTTTTTATTTAGAAACTAAAAATATAACTTAGATTTTTGTAAAATAAATTTTATTAATAGTGTCAGAAGGACGCCCAATAAGTTTCATGATGGTGTTCCTGATACTTAAACTAGGGTGGATCGAAAATAAAGTATGTTTTCATAAGGAAATCTAAAAAAAAAATCTTTTTTGTGATGAAAATATAATTTTATTGTTAATTTCAAGCAAATTTCTTCTAGTTTTACAGAAAATTGTCAAACCATAAAAAATATATTTTTTAAATGTTTTTCTTATTTAATTCATAAAGAAAAAAATATACCTTAGATTTTTGTAAAATAAATTTTATTAATAGTGTCAGTAAGACGCTCCATAAGTTTCATGATGGTGTTACTGGTACATAAACTAGAGTGGATCGAAAAAAAAAGTATTTTTGCAAAGGTAACTTAAAAAATTTTAAACTTTTTTTGTGGTATGAGATGCAAATATAATTTTATTTTTAATTTCAAGCTAATTTCTTCTAGTTTTTTCAGAAAATTTTTAAATATTTAAAAAATATTTTTTTTTATTTTTTTCTTATTTAATGTAGAAACAAGAATATATACCTTAGATTTTTGTATTAATAGTTAACAGTGTCAGAAGGAAACTCCATAAGTTTCATCATGGTGTTTCTGGTACTTACTCTAAAACAATTATAAAAACGTGATTGCTGTTGATATAAATAATTAAAGTAACTTATTTTAAGCTGACTTCAAAAGAGTTGTGAATGTACTCGACTAAAATGAATCAGATTCTTGTTCTTGTCCAGAGCTTTTGGACTGTCTCAGTGCTATTTATATAAAATATTTTTAATTTCGACAGCAATCACGTTTATAATTGTTTTAGAGTAAGTTGCAGTAATACCACCATGAAACTTATGGAGCGTCCTTCTGCCACTATTAATTATTATTAAAATTTATCTTACAAAAATCGAAGGTATAAATAAAAAAATAAGGAAAAAAATTAACTTTTTAAGATTTCACATTTTTTTTTTTTGTAAAATTGGAAGAAATTTGCTTGAAATTAGAAAAATATATATATATATTTGTATTTCATACCACAACAAATTTTTTATATAAAATATTTTTAATTTCATCGGCAATCATGTTTACAATTGTTTTAGAGTAAGTGTCATTAACACCACCATGAAACTTATGGAACATCCTTGACACTATTAACTATTAATAAAATTTATTTTGCTAAAATCGAAGGTATATTTTTTGTTAAAAAAAAAGAAAAAAATTAAAAAATATATTTTTTAAGATTTCGCAATTTTCTCTAAAACTAGAAGAAATTTGTTTGAATTTAGAAAAAAATATATTTTCTTGTATCGCACCAAAAAAAAAAAAATTTTACATAAAATATTTTTAATTTCGACAGCATCACGATTATAATTGTTTTACAGTAAGTTGCAGTAATACCACCATGAAACTTATGGAAGCGCCCTTCTGACACTATTAACTATAAATAAAATGAATTTTACAAAAATCTAAGGTATTTTTTTGTTTATAAAATAAATACAAAAATAACTAAGAAAAAAATATATTGTTAAGTAGTATCAAATTTCACTAAAACTAGAAGAAGTTTGCTTGACATTAGAAAAAAATATGTATCTCATACCACAAAAATTAAAAATTGTTTATGACAAAAATACTTCATTTATTACAAACTAGCTGAACCCCGCCCGCTTCGCCAGGCAAAAACAAAAATGGTAAAATTAAAATCAGGTTTCATATTGATCTTATCATATTGATATTATCGTGGTCAGTAATATATACGTTCCAATTTTCAGCCTTCTAGCTAAAAGACACTTTTGCCACGCCCCAACAACCCACCGAACGAAAATTCAAACTCCAGCATCATATTTATCTTTCTTGTGGTCATTAATATATACGTTCCAATGAGCCTTCTGGCTCAAAAAAACACTATTGCCACACACATAAAATGAAAATCCAAATTTCGGCATCATATTTATCATTCCCGTGGTCAGTAATATTTATGAACCAATTTTACATCCTATGTCCTTCCTTGGGCCAACACGAATTCATCAAGCCCAAAATCGTGAAAATCAGACGATCCGTTATAAAGTTTTGCGTGTTCACACGGGCGGCATTCTCTTTTATAAATATAGATATACTTTATTTTCGATCCAACCTAGTGTCTACAATTTCTAATTTTTGACAAATATACTTTATTTTTGATCCAACCTAGTGTCTACAATTTCTTATTTTTGAAAATCGGGAAATGCAGCTTTATTCACCATAAAGAAAAGTACAAATTTGGAAAATTTCATAAAAAATCGGAGAGAAAAAGCCAAAATGTGTGTGCAACCGCTTCACATGAAATTACACCATAGATAATTCTCGGTATGAAATTTTATTAAAATCGGATACAAATGTGGATCTCAAAAGGGAAAGATCAAAGATCATCGAGCGTTCGAGGCCTACAAAAAACACTTTTTCCAAGGTTTGTTGGAATGGAATAATAATGTTATAACAGGAATAGTTGGACAATCGATCGGTATAAAAATTAATAGGTCCATCTCTCTTCCTTTTGGGTGTTACAAACAAATGCTCAAAGACATAATATCGTAGTGGAGGGTATAAAAACGTACCAGCAGAGCTCTTGTCAACCACAGGACTCTCGTTAAATAATTACTACATGACATAAAAGAGAAATCGGCGGAAATTGATGTAAGAGATCTAATCAAATATATCAATATCTTTCAAGCTGGATATAACAGAGCTTTCCCAATGATGTGATCCATTCAAAACGGTTTTGCCTCCGCGAAAATCAACAATCTCAAGAAGTTTTTTGTGTTGTTAGGTCATGTCCATGTCAATTCGATTTCCCCGAAAGCTTAGCTCCATCTCTACAATTCCATCATACATTCCAAACACATTAAGCCGCTGCGACCTATGATGGTGAATACCATTTTTTCTATAGGAACCACTGCATTTGTCGCTTGAGAAACCAATTAAATGAACAAATTAAAGAAATGATCAGCCAAGAATGAAAAAAGCGAAGCAAGGCAAGTGATAAATATATAATACTTCAACAAATGTAATGAAAACCGTACTAGATAAGAGAAATTTCGTCGTGGAAATTAAGAACACAATTAAACAAGTACTTCCGCCTATGCGTGTAATTATTACTTAAACAGATTAATAGTCACTGTGGTTGGCGAATCGCCATCATTCCCCTGAATAAATTGGTTCACTTTGTTGAAAATTACTACTTCCAATTAACCAAATGTTTCAATGGCAACACGTATCAGAAACAATCGGTCACACACAGTTCTAGCGTTACATACGTTACGACGAAACAATCCAATGGTTAGAATCTGTAACGCCTTTGCACGAAATGCCACCACTCATCACTCTCCCACAACGTCCACAGAACAAAAATTCGAACATAAAACAAACAATCTGATATAAACAAAATTGTATTAATAAAAAAATTACATTTATTAAAAAAAATGTGTGAAATACATAAACAAATACATACACATATATGTATCTAAATTAAACATATAATTTAAATTAATAATTAAACATAAATTTGAAGAGAGTGAGATGTAGGGGGGAGGATAAACTATAAAACTACAACTACTAAAGCTAACTAAGACTATTTATTGTGTCCATTTATTTAGTTTGTTTTGTTTTGTATAATCATCAGTCCTTTGCAGTCCAAAATATTTGATATGTATAAATAATCTCTCGTATTCGTCATGCCACAATGACTCGCGCGGGCTAACGTGGTGCATTTTCGATATCGTGATTCGATGATGACGATCTCAAAGTTGTCGCCAAAAAGTTATTATTGGCACTCATACGTTCGGCGAAACGTTTGAAAATATTTGTGCCAAAATTCAGACTTGTATTGCTTCGACTTGTCGAACGTCGCAATAAGACATTATTGTTGTCGGGGGAATCCTCAGCCGCTGGCAAACTATTACAATTCAATTGATCTGTGGAGGTTCGGGAGGTGTTGGTGATGGCGTTTGAGTCGTCAGCGTCTGTAGCACGCTCACATATACAACGAAATCTCTGACATTGATGACACAAAAGTGCTTTATCCAACTGAAATATAATTTTGTAATAATTGTATAGAGTATATGGTGGTGGTTGGTTCAAGCTATGCTATTTCCTTCGGTTAATGATTAACATGGGGCCAGTGAAACTGAACTCTGGCTCTGTTAATTGAATAGATAGAGATGTATGTATATAGAAGTGGCTTGCAATTCACTTTCGATCGAAGTGAAGTGAAGATCAAAACTACTTTCGATCGGAAGTGAATGTCAGTAACCGAACTGATAGATAAAAATGATGCAATGACAACAAGTGAGTTGTTCCTTTTTGCTGGGATCAGTGTAATGCTGATTAATATTTAAAGAAAGTGTACAGTGTAGAGTGTGGAAAGTTAATGGAAAAATTTCATAAATTCATAATGCAGAGGATGTGTAAACAGAGTGTGAAAGAAGGAAATGAAAAAGTCCTATGATGCGAATTCCTTGACATTACAATCATTGACCAAAAAACAAACCCTTACCCATTCTAGAAATGAGAATGTTTTTTCATTTTCGAATTAAATCGAATCAAATTTTGCTGGCGATATCTGACAAATTTTGAATAACTTAAAAGTGCTCTTATAAACCTAAAGCTTAAAATCTCTTAGAAAAGTATGTGCGTGATGCCATCCACCGGCAATAGCAACTGATGACGCACACCACAAGTCAATGATTTATTTGTATAAAATGCAAATACTTCACAACAAAAGAAATAAACATGATTTTATGAATATTCAAATTTAGCCACAGTTCAATGGCAAAATGAATAAATGAAAATATATAAATTTCACTAAATATTAACATAATTTGAATAGGTTCACGCCTTTTGTGAAGGGCAATGCTGTCCCTTCTCAACAAATAATCATAAATTGTTGAAACGACGAATTAAGTGACTACGTAGAACAATGACCAGAGTGTCGGCCATTACACCGAAAATATACGCATACTTATTCTGAAGATTAACACATGTAACTGTGTGTGATTAACATCCCGGCCAGTATTTGGATGATCGAATTTTCGTAGCTCATTTTTGTCTACTTTAGATGATTAAAAATTGAATTTTCATACAATTAGTCAAAAGGAACATTCAATTAGACTATTCTTTATAATTAACTACTGATGATATTTTTTAAATCGTTTGTCCGAGTTTTTTTAACTACTCTTGGCGAACAAAAAGTATTTATATTGGACTTCAATTCGTAAAATGTTGAGATATTTGAACTTGAATGACCAAAACTTGTATTTTTAGCGAAAACTTCAATAACTCAGTCAATTATTGACGGATTTTTAAAAACAAAGCGGCGTTAATATTTTCAAAGTTGAAAATGACTAAAAATTCTTTAAAAAAATGTGTTTGCTGGGCAAAAGCACACAGATATCTTAATCGATCGAAAGCTCCAGTGAAAACCGCTTAATAACCAACTAAGTTACAGGCATACTAGTGTGTTAAGGTACGAAACCCGGTTTTTTACCCGTAACTCAAGATTTTGGGGGTGTCTGGCAGATTTCAAATACAGATTCGTGTTCTACTCGACAATACCTACAAGAAAAATAATATCTCTTTCCAGACTTTTAATTAATAAGCTGTGAATAATTAAAAAAAGATACTGAAACAAATAAAAAAGTGTAAATAATTAATAAACAGTGTGTTGTTTTCCCATCAATTGGATTTTGTTTTAGAAAAAATTTTTTTGGAAAAGTTGGTGGAGATGGACTGTCTCAGTTTTTACTGACTAATTAGACTGTTATTCATTCAGTTCAGAAGGGGACCAAAGAAAAACCTAGCGCTATTTTTTTTTTTCATTACAACAGTAACTAATAGTAAGTAACTCTAATTGAAATTAATTAATTATTTCGGTTAATTTGTTATCTAAAGTATAAGGCCGAGGACAAATATATAAATAGTATTTTACAGAAACACTGTACATTCTAAGGAAAGCCCTAACAAACGAATTTTATAAAATACTTCAAATAAATACTTTCAAATATATAAAAAAATATTTTCGTTAAATGATTTCAAATTCCAGTAAGACGTGAATAAATAATGGATCGAAAATGATACAAAATATGATCATTAAATGATTTCAAATTGCAGTAAAAAGTGATTAAAAATGGATCGAAGATGATACCAAATACGATCATTAAATAATTTCAATTTGCACTAAGATGTAAGTAACAAGTAAGGAAGGTTAAAGTCGGGCGTGGCCGACTATATGATACCCTACACTTAGTCATTATAGCCTGTGGTGTAGGGTATAAAAAGTTCGTTACTTCTATCTTTATTTGGAAGCGAGTTTGAACGAAAACTTTGAATGGAAGCTATATATAAATCTGAACCGATCTGACCCACTTTCGCCATAGATGTTTCTATTTGAGATATTAGCTGGTGTGCCGAATTAGAAGAAAATTTGTTCAAATATGCTATTTCTAGAGCGGAAATAATTAATTCGGATGTGAAATTTTTATTAGAGCTATATATATATGAACCGATCTGGCCCATTTTCAACAGACATGTTTTTAGTTCAAATATAATTTGCTTTGCCAAATTTGAGGAAAATCTATTAAAATATGTAGTTTCTAGAGCGAAAAGAATCAAATCGGAGGAGACATTTGTATGGGAGCTATATACAAATCTGAACCGATCTGGCCTATTTTTACCAGAGCTATTTCTAGTTGAAATATACGTCGTTTTGCTAAATTGGAAAAACATCTGTTCAAATATGTGGTTTCTAGCGGAAAGAGTAAAATCGGGAGCGATTTTTTATGGGAGCTATATCTAAATCTGAACCGATGTGGCCCACTTTCGCCGTAGATGTTTTTCGTCGAAGAAAATCTGTTCAAATATGCTTTTTCTACAGCGGACATAATCAATTCAGTGGCGAAATTTGTATTGGAGCTATATATATATCTGAACCGATATGGCCTATTTTTACCAGAGCTGTTTCTAGTTGAAATATAAGTTGTTTTGCCAAATTTGAAGAAAATCTGTTTAAATATGTGATTTCTAAAGCGGAAGAAGTTAAATCGGTAGCAAAATTTGTATGGGAGCTATATGTAAATCTGCACCGATGTGGCCCACTTTCGCCGTAGATGTTTTTCGTTGAAATATGAGGTGTTTAAACAAATTTGAAGAAAATCTGTTCAAATATGTGGTTTCTAGAGTGGAAAGAGTCAAATCGGAGGACACATTTGTATGGGAGCTATATATACATCTGAACCGATCTGGCCTATTTTTAACAGAGCTGTTTCTATATACGTCGATTTGCTAAATTGGAAGAAAATCTGTTGAAATATGTGGTTTCTAGAGCGGAAAGAGTAAAACCGGGAGCAAAATTTGTATGGGAGCTATATCTAAATCTGAACCGATTTTCTTCAAATTAAATAGCGTTCGTACCTATACCATAAAACTTCGTTGTGCAAAGTTTCATTTAGTTCTAACAATAATTGCGACCTGTACTTTAATTACAATAATAGATGGACAGACGGACGGACGGACATTGCCAAATCGACTCAAAAATTTATTCTAAACCGATCGGTATAATAAACGGTGGGTGTAACTAACAAAAGCACAAAGTCATTATACCCTGTGGTGAAGGGTATAAAAAATGGATCGAAAATGATACCAAATATTAACATAAAATTATTGCAAATATAAGTAAAGCGCGGCTAAAAGAAATGATTCCAAATGATAACATATATGTATGAAAGATGCATTGAAACAGAGATATCGTTACCAAAATATAAAAAAGACTCAACTAACATTTTTTTTTGCAAATCGAGATTTTTGGTTATTTTAACAAAACACAACAACTTCGGTCATAATAAACAAAAATATCGATTTGAGTCTTTTTTATATTTTGGTAACGATGTACGATTGTTCAGGAATTGTCACGTGCAGGATACAATTTCCTCCCGACGACAGAGTCATTAATAATTGCAAAGTGGTTGCGATCGTTTTTATCATCTAGAAGAGTCAATTGTGACTCATTTTTCTTCAAAATATTCCCAAAATGCTGGCTGGAATGTAACAGATTAACTGTCATATTCATTCGTCTGATAAACCTGTGATAAATGATTACAAAGGGCTTTTTCGGAAATGCGCTGCATTCACTACGCAGTGTTCTTAAATTCATTTCTTTACAACTGCGCAAATATATATGGTCGAAAATGCTCTTTCCTTAAAAATAGATGGAAAGAAACGTATAGAAAAAATATTAATCACATCACGACCGAAAATGTTGGCCAAATTCATTTCTCCAAAGATCAAATATTAAACATTTTTTCTTATATTCCACCCCTTTGAAACGTACGACAGTCACGAATGTAACAAGGGAAATGTCCATATTTAAATTAATTTGCGCCATACTGCAGATTAAATTTTAGTACAAAAAATGTTTGTCAAAATGTATTATAATAATACATCGCTTATGTAAAACAGGTTTACTAATGTACCACAAATCTATATATGTAAGAACATTGTATTATTAATTTTCTAAATAAACAAACAAAGGAAAAAAGATGTGATACCATTTTTCTTGTAGATTTAGTCGAGTTCAAGAAGAATCTATTTACGAAAATTCTCAAATACACATCAAATCTTAACTTATGGGTAAAAAACCACAAGCTATATTTTCAATTCTAAAACGTAGCAGCACAAATATGGTCCCTATCCTCCCTGCAATATCTTATGAATTGCCGTTCTAATTAATATAATAAAAATGACAGTAATTTTCTAATGAGAATGGATAAACACAAAAACGTCACCTCTTCACGAAGCAACGACCATGAGGCAAGAGACAGGAAAGCAACGTAATATTCGTTATATCAGAGTGCTATTAATAACTACACTATGCGTGTTAGAAGGCTTTTTATCCATTGACACGGACAAAAAGTGTAACGAATCAAAGAAATAACTCAAGGGACATTGAGTGTCTGCACTTCCTATGAATTGTAAAGTCTTTGAGCCCGTCCGTATGTCTTCTGTCTGGATGGTGGTCATGATAGTATTCGAAAACGGGTTAATCAATATTTTCAAAAGTTGTATATATTAATATTTTCCCCAAACTTAGTTTGGTATTGGAAATGTAAGAGATTGATATTCTCTTTCTGGTATCTCCAAATGCGTGAGTTATTCAAAACGGTGGCTTAAGGCACTACTTGATGCTCCCGCGGCCACGCGAGCGAGAGGGTTAAAATGTTCCACAAAAATGTTCCTTATATTAGCATATTAAGTACATAATTAAATCTTAGTAAAAAGTTAAATTTCTATTAGCAATGAAAACATAAAGCAGTCAGATCCAATATATAGCATAAATCATAGTATCCTGGACATAATACCGGTTTTTTTAATATAGGCACAATTTTAACCTTTTATTTTATTTTTAAACTTTTTATTAAAGTAACGCTTTCATTTGTAATTTAATATTTATGGTCAGTTTTCTGAACAATGGGGATGACAAGAAGGGCTACTGTCAAGATAGCTTCAATGCAATTTTGATCCATACTATTCAGCTTGTAAAAATCATGGATCATCAATATGCGACAAAGGTATTTATAAAAGTACTTTTATTCCGTTTTTTGAAGAATATAATTCAGATTCATTAACATACATTTATGTATGAATACTCTATGTACACATAACAAGTTTTAAAAAGTAAGTAAGCTTCAGTCGGTTAAATCGACTTATATATACCCTCACTCTCAGAGAACATGTATGCAGAAGTTATAAGAAAATAAATTTTAATTAGCGCAGGATAATTTGTGTGGAAGGTACTAGTTCGTTCCACATTTATAAAATAGTTGTAAAAACATGATCAAATATATAGGAGTTGTGAAGGATTCAATTTTACCTAGGATACAGACAATTGAGTGGGAGGTACAAGAAGGGACGTGGCTAAAGCGTTAATATTTTTTATGTTTAAAGTGATTATAAAAACATTTTCAAATATCAAATGGCAAATGATTCGGTCTACCCGTATGGATTTTAGATTCCACTTTGTGCCACTTTCTGTGGGAGGTACCAGAAGGTGTGTGGCAATATCGCCCATATTTCATACCAATATAGAGGTTACATTGGCATTGTCAAATGTCAAATTTCACAGTATTCAGATCATCCGTATAGAATATATAACAGCTTTAATTTTATGTAGTTTAGGGTGATTTGTGTGGGAGGTACTGGAAGGGGCGTGGCAAAACCCACCATACTTAGTACACTTAAAATGATTATAAAAACATTTTCATGTGGAAGTTATGGGTCATTTGTGTGGGAGGTACCAGAAGGTGCGTGGCAATTTCGCCCATTTTTATATACTCCACGAGAGGTATATGTCTTTGTGCATTTGTTTGTAACACCCAAAAGGAAGAGAGATAGACCCATTGTTAATTATACCGATCGACTTAGAATCACTTTCGATTTAGCAATGTCCGTCTGTCTGTCTGTCCGTCCATCTATTCTTGTAATCACGATACAGGTCGCAATTGTAGACAGAACCAAATGAAACTTTGCACAACGAAGTTTTTCGGGATAAGAACGAACGCTATTTAATTTGAAGAAAATCGGTTCAGATTTAGATTTACTTCTCTATTCAATATTGTAGTTTCGATTGTTTTTTGCTGAGTCGTTAAAAATTTCAATTTTGTAATCTCTCTAATTTAATATCGCAAATCAATTTGTCGGTTTAATCTAATCACTCCACCCTAGTTTGTCCTTTTCAGCCATAACCTTCTTCAGAATGTTCTGTCATTTGAGAATAACTTGTGTTGTTGACAGTGACTTGAAAATGTTGTCTCAGTACGATGATTTTTACAACTTTTTACAGGAGTGCAACGTTCAAATTAATTCGACTTTTGGTGATAAAGCCCCATCTTTGGCCTCTGTGAAACGCTGGTATAGCGAATTTAATCATGACCACAATTCGCTCCTGAAGGTCGTCAAAAATCAGATGTTGTGGCAGTGGGTGTCACGTGAGATTGAGACATCCCTGGGGCATTGACATATAATGAGCATCTATAAGATATTGCATGAACATTTAGTTGTGAAAAAGATGTATTCCCTCATAATTTGACGAAAGCTCGAAAAGATTCTCATATCACGAATCAGAAGTTATGCTTAAATGACAAATCTCGATCTAGATTTTGTTATTTTAAAGAGAAGTTTTTCGACTTTGGACATAATCGTATAGCATCTTTCGCTTATTTTTAATTGAAACACAATATAAAATGTTTGTCCGACCAATGATTTTGTCAATTGAAACCATACGAACTTCTCAATAATTACATTTTATAGATATAGATATAGATGAGAAAACAGTAAGTAGTATAGATTGTTGTTTTTTAGAGAAGAAGTTGATGTTTGTGTTATTTTCTTCAACGAACTTTCAAATTGGATAAAACACTTTGTTGTTCTTTGGGGGTTAGCACATTATTTTCACACACACATGCACACAATTGTTTAATATTTTATGGAAATTATACAAGTTATGAAACAAAATACAAAATATTTATAAGAATAAATAACAAAAAACACAAAACCGAACATACAAATAGAAACAAAAAAAAAACTAAACCAAACTCAACTAAATAAAATTAACACATAAAGCACACAAAACGAATTTCTTTCTACTTACATTGATTTTTCTGAGCATATCGGCAACGATATTTAATGCAGTTGTACGTGAAGAAGCGGTCATTGCTGCATTGCCATTAAGTAAATTATCCGGATCGGCAAATGGTTTTCCTAAACAAAAGTATAACGAAAAACACACATAATTACCAATCAAAATTTGTTTGTGCACATTTAAAAGCAGAAACATACAACCGATCTAAGCTAAAACTAAAACTAGTTACAAACTAAATTTATTTTAATTAAAAATTAATTAATCAATCAATAGAGTAAAAGTGAAAATAGTAGTAAGTGTAAGTAAGTGAGGATATATACGAGGATACCAAAGGACGCACACAACAACACACAACACAATTGAAACTATGCTAAGTTAGTGTGCCTTTTTTCGCCAAGAAGAAAACCTGTTCGAAAAATGTATGAAATTGTATGAATTTATTTGTTTTGTGTGAGACGTAAAAAATTCTTGTGAACTTTACAATTATTTTTACAGAGAAAAAAAAACATTATTTGTATTAACTTAAAAACAAAACATAAACAGCCATTTGTTCACAGATAAAATAAATGCTACAATAAGTAAATTTCAAAGCTATAGCCAGGGAATTAATTAAAGAGCTGGACAACATAAACAGAAATGATGTTAAACATTTCATTTTGGGCAAATTGATGCCCTGGCTATATGTGATTTAAATTATAAAATTTATAAATATAATATGTTATGAATAAATTATTTTAAACATAACAAGTAAAAAATAAAATGCAATCGGTCGAGGCCGACTCTCTTGATACCCTAGACCAACATAAAGGAGAGCAATTGTAGGGAACAAATGTATTCATTCAAGTCACTCTTTAGCAAATTTTAACATATTGACATTGGAAGCTAAATAATTTGACATGCTCTTGTGCTGCCCTAAACCCTAATCTGAACCTGAAGAGTCGTTATTAAAGTTAAAACCTTAAAATCCCCACAACAATCCAATGCAGAACGACGAACAAAATAAATGTATTAATGGAGTAACATTGAACTGAATGCAATATTTCGGATTATAGCTTCAGAAAGACTTCAACAAAGAGCAGCGGCGAGTTCACTCAATTCCCATTGGGCTTCACAAAAAATACACATAAAAACGGACAACAAACGATGGATGAACGAACGGGCGCGATGACGCTTAATTGCCTCAATAACTTATACTACCAATGATAATTTGTTAGAATGTCTGTGTTTGTTGGTGTAGGGTATAAAAATGAGATCACTTAAACATAACATAACATAATGAATGATTCATATGAAACACAAAATTATGACAAAGTTCAGATGTTAAAAATAATTAAAAAAATAATTCTAAATACGTACAAAATGGAATACATACAAAGAATAACAAATGCTTGCCATGGAATCTCATGGAATGTTATTAAAAAAATAAATATAAAGAAAAACATTAGCGAACGAATGAATATTAACAATTTATGGATATGGATATGGAAATGGAAAGAGAAGTCTATATAGAAATTCCAAACAAACAAAACAATGAACAGTGAAAGAAGAAATTTTGAAACGATCTTTGGTTTACAACACATATACTATAATGAAATAAAATAGTTTATAATCGGTTGTTGTTGTTGTTGTGCAGGTCCCTATTATTGTTATTGTATAAATGCAAGAGGTGTGTTAGAATATAAAGCGAATGAATGAAACTCTCAATCGCGATTTCGATATTTCTTGGTTAATTTCAAAACACCTTTCGTTTTTTTCAACGAACGACAAATCTTACTTTTCAATGAACGCTGCTGCAGCTGATAATCGTTGATGTTGGCTGCTGAATTTGCTGTATTGGTCGTATTATTGGTGTTATTAAGCATGGCTGTTGTGGCTGATGTTGCTGATGCTGTTTCACCATTAATACCATTGGGTGTGGTAGCCTCCGAGCCCGGACTCAGGCCATTTGTTTGTGTGCCATTGGGGCCTGTGTAACGCGTTTTCACATTAAGTTCTTGCTTAAGATCTAGTGGGGTGGGAAATATATTATTATCATTCAGAGGGTGGGTTTTTGTTGTTATTGTACATACCTCTTGTCTCATCCATTAGCCTTTGTAGTTTCTCTTGTAACACTTCTTTTTCGTCCACCTCCATTTCAAGCAATGCATTCTTTTCGTATGCTTTATCCAGCATCCGTTCGAAATCCACAATACTTTCATTGAGAATGCGGTGTGCTCTTTCTAAATCGTCATTTTTCTGTTCCAATTGACGCAGGTATTCTTTCATGGAGTCACGTTCTAGCTTCACGTTTTCCAATTGTTTTTCAACATTGGTAAAATCTATGTTATGTGATTCGAGTTTGAGCTGTGTAAAATGAAAGGTGAAATTAATGTAATTTGACTATAATCAAAGGCCATAGACTAATTAATAAATTTACAAATCCACATAAATGGACTTGTGTTTATTAAGCGATGAAATAACCGGTGATGATGATGTGCTAATGATTCATGAGTGATCTCATTTTTGTTGCAATGTCTAATATGTGTTTATATTTAAATTCAATGTTGGAATATGTCGCTTGATCAGAGCCTCTGCTCACAATTTTCCCAAGCCCAGACACCATCAATCTACATCGGTAAAAGATAGATTATAAAAATTGCCATTTTAACATAACTGTGAAAATCGAATTTCACTTAGGGATGATAATAATTAATGTGAACTAAAGACAATCACGTGCTACTTTAGGTCTAGAATCATACACGCCAGTAGATCATATAAAAGACGACATGGTGTTAATTATTTTTTATTGAGAATCTCACACCGTATTTTCTGTTTAGCATTCAATATATATCAACACAACAATTTAGGACAGTGGTAAAACATAGATGAGTCATTGTTCAGACTGAAAAATGAAATGAGCTTTAAGGAATCTGTAAATTAAGAGGATATTTTTCTATAAATCATAATAGAGAATAGATAATAATAGACAGATGAAAATGAAACTAGATTTTTTAAATACAAAAAAACATCATTAGTGCGGTCGGTCATTCAACTAGTTTTACTTTCTTAAACCACTTTTGTGAGGAACCAAGTTATTACTTTTATGAAATAGTGAACGAGGGGGCATGTTAAAAGACCACTTCGATTTGGAGCGTGGTCCTCTTCTAATGAATTAAACTGGAGTAAACTGACCAATCATCTAATAATACAGATCACCTTGATAGCATGGAAACAGCTAAGTGGTATAAAAAAACGAAAATTTTCCATGGTTTTTTAACACGTTTAATAAAAAAAGTTAAGACAGCAAATTAAACACATTATTCTGGAATGTAGTACGAACAATTAAAAAAGGTGGTTATTGGAGTGTAATTCAAACTCCTCTTCGTGTCGCCAGCGGCCTTAACAGAACAGGTATAACGACAACGGAACGCCCACGGACAATTACAACTAATGCCACGGAACGGCAGGAAACCACAAATGAGGGAATGGATGACCTTAGATCTGGGACGGATAACTGGTGCCATTTTGGAGCAGCAGGCTGAACTTCAGCAGAAGAGTTCGGTCAATTATTCTACCAAATCTGGATCCTGGTGTTATGTTTATGTTAACTACCTTGATCGCTGACCTTCGGGAAGTATCTTAACATAACATTACATAACACTTTAAACCATTTTCGATCGATTATATAATAATCCAACGCTATCCACATTAATATACGCGCCACGATTTTTACCTATACCTCATCAGATACAAATTTCAATTTTCTTATTATGTCTACAAATGTTGCGAATTTCATATAATTTTGTTTTGCTGACACGAAAAAAAAAACAACAAATAGGGGAGAAATTGAAGATATTATATTGTGATGATTTTATGAAGCCAAACAATATCCCAGTGCAAATGTCACCATGTCATTGGTAAATACTTTGCATTCAATAAAATCAGATCCCAGTTCAAATCAGATTTTATGAAACAGTAGCTCAATGCACACAAAATTATTTTTGAGTTCGCGGACATAAAATTGGTTGTCGACAATATCTAACTATATGCTTAAAATGCATTCAAATAGTGAATACAAAGCATAAATTTCCTATAAATGTCATTAAATAATCTAAATAATAGGTTTTTTAGGTTACTTTCAGTGCTGTTAGGGAAGAGTTTTTCCTTGTGGACCGCTTTCGCCCAGTTGCAATACCCAACCGACCATCAAACGTATATATGGAAAAAATGTGAAGCGAAGTATATGAATAAATTGATTATACCAAAAAAGTCTCAACATATGCGCATTTTTGTATTTGCTATAGCATATTCCACCGTTTGGCTATGTCCAAATGAAGGCTTTTGTAAAATGGGCGAAAAGACCATAGTTTGTAAATAAGCCGCAATTTTGGCATTGACACCTCCAAATTTAGTGAATAATGTCATATATGAAATTATGCATTAGATATTCATGAATGCGATAGATTATGTATGAATATATGCCAGCAATAACAAACTTATTATCGAAAGAGTTGGGAACTTTTGTTTTTTTTTTTCTAAAATTGCGTTAAACAAATATTAACTTATAAATATTTATTTTAAAAACAAACTTCATTTCAAATTTATAAGTTTGGTTGGGTCAAATCTTAAAAACTCGACATTCTCCCCATTCTACAGTATGGTGTTTCGACATTACGTTAGAGCATTGAAGTAGGAGAGGACAACCACGTATATTATAAAACCTTGTCCATGTTTTGAAGTATGAAGACACTTTTCAATATTTCATAATTATTACCTCCACAAAGTCTGATTACCTACAGTTAGAGCTAATCAAAAGTTTTGGCTGTGTGTTTGTGTGGGGTTTGGGATCTATAACTGTTGGTTTTTCCTAACCAGTGTTGGTGAAAAAGGGGTCGAACAATTGAGAACTGTCTTAATACGACAGTACAAGTGTGTACTGGATGCCAGGATCAATCTCATTGGATTGACAACTTTTCGGGATTAGGAACACTATTGTGCTTATTGAAACAATACGTTCCAACGCCATCAATCATCAGCAGATACTAACAATTTACGCATTACACTTACCTTAAGTGATTCATTTTCTTTTTCCAATGAGGTTAACTTAAACCTGAGATCTTTAATTGTTGCTGTTTTTTGATCAAGTGTAGCATCCATTTCGGCTTCCATTTCCCGGGACTGCTCAACATATTCGTCATACTCTTGCTTAACATCTGTCCACCTGTACACGAAACCAAGTAAACAAATTACTCCCAAATACAAGTACATCATCCTGGGACGTAATACTTACTCTTTGTGATAGAGCTTGGCTCTCTCCTTCCAGTAACGACATTCATCTTCAACACTGTTGAATAGAGGAGGTGACTCCATCATTGCACTACTGGTGTATGTGTGAGTGTGTGGGTTTGTGTGTCTATTTGATGTGGTAAGTCGGTGGTGGTCGGTCGTTTGAAGGATTCTAAAAACTCTTCCTTTCCGTAAGAGTTCAGTGAGCAAAAGTTTCGTTTATCAGGAAAGCGTTACTTTTCCCCGATAGTGATAGTTTCTAGTTAAGGGATGGTCGGTAGTATCCTTAAAAATCAATTTTTCTTCTTTCCAAGATTCACAGAATTCACACAAAAAATTGCTTAAAGATATTTATCTTCTTCAGTGTTTGGATTTCTGAGGTTTTGTTTTTGTATTTTTCCTTTCCCTGTGTATTTTTGTTAATAGTTGTTACTGTCGTCGTCGGTTCGCTCTTTACGTTGTTTTCTTTTCTGTGGAAAAAACAAAAGAAATGTAAAATTATCACTTTTCGTCGTTGTTGACTTGTGGAGGAAAACTGTCATTCGCAGTAGTTTGTCTGTCGTATTATGTGAAAAATCAATTCAACTAATAGTTGTTGTTTTTGTGGAAGGAAAATCGGAAAATCCCACATTTTCTCTTTCTCTTGAGGCAACAACTACTTTGCTTTTCTTATTCAGTGCTGTTGTTGCTTCTACGTTGTTTTTTTACGTTTATCTTGTAGTGATTTGCTGCTGCTACTGCTGGTTGTCTAAATTTGTTTTTATTATTTTCACAAATTGGGTTTCTTGTCTTCCTATTGTTTCACGACTAAACTTGTCTGCGAAACTACGGAAGAAGACAAGACAAAAAGTGAAGTTTTTGTCATCCGTTGCTTCTTCTTCCTCAAGGCAAAATGAAATCATCGCTTCTTTTTCGTGGCTTTCTAATAAATTCCGTTTATTAATTCGTCGTTTACATCGCACCTTTTCTGAAATTGTTTAGTTATTTACGGTTAAACTTACTTTTATAGTAATAGCTTTCACGTTTTTTGTTATAAATTATTGTAAAAATCTGTTAAATAAAAAAATTAGAACGAAACTATTGTGTTTGGTATAGAGAACGATGCCGACTAAAATCGACGACGGAAGCGCAACAGACATTTGATCGCCGGCGGCGCGCATTTTTGAATTTAATTCGGCGGCGACATATAAAAAAACGATTATAATACTGCGTTCGGATATACACCACATGTTCGGATTTTGGAATTTTTACGTGGAGTTGACATGGAATGAAATCGTGTCAAATTGGAATTTGGGCAAATATCGAAATACAGTATAAAATTGTAATGAAATCAATTTACATAAGTTGCCAATGATATAAATCTAACTAACACCCATTTTCACAATGCCTGGTTAATATAATGCTGTGTTCGGATATACACCCTAAATCCATTTATTCCGGATATTCTAAATTTCATTCAGTGGCGACTGATATATAAAATTTATAATCGTTCGGATATACACTTGTTCGGATTTTGGAATTTTTTACACGGAGTTTGACAGATGAAATCTTGTAAAATTGGATTTTGGGCGAATACAGTATAATATTGTTATGAAATTGGAAGTACGATTTTACATAAGTTGCCAGTGTTTCAAATTTAACTAACACCATGCTGGGATCTAATGGGTTAAGTTAGAAATCAGTTTATAGCTTTGTCACACTGCATGCGAAATCTAGCTCAAATGACAAGGTCGATTTTTAAATGTCAACTCTCACGACCATTTCGTTTCCATAAGAAATGATTTGGCAGCTTGTTTACATTTGCCATCCTTATTTACAATTGTCGGAGAAAATTTTCGTTTTTAATTAACCCATTTTGACCCATGGAACAGTAAACAGTAAGAAACAGCGAAAGAAAAAATGCTGGGCTCTAATGGGTTAAATTAGAAATCAGTTTAAGAGGCGCTGCACAAATATGGTATTATTAGTAGAACTCATAAACTTATCGGCAAAAGCTGGTACACAGCTCTCACGACCATTTCGTTTTCATAAGAAATACGCAAAAGAAAAAAGGAAAGTACAGAAAAAAA
Organism: Polietes domitor; assembly: GCA_947397865.1. Classification (NCBI taxonomy): domain Eukaryota; kingdom Metazoa; phylum Arthropoda; class Insecta; order Diptera; family Muscidae; genus Polietes; species Polietes domitor. Next base: position 97,243,531 of record OX377621.1, on the reverse strand, counting down.
ACTAAAAAATAAACTAATATATATAGAAAAAAGTAATGAATGGCTCACCAGCCAAACAACAAAGATAGTGCTCTACAGATTAAAAAATAATGGTAAACGCCCACATCAAAGTGTCTGAAAATACAGGATTTTTAGACACGCCAAATATTTGGGAAAAAACTTATTGCGCAAAATGTGAGATAATACCTTTCACATACGCTGGTGTTGCCCTTCAAATTCAAAATTTTGTGCAAATTGGAATTTTGTGTGTTTAAAATGGCCCTACAAGATCTAAGCGCAAACAAGTGATTTTGTCAGCCGTCGCAATCTTTATTTTAGATGTTTTATTGCATAGATCTCTAAATTTTAAGAAGAAAAAATTCAACACAATTTTCGGCGGGCACCAATAGTCCCCGAGTTACAGGCCTTGAAACTTATTTATTTATTGGTCTAACCTACAAAACAAGAATTATTAGGGCTGTTTTTCTTTAAGGCGGGATAACAAAAACGTTAATAAAAATTTAATTCGCTCAAAATAAAAAATTATTTTTTTACATTGCCGCCAACTACAATATAAATATATGTAGCAAAACAAATTTTCAAAAAAAAATATTTTGGACTTAGCCACGATAACCATCATTTTGACTTACACTGGAGAATTATCCAGGCTAAGTCAAACATTTTTAACACAAAATAATTTTTTAAAAATTTGTTTTCACATACACATTGATTTTGCTTTTGGCGACAATTTTAAAAAATATTTTTTATTTTGAGTTAAATTATAACATTTTATTCAGATTTTTGTTATCGCAGTTTAGTTATCCAATCTTAAAGAAAAACAGCCATATTATATCTTATAATTAAAGTGTAGGCATATTGAAGTATGTAGTTAATAATGGTTGGATCAATAGTGTTAAGAAATTAAGATAACAATTAAAAAGATTAAATTGTTGTCGTGGTCGAGAATTATTTTGATTATGGTGGTTTCAGAAATTCTAAACTTTATTTTCGATTGATCATAAACCGCTAGTTGTGGTATGGAAATTTTTTTACTCCGGCGTAAGCGTTAGCCCTAGTGGTATTCGTTCGCGGATACGATCATATGATTATGCTGATTTACAAAAAAAGAAATTTACTATTTATTTTCCGAATAGGTATTCCGAACACTATCATTGAACGAGAAATGCGCGATAGACAGGATTCAGGTGACGGCGAATCTGCATTAGCCTACCCTATGAATTGCATCCACAGCCAATCCCCTACGGACCGCGTAGTAATATAGAGGTCCCCTATACTGTTATGGCCAGGATATCCACCTTTACTTCACCACAAAGATGCGTATGACCGGTTCATAATTCTACACATGTATTTCGTTTGCAAAATATTTCATTGGTATTTATTATAATGGGGCTTATATATAATTTATAAACTATAATCTAACATTTCATTTCATTTAAATGCTATTAAATAAATTAAAAAGTAGGTAAAGATGGGATATTACATTCCTATTTTGAACAAATAGCTTAAGATAGGTATATACTAGACAAGAAAACTATAGTAATACTATTTTTAATATATTTTCTATACGATTTGAATGAAATTGATTTCATAGGAAAGGAAAATGAAATATCTTTCAAAATAACAAATACCAACAAAGTTAAACATCAGTAGCATTGAGTAACTGGTACCCAAATGCTATATAATTTTCCAACACTAGCGCACCTACTACGCAAATTTATCAACTATGTACCAGAAATGACATTTCACGTTCTCATCACATCGCACTATGGGACAAATGACCCATTTCACTGGCCAAAAGTCTTGAACCTCGAACAATTAATTTAACTGAACAATGTAAGTACAAAAAATAACATATTCTTCTTGCCGAACGCTATTCTTGAATTAAAAACACAAAATTAACCCATTTGGGACTGCTGTATTATTTTGGTCCCTAAACCTTTATTTACAAATTTACATTTAACGCAACAACTTTCTAATTATTCATGTAATTATTCATAATTCAATTTGATTTGCCAAATATAATTTGTCAAGCATATTAGCCTTAAGTGTTACCTTCATCAACGTTCTCGTAGAAGCTGTAATTAAAAGTTGCGCTTGAATTAAAATTTGATTTATATTGTGGACTATATTTGCCATGTTCACAAACGTGTTTTCCTTTAAAGGGACTAATTACACGCAAAGAAAAAAAATGTGAAAAATCATACAAGAAAAGCGTACAATTTACATAAGTTTCTTAGGTGAAATACAACTTTAAAATTTCTTTGGCAACTCATACAGAACACTTGGGTAATTTGGTACCAAAAAACTACTGCCAGTATACAATAAAACGTTTGTAAAATTACCTTGTATGTTTTGGCTGTATTTCAAAGACTTTGTTCTCTTAAACAATTTGCATTTTCTCAATACATACAAATGAAATAAATCAACTAATTGCCACAAAAAATTATTACCATTTTCATGTTTCATTTATGCAACTTTTAACGTTTTTTACTAAATTGAATAAAATAAATGACCATAAATCATTTAATTAGTATTATATTTCCCTCCCAAATAAAAACGCTGGTGGCTTTAATCAAAATCAAAAACGTATTTAAGGCTTATCAAAGAAGAGATTTAAAGAATATTCCACTACAATATTAATAGTATACCAACAAATATTAAAAAGACGCAGGTACAAACACGCCGATCAATAATTTCTTTTAAAATTTTAGATGTGACGAGGGGAACCATGTCACAGATCACGAACGTCTGACTGCTGTTTCAAACGATGTAATTTTGTCGGCTTTGTGAAAAAACACACAAATTGGACCATATTGCTTATTGAAAGTTTCGTGCTCAGCATCTAAAGAGAAAACTTTAAAAAAGTCACAAAACATACACTTACCTTATTATTTATTCGACTAAAGTCCTTTGCCCCTTTGTTTTGTATTCCTGTTGTGCCTTTTTTGTATAAAATGCTTAAAAGATGAAAAATTTAATAAAATGTTGTTCTGTTATTGCCAGATTGTCTTGTAAAATCATACGCACAGTTGTATATTTTTGCAAGTATCTGCTACAAAATTCATGAAATTGGCAAGTTACATATTCACACTTACACCTTTATCCAACTAACTAATTAATTTTAACAAAGCAACTTGTGTAAAAGCTACAAATTTCTAAATTTGGAAAAAGAACATGATGGAATGTTTTAATGTACATAAGCACTGAAAGTAAACTTAGTTATTTATACAAAAGAAGCACATGTGTAATTTACACATGTACGAGGGAAATTTAGCATTTTCTTGTATGTCTTTTGTCAACTCTATTAGCGTTTTCACTCTTGGTAGCAAATGGGGGTTGTAGATCTTGCAAATCTTGCAGATCTAACAAAGTTTGCTACGATTTGCTACCACAACAACAAAATACAAAGAAACGTTATTTGATCGAGCTTGTTCCTAAAATTCCCGTTTATGACTATAATCCATTTTTGTATTATATTTCAAATGTCCTTACTTGGAAGGTTTCCACCAATTAAATCAAATTTAATTTTTTTTAAAATCCGACGGAGTTAAAACTCACTTGAAAACATATGTTTCTCATAGAATGTCATAGATGGCGGTTATTTACCAACTCAAAAACTAGGCAATCGGCCCAATTACGGTTGTCGTATTTTTGTACTTCCCCCTTGTGTACTTAGAAGATGTATAAAATGAAAATAACGAGCACGAAACAATTCGAAATTTTAGTTGCCGAACTGGAAAAAAATCCAAGTTTGGCAAAAGGGTTTTCCAAAAGCCACGTTCCGGCTAATTTCAAATCGGATTGGGAGGCCATTGCAACAAAATTAAATGCAAGCGGGCCTCCGGTACGAGTACGTTTATAAGTTTGTTTTATAAGTTTTTATAATCTTTTTTTATAAAATTTTATAAAATCCTCATAGGTTTGTAAGGATTTAAAATTCAAAATAAAAAAGAAACTCGTGCACAATAAGTGCGAAGCCAATAGCACTGGGGAGGAATTTTTAAACAAATGACTTTGTCGCCGTTGGAAGAGTCCGTTGCAAATTTGGTGCAGTTCCAAAAGTTGCTTAACCCACCGGGTCATACACTTGGAATCGAAGAAGTGGAGAACATTGACATTGACACAGTTGAATTTGTATATGGAATCGAGCAGGTAGAACCAGCTGACGACGAAAACGAGCATATACAAAGCACCGTAGAAGCTCCTCGACCATCTAGGATAATCGCTGGTAAAAAGCCCTCCAGAAAAGACGCAACTGTTGAATTTAAAATACTTACTTGGAGTCAGGCAATGCAAATATGTTTGTTTGCTGCCAAAGCACTCGTCGCTGCACCACCAATATCTTGTCCTCTTCATCCTCGCTTGAACTAAGTAGTAATAGTGCACTTATCGCGTTGTTCGTCGTAAATTTAACAAAATTTTTATGTTTTTTTAAAAAAGACGTTCGTTTGTTTCAAAATAAAAACAATTTTCTGTCATTTATAAGACAATAACAAAATAGTGTTGCCAACTTATTTTTTAAACTGTCGATGTCGCTCCTATACCTCACCGTAATACCATTTTAGAAGCGAGGCGTCGGCGACGGCGGCAAGCACACAGCGTCGACATCGACTATCGAAGCGACAACCGTAATTGGGCCGAATAAATGACAATTTATAATTCGAAATTTAATCTAGCAAGTTGCAATTTCGAGATATGTATCTGGAAATGAAGGTTAATAATAATATTTAATGTATTTTTGCATGTTGTTAAATGAAATCTTCAATAAAATTACTAAATAACAATAATACTTAGTTTAAGATTTGTTTATTGTTATTATTAGCCCTGTACGATTGGGCTGACTAGCTTAAAATAAAATTATCCATTGGTTTTATTTAAATAAATCAGAGATAAAAATCGGGCACCACTTTACTTGGCAACTAAGAGAGTAGTAAGTTACTTTCTTGCTAAGCGAATCAATTCCATACAAAAATTAAGCTAGTAAACTCAATCGAACAGACCTATTATTACTGACAAATGGCGGTTGATGTTAATGAAAAACAGCCCTAATATTTAAGCGACCTAATCTATCATTTGAGACCGTCGCTAATGTGCCGTCTCTATAGGTACGATTGGGCTTACTAGCTTATTTTTTGTATGGAATTTAATCGCTTGAGAAGAAAGTAGCTTGCTACTCTATTAGTTGTGTTTTCCTGTTAATCCATTTAAGAAAAACCAATGGGTAGCAACGTTGCCGCCTTATCATGTCTCTTAATTGTAATCTAGTGAGCACAATCGAACAAGCCTTATGTACCAGCGTTGCCATAAATGGTCGGCGGCCGTGCGATTCGACGGCGTTATTTTAGTCGATGTTAGCCTACCAAATCGGCGGCGGCGGCTAAAAAAATCTAAACGGCGGCGTCTAATTTTTCGACCGACTTCATTCTCTGTTCATTCTTCTATTCTTCTTCGGAAAAAGAATAATTTGCTACCAATGGGTAGCAACGTTGCCGCCTTATCATGTCTCTTAATTGTAATCTAGTGAGCACAATCGAACAAGCCTTATGTACCAGCGTTGTAATAAATGGTCGGCGGCCGTGCGATTCGACGGCGTTATTTTAGTCGATGTTAGCCTACCACATCGGCGGCGGCGGCTAAAAAAATCTAAACGGCGGCGTCTAATTTTTCGACCGACTTCATTCTCTGTTCATTCTTCTATTCTTCTTCGGAAAAAGAATAATTTGCAGTTTTTGAGTTTGTTAAAGTCAAGGCAAGAAAACAGAAAACTTTGTCAATCATTTATAACAAAAACATTATAAATACTACAAAAAGGTAAACAAATGCAACTAACAAGTAGCAAACAACTAACAAGTTCAAGGGCAAAACAATTAACACCAAAACCAATTAAAATCTATGGAAAATAAAGTAGAAATTAGCACAAAAAATCGGAATCTGCGAAGAAAAAAGAAGGAAGTGAGAAACGACAAAAAACCGACAGAATTAAAGTGCACCAGAGCAGCCGAGAAAGAGGTAGCAGTGCCTATACCATCATTGACGGGAGAAATGGAATAATAGAGAAACTGAATTATTAATTATCATTTATCGAACATAAAAACACAATATATATGTGCTTGTGCGGTGCCCGATGGAAGTTGGAAGAGATTTTGCATGTCAAACACGAAAAATTGTGAAATAAGACGAAAGTCGTAACAGAAAAAAAAAAACAAATAAAATAAAATATGGGACTACCCGCATAAAGCGAAACAAAGGAAAATGTGATTTTAGTTTTGATGTGATGTGCAAGTGGATGGATATATTATCTGAGTTTTGCGTTTTCTATTATTCTTCTCTTATTGCAGGCCTTCTACTCCAAGCAAGCAAACAAAAACATAATTAAATAAGACATAACGAGAAATACCAAAGTAAAGCAAACGCAATTGTAAAAGTGAACAAACAACAAAGCCAAAGAAGATCAAACAACCAAGAAAGGGAGAAAAACTACAAAATTATTAAAGAAATTTTCGTTGGTTTTCCTTACTGAACATAAGCGCAGAACAATGGGCGATTCCGAAAGACAAAGTCTATTGAAGAATGAGGAGAACACCTCTATGTACACTACGGCCGCTCCCACGGGCACTCAGGCCCAAGTTGCAGCCGATGTGGGAGTAGCACCGTCCCAGCAACAGCCACAGCAGACAGAAGGTAAGTAAGTAGGTTCATTAACCGTTTATTAGTGTAAATATTACGGTTAAATTTTCCTCCACAATCGAATGCGGTTGAAACCTGACAAGTGTCTCGTCGATGCAGTTGCAATCTGTCGCTTAGATATTTATTTGTATGTTTCCAATCACATCAAGTCACACTAGCAACAACTCTTGCAGAGTTTCCAGTTTCCTCTAACATTAGTTTGTTGCTTTTGTTTTTAATCTGTTTTAATAATAAAATTGATTAAAGTGCAGTTACAAGTAATGAACATGTACGTACATGCATGTAAATATATATATATATATATATATATATATATGTTCAGTGTCCGATTTCATTGAGTCATAGTGGAGATGGCGCTGCATTGCTATTGAATGCTCTTTAATATTCTTCTTATCTTAAAATAAATAAATATGATGAAGTGGGAGGTTTGTTGAAGAGGTGTCATTTGCAAATTTTATTGAATTCAAATATTACGTTGGTTACAGTAATTCAATGATATTGCCCCGTAGTTCTGTTACAACATCAGTAATGATAAAAGAATGGAGAACTTATGACAGTTTTATGATAACACACAAAACCACCACTCCTTTCTAATTTTAAAGATATGTAACAATTCGCCAAATTCTTTGCCGAAATAGGGGATGAGTCTCACTGCATGAGTTCCAATTTGACCAAGCAGCTTGGCGTATGTTGCTAGAATTCCCTGTTTGGCCCTAATTTTCATTATTTATACCACAACAAATGCATAAATTTCTTCTTGCCCTACTAAAACGGGGAAAGCGTTCGAAGGATGTGCCATCAACATCCAACTTTATAGATCGTTATCAATGTGTTCCGTTGTATACCCCATATTCGTACGAGATTTTAAAGGAGAATATTAAAGAAAATACAAAAATCGTCCTTCTCCTATAAAGTTTATAATATTAATGAATAAAAGTGAATTTATATTCTAATTATGGGCTTTGGGATTGAGCCGGATTGTTAAACTGCAAAATTATGGAGAAAATAATCCTAGAACGATTACATGGAATTTTGTTGACGATCAAAATATTCAACCACATCAACAAATTTATTTCAGCCACTTGTGAAAATAAGAAAATTGATTCACGAAAACTATCCAAAGCTATAGTTCTGCTACAAATAAAACAAGTTTTTGATTGTGTATGACATGGTTTAATGGTTTAATTTACAAATAAAATGCATTTGATATTACAAAAATAATACAAATCTTTCCGCGCGAAAGAAGTTTCACTATGTTTGTTAGAAATATCCATTCAAGACCTCATAACATTCCTAGTGGTTGTCCACAGGGATCCTCTCTGTCACCAGTACTCAGTACTCTACAATATATTCACTGCAGACATTCCTGTTTTGTATAACCGTATTATTAAGTTTTACTTAAAATTTTTAATTAATGGAATATTATGGCAAATCCTGATAAAACGCAGGTCATACATATATTTTATAAGAAAGCGGATACCATGTTACCTGCCTCAAGCCCCACTTAGACATCGATATATCATGGGAAACCAATGTAAAATAGTAGGGAGTTATTCTCATACATCGTGAATAATGTCAACTTTATCACAAGGATGCGTTCTGAACAAAAAACGCTATAGTCGTCTTCGGCAAACTGCCAACCCTATTTGGGTAGTTAGCTCGCGAAAGACAGATATGTGAATCTTCGAGGTATCAATGAGCTTGCTTCATCCTAGTGTTTATTTGATTTATTTATTTCAACTTGTAATTCAAAGCCATCGGCCCAATGGCAATTTACAAAATGCATAAAAAATACTTTTTTTAACATTGCTAAAAAAACTACTCAATAAAATAAGTGTGTAGTGTTAAGTAAGAGCAATTAATCTAGCCAACTGATTTTTCTGTATAATTTTTCATTTTATTTTTCCAAAGTAATATAAGGAAGTCATTAAGGCTAATTATGCAATATTACCCATTTTTAAAAAAATTACTTTATTTTTACAAAATCATTAAACATTATACCATGTTTCATTTAAAAACATAACATAAGCAGTGTCACTCCCCAGAAGTGATGATTGGATTATTTAATGAGGATCTACAAAATATTTTGTCTTTGGGTCAAGCCGTCTAAGAGCCAAACGCAATACGGAAAACACTCATGTTTTTCTCGTATAATGTTTGTTTTTGGTGAACTTTTTTCTGAAACAATAGATCCTCGAAAGCACTTTAATAAATATTAAATATTATTAGACGTCTTTTGTGGTTTAAAAGTAAGAACTGGTAACTCACATTTTTTGGAAACTATTTGCAAGAGGATTATTTATTTAAAATAAATTAAGAAATCAGTACATTTAGAATGATGCCGAAATGATTAGTATCGGACGAAAAATGTCGTCGCTGACTCCATTTTTGTGAAAATAATTTAATACAAAATGTTTCTTTCTGAGCCAAAAACTGAGCGCTGCTGCAACAATTTCCTTCCAATATTCATCACTAACTTATTTTTTACAAACGATTTTCAGTTGTCTTTATGAAAGAAACAAAAAGATTTTATACGTCCAATAATTCCACCAATAAGTAAACCTAATAGCTATTAACAAAAAAAAATTGGACAAAAATGCAACATTAAAAAATTACACGGGAAAAAATGATGTTTAACGATTAATAAACGAGATATTTTGCAAAAATGATTAAACAATACAACCTTTATTTCCGTGGGGTGACTGGAAATTATTTTTTATTTGTCAGAAGTACCAAAAATCACTTTAAAAGCGTAGATTTTGAACACCTCTAACACCGTGAGACAATTTTATGAAACTAGACGTTATATGGGCATCTCCCAGTGCCCCGAACGCGACATTCGCACGCCTTAAACTACTCCGAAAACAAGAAAGAAACTGAAAAAGTCGATCAGCCTTTTTAGTGTTCTAAAGCGCTTAAAGAGTACTACATTACATTACATACATATCGTCAGGATTTAGTTCAAATTAGTACAAATTTATAAACAATTTTACACGGAAACGGACGCGACAAAAAACAGAAGTACTTTTGAAGGTCTTATAAAGGGTGATTTTTTAAGAGCTTGATAACTTTTTTTTAAAAAAAAACGCATAAAATTTGCAAAATCTCATCGGTTCTTTATTTGAAACGTTAGATTGGTCCATGACATTTACTTTTTGAAGATAATTTCATTTAAATGTTGACCGCGGCTGCGTCTTAGGTGGTCCATCCGCTTAGTCCAATTTTGGCATTTCCACGTTTTTGAGTAACAGAGACCCAATTGGTGCGAACGGCGACGAATCGAAAATTGGTGGTCATCATTAACACTGGCCGATACAGCTGCGATATTTTCTTCAGTTCGCACTCTACGTAAGCGTGTTGGTGGTTTAATGTCCAACAATGTAAATTTGGTGCGAAATTTAGTCACAATAGCCCGAATAGCCGCTTCAGTGGGTCGATTAAACTGACCATAAAATGGAAGCGCGCAATGAACTTTCTTAACAGAGCACGCATTTTGATAATAAAATTCAATAATTTGCAAGCGTTGTTCGTTTGTAAGACGATTCATGATGAAATGTCAAAGCATACTGAGCATCTTTCTCTTTGACACCATGTCTGAAATCCCACGTGATCTGTCAAATACTAATGCATGAAAATCCTAACCTCAAAAAAATCACTCTTTACAAATATACAAAGTTCAGCGATTTTTCGAGAACTTTGTTTTTCCATATATACGTGTAAATGAAGGTCAGAGGATATATTTTGTTCTTAGAATTATGAAATATTAAAATTATCTCTTAAATGTTTTTAATTAGGTACAACAGAAATACGGACGCCACAAATACTTCCACTCGTAGTAAAAAAATAGTAATTTTCGTTATAACACTTCAACTTTTAATAAAAGAGAATAAGTTAACTTCTAGTTTCGTAATAAAAAAGTTGTCGAAATAAGAAAAAATAATAATTATAATTTAATTTTTTGGTAGACCTTTTTTGGGAGATGCCCATATGTAGAAAAACGGTGTACTCAGTTTTCCCTCATTTGGTGATATTTTCTCATTTTTACAGAATATTTAATTTTCAACGGATACAGGAGATCAAATGAAAGAGAAGAATGTCTGTTAAAAATACTTTGTTTCGTTTACCTACGCCGAACGGTTAAAAATCGCTCAAGTATTACTTGAATTCTATAAAACGCAGATACATTGTAGCTACGTGCTTTTCTATAGACACAGCTAATTATAGACTCCTGTAGTTTATAGATTTATCGTAATAATGATTTTGATCCGTTTGTCGTAGACAAACAAAATTAAATTATAGTAACAGGCGCTTAAGTTTGTTTCGAAAATGCATTCAAAACGCCCTAAAGTGTTATACTGCGTCCGTAAATCGGTGTTCTTTGGGCTCTCAGAACGCCTTATTCTTGATATACACATATCGTTACCAAAATATAAAAAAGACTCAACTAACATTTTTTTGCAAATCGAAATTTTTGGTTATTTTAACAAAACACAACAAATTCGGTCATAATAAATAAAAATATAAATGTTAGTTCAATCTTTTATATTTTGGCACTATAAGAAGACTTTTTCCGTACTAGACATTTACCTAGAACAACTCAATAATTTGTCCATTAAAGATAATATTGGGCTTAGTAAACCCATTTACATGTTTGTTGTTGTTGTTGCAAAAACAGTCTACGTGTTGCATTTTACAAAATTAACTGCGTCCAGGTTACAACCCAAACGTCAAATTAATCAATGCGTATATAATCTCCATCACGTGTTTGAATATACATGTATATGTATATAAACCGTAATATGACGCCGCCAAAAAATTTACATTAATTGGATTATTTATTCCATTTCTAAATATTTCATACAATTACAACAATTTCTTTAATTATTCGTTCGGATTCATTAACAACTTTTTGGAATATATTCGATATGGTTTATTTTTAGTATTATGTTGCAGTCTGTAAGGAATATTGTATTTTCCGTAGACTTAAATAAATGAAATTGAAATAAATATAATAAAGGCTTCCTTCCTATAAATGATTCGCATGAATCACACGTATCCCCAGTGAGAGGAGGAGGTATTTAATCAGAGCCAGTAGTAGTCATTCACAAATCGTCATAATGAATTTTTCTCCAATTCCCAAATAATCAGCATAGTTTTGCAAAACTGTGATCGATTGTGCTGGTGGTCTGGCTGGCCCTACATACATCTGTATATTATGAGCATTTTGACCGATTGACTCTCACTTTTGTTTGCATGCATATCCATTTCTGATTCCTTCACAACAACGGTTTTGTCGTCATTGTTGTTCTTGTTTTTGCTGCTGCTGCCGCTGCCGTTGGGCCGTATGTCGTATCAAAACAAAATAAAAATAAGTACATGTAGTTCGTCGTACAGTGTACTTACTTATTGTGTTATGAGTCATTCTTAAAGTTATCACGTTTCGCAGTCGTTATGTGTGTAACAACAGGCCTTACATGCATATGTATGTACATTAGTGTGGTCCAATATTTTGTGACAAAAGAAACACGAAGTACGCGTCTCTTTTCAATATACAGCAGATTGTTGTTGTTGTAACAGATTTTAGAAGGAGCTGGAGGAGGAGGGTTATAATCCTTAAGTTTGAATTGTTCTAGACTTTGTTACGGCATGTACCCGATTATAGCGGCGGTCATCTTTGAATTTTTTCCTCATTATCATGTAGTCCGGTTGAAATTTTATTCTTCTTTAGCTATAAATTCCATGATTAATCCTCCCTAGGGACTATGAATCAAATTTTGGTGCTGATTTTTATGCAGTCCTGATGCTTGATTATCTACATGCATATAGACCACCCTAATGTACATAAGTATGTATGTAACGTATATGCTTTCGTTCCAATGCACAATACACATGTCTATGTTGATACTCATTGATATCGGTCAGAAAAATACAACCACCACCCCATCTTCACACAGTCTACGACGACTCTTTTTTTGTTCAATCTGGTGAACCCTGCCGTCTTTCTTTATAACACCAATGCAGAGTTAGTGGTTAACAAGGAGGACCTAGCCTAGCCATTCGATCACATTATCTGGACGAGTTGTATATGATTATTTATACAATTTATACTTATATTTATTATTAATGTTATTTTTTATTAATTTAGTTTTAACTTCTATGTATATTAGGCTGGGTCACCATCGAGGAATAAAATAAGGATTTTTTAATGATGGTTTGCAAAATATTTCGTCCATGCGCCTGAAAACACCCCTAAAAAGCATGTTGTATTTTCTTATGCTGCATTTTTTCCATTTTATACCCTACACCACAGGGTGTTGGGTATGTCTGTCCATCTATTCTTGTAATCAAAGTACAGGTCGCAATTCTTGTTAGAACTAAATGAAACTTTGCACAATGAAGTTTTATGGGATAAGGACGAACGCTACTTAATTTGAAAATTGAGAAAATTGGTTCCGATTTAGATATAGCTACAATACAAATTTTGCCCCGATTTTACTCTTTCCGCCCTAGAAACCACATATTTCAACAGATTTTCTTCCAATTTGATAAAACACCATATATTTCAAATAGAAACAGCTCTGATAAAAATAGGACAGATGGTCTCAGATTTATATATAGCTTCCATATAAATATCTCCTCCGATTTCATTTTTTCCGCTCTAAGAACCACATATTTTTACAGATTTTCTTAAAATTTGGCAAAACAACTTAAATTTCAACTAGAAACAGCTTTGGTGAAAACGGGCCAGATCGGTATAGATATATGTATATATAGTTCCAATACAAATTTCGCCCCCGAATTGATTATTTCCGCTCTAGAAATAGCATATTTGAACAGATTTTCTTCAAATTTGGCAAACCAGCTCATATTTAAACTAAAAACATCTGTGGCGAAGATGGGCCACATCGATTCAGATTTATATATAGCTCCCATATAAATGACCACCCGATTTGAAACCACAGCTTTCAATGAAATTTGGGAAAGCGTCTTATATTTCAACTAGAAAACCTATCGGTCCCATTCAATGTTTGTGTTCAAATGTTCCTCTTATAGCTGTATTGTATATCAACCGGGTCAAATGTAACGAACTTTTAATTCCAACACCACAGGGTATAATGACTAGGTGTAAGGTGTTATATAGTCGACCACGCCGACGTAGTTCTTAGTTGTTTTCTTCTGAATGAGTAGAGCCTTGAATGCACATTGAATATAAATTTGTCTTAGAATAACTAATTGGTCGAATTATTGGACTTTAGTGTCATTTGTGTAGTTTTTCAAAGTGGTGTATTTATTATTTGCAATCAAAAACATTCTTTTGGTTTTTCTAAAATCCTTATAAAGTTTGTAAGTAAAACACGACAATTACAGATGAATTTTGCATATAAAATCCGCTACTTAAAAATGTTCACTACCCCTCAAAAAATACACACTATTGTTTGAACCACTGTACGCTATATGCAGAAGACAGCATATACGATTCGGTTCGGCCGAACTTAACGCCCTTTATATTGATAAAAGACCATTCTGAGCATTTCATTCGCTCTCATTGAGACAACAACATTGACACTATTCCATGAAAAGTCCATTCATCTCCCATGAAAGAAGAACTACGAACCATTGAGATTCCACAAAACAACTAATATAAATAATTCGCTCTGAATATTACTGCTATTTGTTTGTTTGTGTAATATTCATTGTTGAGATGGAAAGGAATGAGGCAAAATACTACTAGAATATAAAGAACAACAGCATCATTCATTTGCAAAATTATAAAACAGTTTCTATGTTTACAACAAGAGTCAATATGTACGAGGTCAGTTGGCAAATGAAGAGAATCAAATGTTGGTGATGCAATGCATATTGAAGTTGTTTGTGGTCAATGCAATTTATTAAGAAAAAAATTATGAAATTCTTTCGATAAATATTTTGTAAATTGATTTTTAAGGAAACGAAAAAATCTGTTTTAAGTCAATGTTCACCGTATGAGCTATTGCGGCCGTTCTTCCATCTGTCTAGCTGGTTAATATGATAAAAAGTCCACTGTTTACACTTTCTTCAACATTCGTTTCAAATTAAAAAAAAATCGAATCAGTATGCATTTTTGACAAAATTCCAATTTTTTTCGAATGTACTTTAAGTATTTGTACTCTAAAAATGGAAAAATAAATCAATTTCCGAAATTTATTTTTTCAATATTTTTGCTGGGACAAAAAAAAAACAATAAAAATAGAAAATATCGAAGCAAATATTTTGTTTTATTTCTTAACCACTAGCATTTTACCAAAGACAAAAAGATCTATACAAATTCCAAAAAAAATATTTTTTCAATATTTTTGCTGGGACAAAAAAAAACAATAAGAATAGAAAATATCGAAGCAAATATTTGGTTTTATTTCTTAACTGCCAGCATTTTACCAATGATAATAGTGTATATTTGTAAAAGATCTATAGATAAATTTAGAACGCAACAGAAAACTCGTGTTTTTTAAGTTGTGTATAAATAAATATTCTGGAATAGAAAAAAGTATGTGACATTACCTTTAACAGGTCATTTAAGCGGACATGTTCGGAAACATATTTCCAAAATGAGAGTGAGTATAAAGCTATCTTGGACAAAAATTTGAATTTTAATAAAATTAAAAAAAATCGCCTTAAAATTGTAATGTCATTTGCACATCATAGGGCTATGATGTGAAATGAACAACTCATAATAATATGAATTAATGTTGACGTTGTTCATGATGCCCTACGTCTACAAAAATCCTATATGTTAACAAAAAACATTTTTTCTTTATTAATTATAAGAAAAATCGAATATTAATGACGCTCTGATTTTTTTTTTAATGAAGTAAAGTACTGTTTTTTATTGTTTGTAATCAGTTAATGATTATTTTTTCGTGGTTTCTGAAGCTTGTCTAATGGTGAATTAATATTGTAAAGTATAGTTTTGTGTTTATAATAGATTGTGTTTAAAAGATTAGTGGACGTTTGCTTTTTAACCAATGCGAATGACGAATATTAATGACACTCATTGTATGTATATAAAATAATTCTGAAATTAAGGAAACAAAGGAAATGTTATACAAAGCCTTCGACAAAATGTTTGTTTTTCTCAGGTCTATTTATTCAAAAAAAAAATACAAAAGTTCAACACAAGAAGGAATACATTATAGCTCACAGACGACATTACCCATTGACGAAGTATTTGCACACAAAAATATATTATTAGGTCTCAAATACTGTCCAACAGTATTTTTGGAACAGAGTAACTATAATTCTGAAAGGGCAAGTTTAGTAAATCATTTCTGTAGAATAACTTAAGTCCAGTTTTTATTTCGAAGGGATCAATTTTTTTTTATTTGTGGGGTGCCATCAGCAGCCATTTGAATGAAATTATTTTCCATTATTAATCGGAAGGATTGTACTTTCAAATAAAAAAGAAATTTGAGAAAATATTCAGTAGTTTTTTATAGCATTTAAAAAAAAGTTATTTGTTGAAATATGTGGTTTCTAGGGCGTAAAAAGTAAATCATAGGAGGCATTGGTATGGGGTCCGCCATCTAACGTTTTTTTTTCAACTATTCAACCGTTGGACTATTATTTGTGGGGTGCCCTCAGCAGCCATTTGAATGAAATTATTTTCCAGTATTAACCGGAAGGATTGTACTTTCAAATAAAAAAAGAAATTTGAGAAAATATTCAGTAGTTTTTTTATAGCATTTTCAAAAAAAAAGTTATTTGGCGGACCCTATTTTGTATATTTTGATATTATAAGTATTGCACGACTTTTTGTACTTCTTCGTCAAGTTTTATGGCGTGGATAAAAAATTAATAAATTGATTCCCCTTATATGGCACAGCAGTCAAAATAAATATGCGAAATCGTATCGATTTAAAACGGAACGATTTTCATCACATACCAATATATATGGAATTTTATGACCATCATTTTCATTTTTTTGGAAGATCTTATCTCTCTAGCGACTCCCTTTTTGGCACAATTTGTCCTTTTTTCGAGAAAATAAAAAAAATCCTTTCAAAAAGGACATTTAAGGATTAAAATGTTCTATGAAAAAATTTGCCGGAAAATTTCAGTGGGGGTCGTCAAAGACACTAAAGTTGTAAATGAAGCTTACATAGCAAAAATACACGGCACGTCCACGTTTTTCGAAAAATACAAATTGGATATTTTTACAAATTGTGGGAGATATAGCTAAAATGATGTGTATGTTTGACATTTTTATTTTGTAATTTTCTCGCGATCAATCCAACAGATCCGGCTGAGTTTTTGTACCTGTATTAAGAACCAATGTCAATTGTAACATATATGTATTCAGTTACGAAAATTGTTGCAAAAAACCACAATTCGCAATTGCAATTGCATTTTTTAATCTTTCTCTATCTGGATTTCTTAAACATTCCCATCATATGCCTAAAAATATTTTGGTACTTTCTATATGTTAAAAAGTTAGACGAGTTTTCTAAAAGAAATTTTCACAATTTTTGACTTCACAGCCAACGTTTATCATTATTCTGTTCCAATCAAAAAGTCTTAATTTGTCGAACGGTGTTATTTTTCTAAATACCATCGTAAATATATCTTCTTTATTTGTCGATCTTAGAGGACATATCTGCATATACTCTTATAATATATGAACAAAAATAATATGCTATATTTGTTTTTTTTTTTTATTTTGCAGGAGGAGTTCCACAATCTAATGTGCCTTTCATTGGCCCCGATGAAGTACCGCCACCATACCAACAAGGCACTGCTGGTGGTGTGCCCATGGTCACCTGTCGTGTGTGTCAAAGTATGATCGACATAACATCGAAACGAGATCAGCACGTGGTTAAGTGTCTTCAGTGTAATGAAGCTACAGTAAGTTTTGAACAATATCTTATTTTCATTCTTTGTTGCATAAAATTATTAACCTAACTTCTCCTCTGTCTATCCCTTTTATTAGCCTATACGTAATGCGCCACCTGGCAAGAAATACGTGCGTTGCCCATGCAACTGTTTGCTCATTTGTAAAAGTTCATCTCAACGTATTGCTTGTCCACGTCCCAACTGCAAGCGTATTATTAATTTAGCACCCAGTCCCGTTACACCACCTGTACCCACTATGCCGGGTATGTGCCGTGTAACATGTGGCCATTGCTCTGATACATTTTTGGTAAGATCCTGCCTACTACATACTAATTTTCAGCACAGTTGGAAATATTGATTCTGTTTGTTTCCATTGCAGTTTAACACATTTCACAATTCATTGGCCCGTTGTCCACACTGCAGAAAAGTGTCGTCGGTGGGCTCACGTTTCGCCTGTGGCCGTGGCATTATCTTTGTCATTGTAGGATTAATTGTTTTGTGTACTGGTATTGGTATTACTGTTGGTACACACAAATATGCTGTGGTAAGTAAGTGCACGACGCACAGATGAAACAAAAATCAAAATTATATCCGGAACGAAGTCTTGAAAAGATTTCAATGTGTACAGACTTTAAGGGAGATGAAGAGGGACCAATGAGGGGATAAAATGAACAAAAATTTCAAAAGCACTAAGAAGGTGTCGAAAATTGAAAAAGGGGATACGAATAAATATTAAAAGGACCGAAAGACGAAAAAACTATTTTAAAGTAGGTTTTAGATACCATTTGACTAGGGCTGCATATTTATATTTATACATATTAAAAATAAAGAAAGAAAGACTAAAGTTGGACGCATCCGACTATATTATTCCCAACACCACTCTACGCATTGAAATTAGTGGTTTTACGGAGACAATATGATAACATAGACCTATTCGTCTAGTTTAATATGAGATCTATTTTTGGTTTTGGGCTATTTAAAAAATGAGCCGATGTGGTTAACTAGGAAATATAGGTGCCCGGACATTAAACCATTTTAAAAATGTCTTAAAAATGTTATATAAAATTTCTTTCCAAGTTTTAAGTCTACTTCCTTTGGAGGCTATGTCCATCTTCATGACACTTTTATACCCAGATAAGAAATTTCTTTATGTCCGGCCGAAGGTCGTCAACGCAGAATGTCTTTACTGTGCGTAACCGGCTTTGGCCGTACTCCAGACTAGAAATTCTTTAAGTCCAGCCGAATTATTTAAGCAGCCTTTACAATACACGATTTGTCATATTTTAACAGTCGCATAGCGCAAAAAAACACTTGTATTTTGACGATTTTTTGGTGATTTCAATTTCATAACTACAATTGTTGGTTTTATGTCTTACTTTTCATTGCGATTCTGTCCAAAATTTAATTGGTCAAAATTTAGCTTATTATTGCAGCGGTTATAATCCTCAGAATGAAAGTGAGGGTTGTGAGTCACGATACAAAATTGCCCACCCACTGAAATAAAGTTTGGAATGTTTCATGATGATTTGCAGAATATTTCCACGCTGGCACAAGGCGCCCTGTTAGCTAAACAAATTTGAAAATCATGTTTTCGATTGTATTTTTATGGCACTTTTGTCCAATTATTATCTGAATAACTATAAGTCAGGTCCATGCCTGCTTATATGTCAAATTTAATGTAAATTCGAGGACTAAATTTGTTCACGTAGAAGTAGTGGTTTAGGAACAGTTGCCAACAAATGATAAGCCGGCAATCGCCTGATATAAATACACCTTGCGTACAATACCCACTTTCACTATAAGTGTTTCAAGTTGAAATATAATGTGTTTTTGCAAATTTGAAGATAAGCGGCTAAACATATTTTTTTCTAGAGGGGAAAAAGTCAAATTGGAAGCAAAATTTGTATGCGGCTATATATAAATCAGAACCGATCTGACTCACTGTTTCAGTGTTTCAAGTTGAAATATAAAGTAGTGTGCCTAATTTGAAAAAAAAAATCGGTTTAAATATGTGGTCTCTAGAGTGGGAGCTATACCTAAATATGATTCGATCTGACCCACTTTCACCATAAATGTTTCTTGTTGAATTATATGGTATTGTGCCAAATTTGAAGCAAATTGAGTAAAATATGTTGTTTCTAGAACTGATTTGCTTCAAATTAATTAGCGTTTGGCCTTGGCCCACAAAGTTACTTGTGCCAATTTTAGTAAGGATCGGACAATAATTGCGACCAGACGGACATTGCTAAATCGACTTAGAAAGTGATTCAAAGCCTATCTATATAATAAAGGATCTCGTTTCCTTTTGGGTGTTACAAAAAATGCACAACGACAATACCCTAGTGGAGGGTATAAAAATGTACACTAGAAAAACTTTTTTAGAGATGTATAATACCTTACGAATGAAGCCGCAGCGCTCATTTTTGATTTTTTTTACAAAAGTCGTCTAAAAAATTACTCTAACGTCGAATAATTCGGACAGTTAGTTATTCTGAGACTATAATAAAAATGTATTTAAAGGACATTGGAAAAAATGTTTTTAGGGTTGTTTTTCGGAGCGTTTTAGCTCACAGGTGGAAATATTTAGTAAAACATCATTAAACAATCCAAATTTCATTCTTGGGAGGTGAAACTTCACTTTTCTTACTGGTCCAGTCTAACGTGCAGTAGATAGAAAAGGAATTGATTTAGAAAACAAATGAATGCAGACGGAAAGAGGTTATAATAAATACAGAATATTTAGTTACTAAAAGGACCGGAGTGTGAAAATAGAAATAGAAAAAGTTGAGAAAGTGTGGGAAGGGTTGATTTTGATATGACAATTTTTTTATATAATTCTAAATTGTAAAATAATAAATTTTAATTTCTCATTTTGCAGGATCATGCGGGCATTTATGTGGCATATATCGGTATCTTGTTAATTGGCGTATTTTTGTGTGCCCGTTCGCTTTATTATTTCCGTTTGAAAGTAAGCCATGTCGACGGGCCCATGTAAGAACGTATTTAAACAGCTTATTATAGCAGCATTCATTCCTTTTTGATATTAAACGAAAAGCAAAAAACTAAACAAAATATAAAATACAACACGTTTTTTCTACATTTGAATTATATAACAAAAAAAATACACAAGCAACTCTGGTGTAACAACAGTGGCAGAGTGTAAAATGTTATGTAAAAGAACAAGCTGAAGACCCAACCAACAATATACATACACACCTACATACATACATATTTGCATATATAAATATAATTTAATTGAAGAAAATAATTAGTATTTCATATATTGTTATAATACAACAACAACAACAATAACAAAACAAATAAAACAAACAACAACTGAAGCATCATCCACCACATACGCCATGATGCTGATGATAACATAAATAAATACAAAGATATAATGATGATGATAATGATCACGCGATGTATGTACGTACGTTTTCTAATCTATATATAATATACATGTACATCTTAAGAAATGTTAAACAACAAAACTCCCCCCAAATAAAAAATACAAAATAGATACAAAAGTATATAACTCTATTAAAACAAATACGAACAACAACAACAACTACAACAACACCCCTAAGAGTAATTCACGTGCTAAACAAACAAACAAATACAAAAAGAAAACAGAATAAAAAAAATAGACATTAGTTCACAACCGACGACCATGCGTAACATTTGTTTTTGGTTTTTGTGTTTCTACTGCGCTATTTGTCTTCTTCGGTTTCTCAAGTCCATGCAAGTGAAATTTTCGATTTAAAATGCGGGGGATAAATAATAATCTCCCCCGCCCCCCGTGCTTCTTAACTTTTGGTTTTGCTTTGACATTTAAACAAAGTTTGGCAGATTTTAGCAACAAAAACTTCTCTCTCTATCTCTCATTCTTCCTTCTTAGTAATTTTTGTTTTGTTTTATATTTATGTTCTCTTCTTCTTCTAAGATATCATCGGCGTCCAACTCGTTAAAATGTTGTCTTTTTATTTTTTGTTAAAATTTATTGATTTTTTTTTTTGAATTTATGAAAGTTTATTTTCTTCCCCTCTCTCGTAATCGTTTAATATTTTTTAATTTTAGCATTTTATATACATACATAAAATACATTTATCAATATTTATATATACGTTATTATCTATCTCTTGTATCTTTTTATATATTATTTCCCTGGCTCTCAGTTAAAACAAAAAACACAGAAAACAAAACTTATCTCAACTTACGATTTTATTTTTGCTAGAAATAAAACAAAAAACGAAAAATTTCTGAAACAAAATTATTATTAAACAAAAAATATAATTATATTTAAATTGATTCTTACAATTACGATACCATTTATTGTAAATAAAAACGTAAATAAATAAGTTAAAAGCCTAAATATCATGATGTGTGTTTTCTTCATGGAAATGTAATCACCCTTATTATAAAAATGTTGGGAATGGGAATTCCCACTCAAAAAAAAATATATATGGAATAATTTGGAATATATGGGAACGTTGGAAATCAACTAATTTTCAAAAATACAAGCAAAAGTATCAAGCATTGGACACACCACGGCGTCAAAAAATTGTGTGCTTATGACAGCCTTTACTCTGAATCATCATCAAATTCATGAACTCTGCGTCTACGTCAAGGCGCATGCCTAGATGTCCCCAATGCCTTAAAAGCAATACAAATTTTGTTCCCTTCTCCCAACGCTTATTGACTGCGAAAATTATCTTGTTCCAATGAGGGAAGTTGATAGGAAGTTATATTTTCTAATGGACTATCCTATTCGAATGTTCTAAATAGGTTGACCGCTGACATTTCAAAACTCTGCACTAGAAAATTTGATTTCGAACTCCAGCCACCAATGGTTATAAAGAAATTTAGACATCTCCTGCATTATAATTTTGTTCTTTTTTTATTTATTTCACCATCACAACATCTCCCGAAGCGGAAAGGGGAACACCTGCCTCTAAAAGCATTGCCTTAACGTCATCAACGACAATATCTTTTCCCTCGCAGATTTCCTCTAGGAACTCTTGAAACTCTTCATAATCCAAACGCCATTTTCTACAATGAGTTAACATAATTGTACAAAAAATGCTTTTTACTGCTGCTTAATTTGGACAAAGGACCGTCACCTAAATTTCATATATGCCAAACCAGTTTCAGTTTGTGTGAATACTGTTTTCAATAGTTTCGCCTGTTCTAGCCAATAATCGATTTGTGACAGTAAAATGGAATCGTAATCCTCATTATCTAGATCCAAAGGAACCACGATATTATTGGCATACAGATGAAACAGAGATTCAAGGGTATGTTTCTTGGGTTTGTCGTCATCATCAGCCATATTACAAATTTGGAATTCGAAAATAAAAGTTTTGGAAAACAATTTTTAATTTTACTTTATAAGCCAATGTTTATTTCATTTCTGTTGTCAGAGTTGACGATTTTAATTGAAAGAAAAAGGGAATTTTTATTTTTATATGATTTAAGGGCATGTTTCTGGATCGTTTATCTCTAACGAAAAATATATAAGCCGCAGGAGCCTGTGGTTCGTTGTGTCTATCGAAAACCTGGTAAAGAGTTCGTAGCTGAAACATTTCTTATCTGCGTTTTGTCGAATTCAAGTAATAGTTGCGTGATTTTTGTATAAGGAAATGATTTTAGGGGCGTTTACTCTTTGGGGAAAATATTCCATCATTTATGTTCAATCAGAGATCATCACCGCTGATAGTTTTAAGAAAAATTGTAAGTTTTCTCCATAATCTTGCGATAAGTTGCGCGATAAATTTTTGCGCACTCTCGTTTTAACGGAAAATGTAGCGCTGCCATCTTTAATACAACTATGCAATTTTTAATGCAACTCTGAATTCGACAGTGATGCTTTTTCAACTAGAAACTTTTAGAAAGGGCTATTTACACGTGAATATAATAATAAATGCAAGGTGGAGCAAAAGTAATTATTTTTATTTATTTATTTATTTACAATATATCTTTACAAAATTAAATTTATAAAATATAAAAAGAGGCGCCGGGTGACTAAGACCATATGCGCTCGACAAAGAATGATATAGAGAAAATATACATAAACTAATTCAGAAAAAGTGTAGAAATATAGTAAATGGCATACAATATTGAAAACGCCAAAGGTTTGTTGTTTGTTGTTTCCTGGAGAAATTGGTAGGTGTTACGCTGTGAGTCAGAAAATATTACCAGGGACGTGGGAATATTTTCTCACAAAAATTGTTCACCGAAAATAGGAAATAAAAGAAAAAACACCAAGGAATTAGAATTTTGAATTGAAAGTTTTCTTCCTTTATTGGAATTTGAACAATTTTTGGCAGGAGTCTTACCAAGATAAACAGGCTGTGTTGAGCTTCGAATAACAAGTGAAGTTTTATTTTACAATGTTGTAGGAAGAAAGTGAAAGGAGAGAGTACATAGGACGGATTGTAGCCATATTTAGAACTAGAGAATAACGAACACAATCAAAACTATTAGAACTTGCGCATGTGTGGACGCTACACAGCCAAGCTGTGACAAAGTTTCGGCGGGAAAATATTAGGGTGGCCTGCGGTTATGGACCACGAATATTTGGCATTAACATCACCGCCCGCCTTGCAGTGCCGCTGCAATGAAAGTCGCTACAAAGTCTCGTCGTACATACTTGCTCCTGTCGTACAAAGAAATCTGTATTACATGGTATGTTACAAATTAGGAAGCAATATGAATACAAAAAAGAATATGAATGAATAATAGAAATTAGGAATGGAATGAATAAAATTAATTAATAACTTAAAGTAAATAAATTCATGAAGATCCAAAGGTATGGTTCAAACCCCAACGGATGTACGAAAGGAACTTCGCTATGGAATTCATGTGTTGGAGTATGAAAACGAACTTTGGAACGAACTGGATGTAGCTGAAAAAGAAAGTTTGTGTTTTGTTTGTGGAATGAGAATACGATAGTGCATTTTGTAGCAATTCAATTTATTAATTCATTACTGTTATTAAACGAAACGAGAAATAATTTTATGTTGTGCAGGAGCCGTAAATAGCCCACCCGAAGATGGTGCTCTGTGCCGTCGGTAACCCAGTCTTCGTGTACACCCCTTCGGTTATGACGCGTGGATACAGATCGACGCCGACTATGATGTCCACCTGTGAAGACGCGTAGAATTTAGGGTCTGCGTAAAATAAGTGCGGAAAATGGCCTTTAAAAGTTTCCGGCAAGGACTCCGTAGGGGTCTTCAGGGCAATGCGGTTGTCCACACGGAAGATGCCTTCGATTTTGGTATTGGCGTCGAACCTGGAACAAAGGGTCAGGGGGCATAAGGTCTCGTCCTTCAGGGTCAGCGTTAGTAAATCCAACTTTTCGACCATTTTCTTGGAAATACGGCTAAAGGGCGACCCAGAGTCGAGAAGGCAACGTGCCACAGCCTTATCCTTCTTTCCCTCAATCTTAACCAAGGCTGTGGGGAGCAGTATGACACTATTATGGCGGATAGCGTTGTTGCCCTCGACGTTGATGGTGCCGTAGCCAAGGGCCTTTGGACTCTAGGTGCTGAGCCCTTTGACGTTGAAGGCCTAGGGGAGAGGGACCGAGACCGCGTACGGAAACGTGCCCCAGAATGCCGTGGCAGAATCTGGTCGCGAAGCTTCGGGTCAACATGGAGCAGTGTGTGATGGAACTTGTGGCAGTGGTGACATCCATCATCGCTGAAGCAGGTTCCATGTGAATGGTCATGGGCCAAGCAATTTACACAATATTTGTGCTGGCGGACTGCTTCCATTCGGTCGGACATGTTCATATCGATGAACTTTTGCAGTCTTTCAGCGCGTGCCTTCCTTTACAGACCCGGCACTGGAACGAGCTTGGCCCAAAAGGACGCGACCGGAATCCGATTTGGCGACTACGGTTGTTACGGCGCTTTGCGGAAGATTTGGGCATGGTGTTCTATAGGAGGATGAGGAAATAGGAAATATAATTGGAACGTTGGAAGGAAATTAGTGTTCGGACGAAATAACGACGAGTTTAGTGATGGGCCGCGTGATGGTACCCTTCTGAGTTATCACATCAGCAACCCGAACACGGTGATCGGTACCGAAATACGTCTTGGAAATTCTGCCAAGACGCCAAGAATTTGGTGGAAGATTGTCGTCCTTCACGACTACCAGTGTGTTTTTTTCTATATTCTTTTCGGAAGTTTGCCACTTGACACGCTTTTGAAGCTCACGCAGATACTCGTTTTTCCATCGGGTACAAAAACTCTGATGAATCACCTTAAGTCTCTGCCATCTGTTAAGAATGGAGGCAGGACTTTCCTCCACACGAGGATCTACTGGCGTAAGTATTGGAGACCCGATTAAGAAATGTCCCGGAGTCAGGGCCGAAAAGTCTGTCGGCTCCTGAGAAATAGGTGATAGAGGACGTGAATTAAGGCAAGCTTCAATTCGCGTCAAGAGCGTGGAAAATTCCTCGAATGTGAATTTAAAGGAACTAGCAAATTTACGGAAATGGGTTTTGAAGCTTTTTACTCCAGCTTCCCATAGACCACCCATATGGGGCGCCCCTGGCGGAATGAAATGCCAGCTTACGTTGGAATGTGAATAATTGGCAGTTACAGCAGCGTGTGAGGTCTGAAGGAACTCTCTCGCTAGAATTTTCGATGCCCCGACGAAAGTTGTACCATTATCGGAATATAAATGTAATGGGCATCCTCGTCGAGAGACGAACCGATTGAAAGCTGCCAGGAATGTGGATGTGGATAAGTCGGAAGTCGCTTCTAGGTGTATCGCTTTTGTTGAAAAGCATACGAAAACGCAGACGTAACCCTTCGTTAGACGACAGGCTCGTCCGCTATAGCTTTTGATGTCAAAAGGTCCCGCAAAATCCAATCCAGTACGAGTGAATGGACGCGAGAACTCTGTTCTCTCAGGAGGAAGAGCAGCCATGAGCTGCTTCTGACAACGCTTCTTGTATAGAATACATGTCTTACATTTATTGATTGTCGTCTTTACTAGGTTCTTGACTTTCGGAATCCAGTACTGAGATCGTACCATCCGAAGAACAAGTTGGTTGCCACCGTGAATTGTGATTTGGTGAATGAAGTGAATCAAGAGCCTGGAGTACTGACAATTATATGGCAGTATTATCGGGCGCCTCTCACTGTACGAGAGGCCTGGAGATGATTCGAGACGACCACACGAGCGAATTAGACCATCGGAGTCCAAGAAAGGATTTAAGTTGGAGATGGGACTGGATGGAGGGATCGGACTTTTGGATGACAATACGTTGTACTCGTTAGGAAAATAGGCCTTTTGACTCATCGAAATTAATCCATCTCTGACCATAGTAAGTTCAGCACTCGTGATCAAAGTGGATTCTTTAGAGAAGTTGGAACGGTATCTAGGATGTGTACGATAGAAAAATCGATACACATAAGCGACCACCCGAAGCGCTCTAGGAAATGAAGAAAATCGTTCAAGAATGTCCTCAAAGTTCCGGAAGTAGGAAAAATGAGATTTTATGGACTTACGTTCCAAATCAGTCTCGGAAATTGTAGCAAGACTGGAATCAGGCCAACGATCAGCTGGTTCTTGGAGCCATGAAGGCCCAAACCACCAGAAATCGTTTCTGACTATATCCTGAGGTAGAAGTCCGCGACTAGCGAGATCTGCAGGATTAGTTTCGGATGGAACATGTCGCCACTTCGAAGGATCAATCATCTGAACGATACTAGACACTCTGTTGGCTACGAAAGTCATCCAACAGCACGGAGGTTTGGACAGCCAGGAAAGGACAATGGTGGAATCAGTCCAGCAGAAAAGAGAATATTTCGAAATATCCAACATTGGAAGCAAGGTATCTATCATCTCTGCTAAAAGAACCGCCCCACATAATTCCAACCTCGGAATGGATAGTGTCTTTATAGGTGCAACCCTTGTTTTGGAATATACCAGATGAGTGGAAACGGAACTACCTATAGCTATTCGTACGTATAAAGCAGCTGCGTATGCTTTCTCTGAAGCATCGCAGAAACCATGGAATTGAATATCGGAACTTGGAACATAGTTGATCCACCTGGGAATCTGAACGTTGTCAAGAGTGGAATAATCGGATTGGAACGTCTTCCATTGTGAAAGAGTGTCAGGACTTAAGACTTCATCCCAACCCGTGCCTTCAGACCATATCTTCTGCATGAGAACTTTGGCCACGACGATACATGGCGACAGCCAACCTGCAGGATCAAAAAGTTTCGAAATTTGGGAGAGAACTTCCCTTTTTGTATTTTTGCAGAAGTCTGGGAAGGGCTTTGTAGTGAAATAAAATGAATCGGAACGAGCATTCCAACGAATTCCTAGCGTTTTTGCTGTGCTACTGTCATCGAAATTCAAGAAATCTTCACACAGCAAATGATCGGATGGAAGATCCGCTAGGATATCCTTTGAATTTGCTGTCCATTTTCTCAATGAGAAACCAGCTGATTCAAGAGCGGATTTTAGCTCATTTTTTGCGTGAATTGCCATAGGAATTGAATGTGCACCAGCAAGTGCATCGTCCACATACATGGAGTTGCGCAGGATTTTACTGGCAATTGGATGGCTGGACTGAACATCATCAGCTAGTTGGAGCAAAGTACGAATAGCTAGGTACGGAGCACAATTGACCCCAAAGGTCACTGTCTTCAACTCGAAATCTTGAACATTCTCATCTGGGCGGTTGCGGAATAGAATTCTTTGAAATGGAGTATGATCGGAATGAACCAATATTTGCCGATACATCTTCTGGATGTCGGCGTTAAACACGAATCAAAAGAACCTCCATTTCAGAATCAGAACCGTTAAGTCATTTTGAAGAACAGGGCCAGTATGCAAAATGTCGTTAAGACTTAACCCGTTGGAGGTCGCAGAAGAAGCGTTGAAGACCACTCGAACTTTAGTGGTCGTACTCTCCGGTTTTATAACTGCATGGTGTGGCAAGTAATAATGAAGAGGATTTTTGCTAAAACTCGGAGGCTGGACTGAGGACATATGCTTCAACTGAACGTATTCTTGAACAACTTGATCATACTCTCTCTTGAAATCAGGATTTCGCAAAAGGCGAACTTCATTTCGAAGGAATTGCGCCATTGCACTTATCCTGGATTGACCTATTTGAAGATCGTTAGGATATCCTTCTTTGAAGGGAAGATGAACAATGTATTTTCCATCTTCGTTCCTCCTCGTAGTCGCAACGAACAACTCCTCACAGAATTTATCCGAAGCCGACGTAAAGTTCTTCCTTGGAAGATTCTCCACCTCCCAAAATCGAGAAATCTCTTTATCCAAAGAGATTTCGCAGAAATTCAAAACAACTGTGGACCGTGGGGATGAGGAACGAAGTGAAATCGGACCCGTCAGAATCCATCCGAAAATTGTTTCTTGGGCCATCAGTGAACCGCAAACCTCGCGTCTTACACCAGATAGCATTATCGATGGTAGAAAGTCCCCGCCGATAAGAATATCTATCTTCGAACTAGTGTAGAATTGCGGGTCTGCCAATTGAATTTGCGGAAGGCTTGAAAAGGAGTCAGCAGACACGGTGTGCGATGGAAGATTGCCCGACAAATGAGGTACCACAAGCGCATCGACTGAATAGGAAATATTCGGATCAAATCGTGAGCCAAGCGCGAACGTGCACTCTTTCTGAACTACTGCGGACACGGAATTGTTCAGGCCGGAAATTTGAGCACTCGTGCGATTAAAAGGAAGCTTCAAAACATTGAACAATCTCTCCGAAATAAAAGTTCCTTCTGAACCTGAGTCAAGAAGCGCACGAGCCTGATAAGTTACCCTAGGTGTAACACATTCACCAGTGCCGTCCCTAGCAGAACACCCCGAGAATTGGTCGAAAAACACGTCTGAATAACTCCAGCACCTGAACTAGTGGACTGTATTGGATTGGAAGAGAAAGGAGCGGAATTAGGATTTAGAGAAGAATTGGTATTTGATGATCGCACCGGCAAATTATTGCGACGGGAATCTTCAGAACCTCTATGCAGCAGAGTGTGGTGCGGCTTGTTGCAGTCGAAACAGCGATGGCTGGGACACCCCTTAACGCCATGAGTCTTTGAGAAACAATTTAAACAAAGCCCAAGCTTCTTAATTTCTGAATACCGTCCGTTTATATCCATATCTAGAAACTTAGGACACGTTCGGATGATGTGAGACTCATTAGGACATAACGGACATTTCGGTCCTGAAACTTTGTTCCGAAACGAACTAATCTTCTTGGAATTTTTGGAATTCTGACTAGATGACACTCCTTTGCGATCGATAGACATAGACTGGCTGCGAATTTCTGAAACGGATTCCAACGTACGATATCGATTTGTGAGAAAGGAGTCAAGGTCTGACCACTTCGGAATTGAAGTTTTGTCAGCTAAGCCTTGCTCCCACAAAGTCAAAGTTGAATCTGGAAGTCGATTTGAACAAAGGAAAACAAATAGGGGATCCCAACTTTTGACATCAATATCGTACAACTGTAATGCTGAGATACACGAATTGATATCCCGCTGCAATTGCTTAATAGCTTGCCCGGATTCGGAGGAAATGGAGCTAAGACTAAAAAGAACCTTTAACTGACCATTAACTAAGATTCTCCTATTTTCATAACGATCGCAAAGGTTTTTCCACGCCAACTGAAAACCTTGATTTGTCAAAGGACTCATCTTGACTATGTCGCGTGCTTCACCCTGGGTCTTCTGGGCTAAATGGAATAAGCGTTCAACTGGACTGAGGCGAGAATTGTTTATGTAAACCGCAGTAAACATATCCCTAAATGTGGGCCATGACATGTAATCGCCTTTGAAAATCTCGGTATCACACGGCGGAAGATTGAAAGAATAGCTGGAATGACTATCAGAAGACTCAGGCTGAGAAGCAGGGACGGGGCGATGGGCAGGAGACTCTTTCTGTACCACTCTATTTGTAAAGTCTTCCGAAAGCTGGGTCAGCTTGGCCAGACAACTGCAGTACGTAACGTATGTACTCTTGTACTTGGCACGAAGTGTTTCCAGCTCTGAAGCTTCTCCCCCTTCCCCGTCCACCTCCTCCTCACCATCGTCTTCTTCACTATCCCGCTCATGCAGATATTTGTCGAATGAAGACTTAATTCCTAACCAGATGGACTTTAACTCCTCCTGATGAACATGTATAAAATGAGAGGAAGATAGCGGAACTTTGTTATCGCTGATGTCTGCATTAAATTCAACGAGACGATCAGCTAGACGAATGAACGAATCCAAAGACATTTTGGGCGAAAGAATGTGAAAAATCTGACGGAAATCGAAGAAATTAGGAAAAAACCTAATAATGAGACGAAAAACTGACCACGTGTGAGCTGGAAAACGATGTATTAATATTTAATACAGGCGGAACAACTGGAATCTGAAGAAAGGACAATTTGTGCGAAAAAGAAAGGAAAATAACAAAAAAAGTGATTTTTTACAACTGTTCTAATATGGCGACTCTAACGGACTGTAGGGTGCAAATCCAATTTTGTCGCTAAATGAAAACAAAAATATCCGTGAAACGAAAAACCAGCTTTTTTTCCAAAAAATCGGAAGAAAAATGAGAAAACCAGTTTAAAATATCTGAATATCGGCTTGTACCGAGTGTAGGGTACACTACAGGTCGAGTTGGAGTACTACCGAGATAACCCCGAATATATTTCCACTATCTGAACAAATAGCGTAAATATGTTACCAACCACTTGAGTCGCGACTCGACCGGACTGTAGGGGTACCTTTTAAGAGAATTAAAGAGCGACCTGGCTTACTCTTAAAACTCTCTTAATAAGCCACACTCTTATAGCGACGTCACGACTGGAGCGGAATGATGTGGAGCAATGTAGGTAGGCAATGAATGTTTGTATGTATGTATGTATGTTAGTACTCATGCAAATGTATGTTAATACGTATGTGGATGGCTGTGAATACTTGGTGGATAATAATAATGTATGTCGTATGTGTGCGATTGTACGAAAAAAAAAGGGAATAGAGCAATCTCTTTACGATGCACCACCAACGCGACAGCAAGAAGAAGAATAAATAAAAGAAAAAACACACTGTTTCGCGACCGAACAAAAAAATGAAAACGATATAATTTGGTTAAAAAATTCCAAAATTACCGAGAACTAATGAGAATATTAATCTTCTTTTTCACGAAACTAATGGTTAAAAAATAGAACGAAAATCTCCACCAATTTCACACCGATCACCATATAAAAAATACCCGAATAACTTTCTAGAACACTGTGCAGGTATTTTTGAATTTGAAAAATTTCAATTTGCCGTCGGCAAAACACTCATGAACTATCGGACTTTGAACGCTACAGAAGGTAGCTCGTATGAATGCACTATCGTTTCACTTTTTAGAAATAAACAAAACACAAACTGACCTTGTATTTCCGTGGATGATTTAGATGAAGGATGAAATTGATTTGATGGATTGGAGCTTTGAAAATCCTCACAACTGTAGCACAAATCCGGTTCGAATAGGACCAAAATGAAAACGCCAAAGGTTTGTTGTTTGTTGTTTCCTGGAGAAATTGGTAGGTGTTACGCTGTGAGTCAGAAAATATTACCAGGGACGTGGGAATATTTTCTCACAAAAATTGTTCACCGAAAATAGGAAATAAAAGAAAAAACACCAAGGAATTAGAATTTTGAATTGAAAGTTTTCTTCCTTTATTGGAATTTGAACAATTTTTGGCAGGAGTCTTACCAAGATAAACAGGCTGTGTTGAGCTTCGAATAACAAGTGAAGTTTTATTTTACAATGTTGTAGGAAGAAAGTGAAAGGAGAGAGTACATAGGACGGATTGTAGCCATATTTAGAACTAGAGAATAACGAACACAATCAAAACTATTAGAACTTGCGCATGTGTGGACGCTACACAGCCAAGCTGTGACAAAGTTTCGGCGGGAAAATATTAGGGTGGCCTGCGGTTATGGACCACGAATATTTGGCATTAACAAATATATTACATTGATTTTTTAAGAAAATATGTAATAAAAGTAAACTTCTAAGACAGAATTTGGTTTAAACATCACGCAGATCGTGGATGTCCAGAGCGGACCGTATCTGCGGTAGCAGTACCTGCGAGGAACAATCAAGAATCTTGTCAATAGACAAATCAATTTTTGAAAAACTGCATTCCACAAGAATATGTGAAACGGATAGAAAATCGCCACAAAAGTTGCACCTTACAGGTTCCGTACCTTCATAGTAGTGACGAGTGTTGAAAATTGCCTTACCGACTCTTAGACGGGCCATGAATATGCAATCAGATCTACTGAAGTTGGCGTTATAACGAGGTCTAGAAGTCGCAGGGTTAACTCGTCTGAGAAACAAAGCGGATTGATTCCAGCTGTCAATATTCCTGGACCGTTTTAAAGATTTATAGACACCAAATATAGAGAATGGCATTGCATTCTTAGCGATCTTATCAGCAAATTCGTTACCCGCAATACCTGAATGTGAGGGAATCCAAAGAACAACGACATCGCAAGTATTAGGTATTGAAAGCATGCTATTAAAAATTCCTCTACGATTTTTAAGAAGAGCTTTGGTGACGCTAAGACTATCGGTACATATAAGGGTTTTTTCTGTCCGTTCATCGAATAGGCAATAGCCGATTTGACAGCAGAAATTTCTGCTGTGAAAATTCCTGTACGGTTCGGTAAACGAGATTCACAGACTGTCAAGAAACTATCTACTGATAATTGACTGACTACGGAAAACGATGTAGTTTCTCCATCAAAAGAGCCATCAGTATAGAGAATCATCTCTGGCTGATAGAACGAGATCCTTTCCAATAAAAGTTGCCTGTAGCAGACTGTACTTGTAGAATCCTTCTTGTGAAAACTCAAAGTATCATCAATCATAACAGAAGTGTCACCTGTAGCACATGTAGAGGGTCCAAATGGAAAAGAAATGTCAAATTCTGAGAAAATTTCCAGAATGCGATCTATCGCAGATAGTGAATGCCTGCGAGGTACGTTTATGTGAGCCCAAAAATCATCATGGAGACCATGGGAAGGCAACGTGATTGATTTAGATGCTAGGCTAATAGAGAATTTTTCCAAAATCGATCGAAAATCAGGGAATTTGCCCTCAAAACGTAGAGCTTCCACGGGAGTTGGTTGAAGAAGTCCCGTAGCCGTTCTGTAATTTTTAAATGAAAAACAAATTTCACAACCAGTATCAAAGTTTTTCATTTAAAAAATAGTTTGGGTGATTACTTTACTAGATAGAAAAAACGAGTTTCCATTAGAAAATGCATAAAGGTCACCAGTTCGAACTATGGCTGAGAAGGATGGGCTCCCGCTACAGATCAAATATCAAGAGCCGGCAAAAATTAAACAAAAACAATAGTTTTAGTGTAGGATGGTGGGCCTTCGTCATTGGGGCATCTCCGTATCTCAATATTGATTCAATGTTAAAACAAATTTGATCCTAATACAAATCCACGGATCAGTATTATTAACTTATACCTATTTATTTAGACGTATTTCTATCAAATTTACAGGACTGTTCACGAGTTTTTTATTTGAAATACTTTGTTGTTTATAAATGATAGTCTTGTTTTTCTAAAAGTCTGGATAACTAAGTTGCGATAACAAAAATCTACATAAAAAGAAAAAAAATCACTAAAAATAAAACAATCTTTTTTAAAATTGTCACCAACAGCAATATCAATGTGTGTATGAAAACAGATTTTAAAAAATATTTTTTTAAATGTTGGACCAAGGCGTATTTATATAGGTGATAGCAGCAGAGCAAAAACAAATTCGGCAACAACAAAATACAAGTACTTTTTTGAATGGTGAGCCATACTGTCAGAGCAAAATATATGGGATATGACAGTTTCGGTTACTATTGAATGAAAAAATTTCAGTCAGCTAGGCTCCTGCTTTCACCTGATATAAATACACCTTGTGTTGGACTTCGTCTGGATAATTATCCAGTGTAAGTCAAATTAATACTAGTAGATTGAAGTTGATCGACTTGCCTTCCTTGAAAAGCAGACGTGTTATGTTGAACACCGTGATGGTTTATAAGGTTATAAATGGTGATTTCTCTTATGACTATATTATTTCTAGGATTAAGTTTAACGTGTCATTTAGACCTTCTAGATACTATCAATTCATTCATATTGACTTTCAGCGTACGAATTATGCTTCCGCAGAGCCCATTCGCAGAATATGTATTGATTTCAATTCAATGTGTCACATCATAGATTTCGGATTAGAAATCGATATAATAAAGTCGAGGTTTTTCTCCTGCTTGGATGTTTAGTTTGTTGTGACATGTTTACTTTAATATATTTAGTTACTAACTTTAAGAATAACTTTTATTTGCATGTGATACTAATAGTATGTTTAATATTTTTGTTATGCCGGCTGTTGATATTTGATCTGTAGCCGGTGTCCACCCTCTACTGCTTAGCCGCCATGGTTCGGACTATGGTGTGTACGCTGTCCCTACGTTATGGGAACGTAGCCCTCTTGGTCGGAAGGGGCGAGTGTGAGAGGCGTTGGGACCGTTCGTTTAAAAAAATGGTTGTCGAGGCTAAGCCCAAAAAAGTTAACACAAAATATTTTATTTTATTTTAAGGGTGGTCAAATTTTAAGGGCCGATATTGATTTTGAATAAAACACAAATTACTTAGGAAATTACAGTGATTTCTGTTTATGGTATGGTTCAATTATGTATGGAACAGAAAATTATCAGCTAAATGGCCGCCTCGACCTCGGCTGCACACCTCCTTCCGATGGTCCAAATTTTCGATGACGCTGAGGCATAATCGTTAATGCGCCGAATTATCTCATCCTTTAGCTCTTGAATTGTTGCTGGCTTATCGACGTACACCTTTTCTTTCAATTAACCCCAAAGAAAGAAGTCCAACGGTGTCAAATCACATGATCTTGAATTTGTCGCGCAAACCAGAGACATTGTTTCGTTAGCTGTGTGGCAAGTGACACCGTCCTGTTGAAACTACATATCGTCCTCATCCATATCTTTCAATTTGGGCCATAAAAAGTTCGTATCATCTCACGATAGCGAAAAAATGGAAAAAATACGGCCCGATTATGCCGCCAGCCCATAAACCGCACCAAATAGTCACTCTTCGTGGGTGCATTGGTTTTTCATTCCCCTAAATGCGGCAATTCCGCTTATTGACGAATCCACTGAGGTGAAAATGTGCCTCATCACTGAAGATAATTTCTTCGAAAATTGCACGATATGCATTTTGATTTGAGCACCCATAATAAGTCTGTATAACTTTAACGCGTTGCTCGATTGTGTATCTTTCCATGGCTCTAATTGAGATAGTCTGAAATTGAGAAATGTCAAATGAAATGCAGAAAAAAAACTTGAGGTTTTACAATTTAACCACCATTTACGTGTGAAAACGGCTGCCATAGCCGCCAGTTTGTTCAACCAAAAACTGAATTTGGCCAAGTGTAATACACCAAAATGTCGGTGTTGATCTCCTCTATAACTCCATCAAGTCAGATTTTTGACAGGATGGAGTTTTTGAGTATCCCAGCTGATTTTATGTTACTGCCCTCCAGTGACCAGACATTGTTTGGTGTCTTTTGTACAAACAAAAACTTATTTGGAATACATGGTACACCAAAATTGTAGATAGCGATGTCACTACAATTTCTCATACTCACAATTTTGACAGGAAAATGTTTTCATTCATCTTTTTCTTCATTTCATGCTTTATTTTACTATTTAATGCGATTTTTTACTGTAACAGGGTGACACAGAAAAACTCAAAAAAAATAAAGTTAGGAGGCTGTTACATACTCGCGAAAATTCACCACTTATAGGAGGCTGTTACATGCTCACGAAAATTCACCACTTATAGCAGGCTGTTACATGCTCGCGAAAATTCACCACTAAAATGGTCGAAAGCATACTTTTAGGCTGCCCCGTCGAGTGTTTATGTGTGTGAACGTTAAAAAAAGAATAGAAATTTCATATTTTTGCAAAATTTTCAATTTCGGGAGATATGACTAAAATAACATATGTATGACATTTTTGTGACATTCATGACATTTTTGTATTGTAATTTTCTCGCGATCTAGCTAAATTATCCGACTGAATATTTGTTTGTCGCTTTTAACATATATGTAGCTAGTCGCAGAAATCGCTACAATTGTTGAAAAATCCAAAATTCGCGGTTGGAATTGCATATATTTTAACTTTCTTCATCCAGGATCCTGAAACTTTTTTTCCACAAATATTCCCCATGAAGTCAGCAATCATATGCCATACAAATATTTTGATATTCTCAATATAGTAAAAAGTTACGCTGGTTTTTCTAAAGATACTTTTCACAATTTTTGACTTACAGCCACTATTTATCCTATTTTACCTTGATAAATATAATAATCAAAATGCTATTAACGCGAAATGATGAAATTTGGTAGTACGATATACCCTAAATCTAGAATCGTGTTTAAACAAAATCATTGTAGCGAATTACAACCTTCGGTTTTATGCTGCTCCATTTTTGAACTATTTTATTTATATTATTTTTATGTTCATAGCCACTTTTTAAAAAAATGGCTTTAGAAAAAAATGTATTTTCCAAATTTATATGACAGATGACATCCAAATCTTAGAATATTTTGGCATCAAAAACTCATTTTCGAGAAAATGGTTCATAGCCACTTTTGAATATAAGCCCTCGATATCAATTTCATTGTTTGATTATACGATATACTAGGCCTGTTCGATTGGGCTTACTAGCTTACAATTAAGAAACTTGATAAGTTGGCAACGTTGCTGCACATTGGTTTTTCGTCAATGCAAAGATAATGGAAATACATAGATAAAATAGTTGTAGTTGCAGCCATGACCACTGGGTGGCGAATGTGTAAAAAGTACATTCTATTTCACTCAAAGTACATTCTAATTCACTCAATTTTGTACTCTCTTTCGCTTATAATACTGAAAATTGAAAGAAAACGAATGAAGTAAAAGTTAATTCCAATGATTTTTATGATTTTAAGTCAAATACCACACTTTAGTTGATTTAATTCGCTTTTATTTTCCATTTATTGCAGTTTTTAGAAAAAAGGGAAATTTTCTCTCCAAAATGACATTCAGTGCCAATTGTCTTCGTACTACGCATTTCTCTGAGAGTTTTGTTTAATCTATATATTTCCATTATCTTTGGTCAATGGATTAACAGGAAAAATCTGGCAACACAGCTAAGAGAGTAGTAAACTACTTTCTTGTTAAGCGAGTAAATTCCATACAAAAATTAAGCTAGTAAGCCCAATCGAACAGGCCTACAATGTTTGGGATACTATGTATCATATGTTTGGTATCTGGGTCATATAATTATCGATTAATTTGCCTTCAATATGGATTTGATCTACTTATAAAAAGTCGAAAATCGGTATTACAAAATCGATTTTGGTCGATTTACTAATTTACAAAATCGACTGCCAAAAATTCGATTTTGGAGTAAATAGTCGATTTTCGTCTGAAGACACTAGTAAACAAGACAACAAACAAGTGAAATGTAATAAATTTCTATTTTCAATTGCAAAAATGGAGGCAGAACTTGATCTTAAGATAAAGGAGCAGCCTGCGAGGCCTTTCAAATTATAAGTATTCCAATTGACTTTAATATAATGTAAAAAACTATATGTTTTTGTCTTCTATCCAGCACGGCCCATCAAATTGTCAGCTTGACCGGCATTAGTTTTGATAGAAAAAGTATAATTGTGAGTGAAAAATAAAATTGTGTTATGTTCTTCGATATTTAATGAATTCGTCCGTAGGGAGCTGTGGAGCTGACCATTGTGCCCACCAAAGAGAACTTGAGAATAATTCGCTTGAATGCTAAACAATGTCGCGTATACAGGGTGCTGCTTAATGATGTCTGCGAAGCAGACTTTGTTTACTTCGATCCGTTCTTGGATATTTGTCAGGGGGATGCAAGAACGTAAGTGTTAAATTACTGGTTTGCCGTTTTTGGAAATCCAATTTTAAAAGTTTATATTTTATAAATATTCTATCTATTGCAGCCGCTCTTTGGATACATTTTCAAAGAATCACTTAATAGCTGCCCAAAAAACCGATCCCGATGTTAATTGTGGCGAGTTGCTGATTCAAATACCTCCAGAAGGCTATCACATGATCCAAGAAGGACGAGGCCTTCGTATTGGCATTGAATTCTCTTTGGAAAGTCCACAAGGTGGCATACACTTTGTCATACCACCGACCAGCGAAGATGACCCCCAACCAAACAGTGCTCACATGTTTACACATTCCTACGAAAACTCATCACGTTTATGGTTTCCCTGCGTAGACAGTTTTGCCGATCCTTGTACATGGAAATTGGAATTCACGGTGGATAAGCATTTGACTGCTATTTCATGTGGTGAATTAATGGAGGTAGTAATGACACCAGACTTGAGGAGAAAAACCTTCCATTATTCACTCAACGTACCAGTATGTGCACCAAATATAGCTTTGGCCGTGGGACCATTTGAGATATACGTCGATCCTCACATGCATGAAGTGACACATTTCTGCCTGCCTCAATTGTTGCCACTGCTTAAGAACACCGTGCGTTATTTACACGAAGCATTTGAATTTTTCGAAGAGACATTGTCGACCCGCTATCCCTTCACGTGCTACAAGCAGGTATTTGTAGATCAAGCTGATGCGGATATTAGTGCATATGCAACTATGAGCGTAGCTTCTGTGCACCTGCTGCACACCATAGCCATTATAGATCAAACCTATATTTCGCGCACTTTGATGTCCAGGGCTGTGGCGGAACAGTTCTTTGGCTGCTTCATTACCTCCCACCACTGGTCTGATACGTGGTTGGCCAAAGGCATTGCTGAGTACTTGTGTGGTCTATATTCGCGTAAATGTTTTGGCAACAACGAATATAGGGAATGGGTACAAAAAGAGCTGGCCAGAGTGGTGAAGTATGAGGAGCAATATGGCGGCATAATATTGGATTGTAGTCAGCCTCCAGCTCCGTTACCCGTAAGTGGAACGAACCCGGCAGCGGCTGCAGCCAAACATCAGGAAATTGTGCACTATTTCCCCATAAAAAGTTTACATACCGTGTCACCCAAGTACGTTGATGCCATGAGAAAGAAGGCCCATTTGGTCATAAGAATGTTGGAACATCGCATTGGCCAAGAGCTGTTAATACAGGTGAGTCGGCCCAGCACATGGATTCGTGTATTTTTTAAGATATATTTTTTTTCGTTTAGGTTTTCAATAAACAATTGGCTTTAGCTACGAACGCAGCGTCGACTAAAATTGGTTCGGGTCTATGGCATCATTTGCTCATATCGACAAATATCTTCATAAAAGCCATTTTCACTGTCACCGGCAAAGATATGTCCGTATTTATGGATCAATGGGTGCGCACTGGTGGTCATGCCAAGTTCTCGCTCACCTCGGTTTTCAATCGCAAACGTAATACAATTGAGTTGGAAATACGTCAGGATTTTGTTAACCAGCGTGGCGTGCGCAAATATAACGGTCCACTTTTGGTGCAATTACAAGAATTGGATGGTACATTTAAGCACATGCTGCAAATTGAGAATACTGTGGTGAAGGCCGACATAACATGTCACTCGAAGAGTCGTCGTAATAAGAAAAAGAAGATTCCTCTGTGCACGGGCGAGGAGGTGGATATGGATCTATCACCTATGGAGTAAGTTGTTGACAAAAACAATTTCGAATGATTTCGGCTTTAAACTTTCAGTGATCTTTTAAAACATATTGGATTTGTGTTATGAACTCAAAAATAGGGCTGCTTCCCTTCTTGTTCTATATTAATTGCTTTATTTTCTACATTGTAGTGACTCTCCCGTGTTATGGATAAGACTCGATCCCGAAATGATACTCATAAGAGATCTAAACATAGAACAACCCGATTTCCAATGGCAGTTTCAGTTGCGGCACGAACGCGATGTTACAGCCCAATTCGAAGCTATTAAGGCGCTTGAAAAATATCCCACAAATGCTACCAGGTCAGCTTTAACAGATACAATAGAGAGCGAGCATTGTTTCTATAAAGTACGCTGTGAGGCGGCAGATTGCCTAACAAAGGTGAGATAGAGCCAGAGATTAATAAAATGAAATTGCACAAATCAGAATAATTCTTTTAGGTTGCCAATCAAATGGTTACCCAATGGAGTGGACCTCCCGCTATGCTGAATATTTTCCGGAAATTCTTTGGCTCCTTTAGTGCCCCGCATATAATAAAACAGAACAATTTCTCGAATTTTCAATTGTATTTCTTGCAAAAAGTTATACCAGTAGCCATGGCTGGTAGGCATCATTGTCTCATTCTTTAAATCTTGTTTATTTACGTTTTCTTTTTATAGGTCTTCGCACTTCTCATGGCATTTGCCCGTCAGAGGTCATACGTTTTCTGTTCGACCTTTTCAAATACAATGATAATACACGTAATCATTACAGTGATGTGTACTATAGATCCGCCTTGATCGATGCTTTGGGTAACTCAATTACACCTGTTGTGTCAGTTGTCTTAAGGGGCACTCCCATCACATCAGACAGTCTATCGGCAGATGCCAAGTAAGAAAAACGTTTTGTTCTTTTTTCATGCATACATTTACATATACACATTTGCATACTAACAATTAACCTTTGGACAGGCTTGTTCTTGAAGAGGTCACACGTTTATTGAATTTGGAGAAACATTTACCCTCCTACAAGTATATGGTATCAGTGTCGTGCTTAAAAGTCGTACGAAAATTACAAAAATGTGGCCATTTGCCGTCGCTGCCGAAAATTTATCGCTGTTATGCTGCCTACGGACAGTATTTGGATTTGCGCATTGCTGCCATGGAATGCTTGGTCGATTTTGTTCGAGTCGATGGTCGTTGGGAGGATTTGGATCATTTGATTACTTTGCTGGAAACAGATCCGGATCCGGTGGCCCGCCATGCTTTGGCCCAATTGCTAATTGATAATCCTCCCTTTACCAGGGAGTCGAGAAGCCGCTTAGATCGTCCGGAACTGGTGGAGAGGCTGTGGAGTAACATGAAGTGAGTTCGAATTCTTGTACAATACTTGGCTAATCGTTTTTCCATTATTTCCTCTCAGCAATAAATTGGCCTTCGATACAAAACTACGCTGCGACATGGTTGATCTCTACTACGCGTTATATGGTTCCAAACGTCCGCTATGTTTGCAATCCGCTGAAATGAATAGCATGTACAAGGAATTTATACGAGAGGGCACTTCGAAAAAGTCCACAAATGTGTCGTCTTCTATTCCGAAGCCAATGCCTGAAATTAAAACGGAAAGCCGTGAAAGGCGTGAGGACAACAGCGACACTCTAGAGAGCAAAACAAATACTAATACAGTTAAGCGCACCGCCAGCGAAGCATTTGAAGTGGGCGATGAGATTATTAAATTGGAAAGTCATGATGAAGTAACCGTTGCCAACGAAGTCATCAAAGATGAAATATTCGAAGGCGATGGCAACAAATTGGATATCACAACGTCTGTGGAAACTGAAAGTTATGTTTCGGAAACGAAAAAACTTAAGAGTGAAGTATTCGACGAGGATGAGAACTCCGTTACCATTATTGATATATCGGAGACTACAGTAACACGAATGGACAGCAGCTTTGATTCTTCAAAGGCCGATGGAGATTTCAGGCACAAAGTGGATGCCTCCTCAAAGGTTTCTTATTATTACTGCACAAAAAAAACAAATTTGATAATTCTCCCTTTTTACAGAAAAAGAAAAAGAAGGACAAGAAGAAACACAAACACAAGCATAAACATAAGCACAACCGGGAGAAGGATAAGGAACGCGAGCGTCGCGACAAAAGAGATCCCAACATTTCACGTCTACAAACCAAGGAAGCCACTCCCGAAACTCTTAGTTCAGCCGATAGCAGCAATAGCAATAGCAATCCACCATTTAACTTTCATACATAGCATAGGTTTTTCAATCACTCCATTAAGTTTGAATCGTTTTTAATGAAGAAATAGTGGCCACAAGGCTTTCTTGTATGTTGTGTGGATTTTGAAATAATACACCCACATGCATATATATATTTTAATATGTCATATTACTTAGTATATGTACATAGGTATGATTGTAAACATACATAAAACATAAAACGATTAAGAATAGTTTATAAATGTTAAATTT
This sequence comes from Polietes domitor, assembly GCA_947397865.1. Classification (NCBI taxonomy): domain Eukaryota; kingdom Metazoa; phylum Arthropoda; class Insecta; order Diptera; family Muscidae; genus Polietes; species Polietes domitor. Next base: position 97,200,750 of record OX377621.1, on the reverse strand, counting down.
TTAAAACATCTGAAGCATACAGTTTTTAATTGTAGTATACGGTATTAATATTTGGATTTTGTAATATTAGAATTGAAAGTTGCATTTTTTCGAAACCAGTAACTGCTTTCAATAAATACATATAGCAGCAGTAACACTAGTTTACAAATGGTTTTCAGATTTGTAGAAAAATGAGCAAAATTTGTGAAAATGTCGTCGTTGTATTTTTAATTACAATGGGAAATAATAAAAAAATAATATAATTATAATACACTTTATGTTGGACGTTGTTCTTACTTTGGTGGTGCACAGTGGTTCCAAATTAATTCTGTAAATTTTTAGCGGAACAAAAAATATTGACAAAATTTCACATGCACATGTGTACATAAAAATCATAATTGTTGTGAACAATTCTTCTGCGTCTACAATGAGTGTCATAATTTAATGAATTTTAGATATTTTTATTTGTTAGTGTCACTAAAATCTTCAAAAACTCAGTTAATATTCATGTTTTATAGTCAAATTTTTATTATTTCAAACCACGGTTATTAGGCAAGGCTACAAATATGTTTATACTATATATATCGAAATAATATATCAAGTAAATCAAAAAAGTAAATATCGTCACCTAAAATCCAAAATATCCAAACATCAAAAATCCCAAAATCGTGTTCTTGATTGATTATGGTGAAATAGCCTAAAATATATATCTCTGAAAAATTTTACACTTCAATATCCAAAATTCACAATTTTATAGGCGAATTCCAAAAAGACGTAACAACAAATGTGTCATACAATGAACAAAAAAGCGTAACATCACAATTGTACAAACAAAATAACATGTGCGTTGAGACTATTTATTTCAAAACAAACATATTGGACGATTATGAAATGCTTCCACAACGAACAGTTCAACTATTAGATTATATAGAGTAAAAATCTCCAAAAAGAAATGGGATCACCTGCAAAATCTTAAATTATTGCTTCCGGCCAGGGTTGTCAGATATGGCGATTTCTCGCCAAATGTGGCGAATTTTAAATATGTTTGGCGACTTTATTTTCGATTTGGCGACTTGGTGATTTTTTTTGCGATTTATAAAATAGTTGTCGATTTTCTTGGTTTATTTTAGAAAATTTTAAATCTGTCCTCCGATTTTATTATATTGGAGTTACTTTGCAGAGAAATATATTACAATTTGTATGCAAATCATCAATTTGTATCAAATCAAATTAAATTACCATTTCCGATTTATTTGCATGTACATTTTAAAATTGAGAAATAATAATAATTAAAAAAATAATAATTATTAAAAAATAATTAAAAAAACTTTAATAAATGTAGGCGACCGAAAACGCTGTTTTTGAACGAATGTATGCCTCGACTTTTCTACTACAGAACACAGATTTTTCAAAATGCATCTATATGCATTTATTCAGATTTATTACTTTTTCGTTTGATAATATTTAGGAGACATTGGCCCATGAAAACGGGAGAAAGAGATCAACTCAATATTAGAAACTGATTCATAAAGAAGAAAAAGTGTATTTTTAATGACAATTGTTTTTAACCAGTAATCCCTGCGTTGAAAGTGTATTCTGCATTATGAGTTGCCTAAACTAGGTCACGGTAAAAGAACATTTTTATTAATAATAATAAAATGTTGAAAATATTCAATTAACATATAATATCTGAATACGTGTCCATACATTTTTTACAAGAACTAAATATAAAATGGAATTTGTCGATTTTTTAACAAAACTGAAGTTGTTTAAATTTGGCAGTTTTTGTCGATTTTTGACAAATGATTTGGCGATAGAGGTACAAAATAATCTGAGATCCCTGCTTCCGGCGGATTGTCATTACTTTTACTATAATTTACCTTTCGAACCATAATTTAAGTTACGTTAATACTATTTTTTTTAATTACTTTCAGTCAAACTATCAATTATTTTATCTGAAAAAATTTAATTTTTTGTTACTTGAAGTTTCCTCTAATAAATTTGTTTTTATAAAAATATGTTTAAAAATCTTTTTTTATTATAATGTAGTCTAAAAACCATTCAAATAAGGAAAAACATGTGGCTCACATGTTCTTCATAATTTGCATTGATGATACATACGTCTTTTTGTTTCACAATTGATAGACCAAAAAACGTATCACACATAAAACGACCATAGTAAAAAAATATAAATATTTTTTTTTACAAATTAATGTGCCGTCAAATATTAAACATAACAAAAAGTCGATAATTGGTTAAGTATTCAAGATTTTACAACGTTTTTTGCTTCTCCTGTAAAGTTATGAAAATGCTTGTTACGTCTTTTTGGATTTCTGGTGACGATATAAGACAGCAATTTTCCAAAAAGGTTAAGTGCAGTTGGTTGTATTTACATCCTATTTTAATTCCAAATGTACAAATTTTGAAAATCCATTATCTCTCACGTACATAGTGCTAGATAACCTATCTTCATGTTTCTATCAATTTTTGCATTTGCAATTTCTTGATTCCATATATAGTCTAAATGTCTGTACCATTTTGATGGGAAAGATTGTAATATTGAAGATCCAATATGTTTCAGATTGGAATGCACACACCTAATTTTATGATTTTTTATTGGTACCAGTTTCACTCTTTTTTCCATTTTGACCCTAAAAGTACGTATTCATACCTCGTATTTTCCGCATCTACGTAGACATACTGAATAACATGATTCTAGCTACAGCCGTTTAATTGTTTGCAAATTTAATTCCATTTAGATCCTAATGCTACGAATATCGAGAGATATCTTTATTTTTCGCGTCACAGCAGTCAGATTAGTGTACACACCGAATTTCATTGAAACCGTTTGGTTGGTACCATTTTCATCCCCATTTTCCGCCTAAAAGTACAAATTTCGAAAAAATCATTTTTCTTCGCATCTTCACAGTCAGACAAAAGGTATATGTTCTGAGAATATATTGGGACTGAAAAATTGTGGGGATTGGTCATAAATTTGACTCTCCTGGGGACCTCCTTGGGCACTTAGAGCGGTGGGAGCAAATTTTATAAAAAGTATAAAAGGGAAAGTATGTTCGGGAGGGAATATTAATGAAGGTAGGTCTTACCCAGCTAGGGGCGACTCTGGGGCAGTTTTGGGCTTTACTGTCCTAACTAAAATTATAAAAAATAAAAATTTCGTATGGTGACCACCTTAATGGCTGTATATAGAAGGTACACTCAAAGGAATTTGTCAGTAAAAGAAAGCAGAAAATCTGCTGTAAGTGCAGATTTTCTGCTGAAGAAGAGATTGCAGACTTGTATCTGCTGAAATAGCCAACAGCTGTTTGCTATTTATTGCTATTTAGCAATAAAGAAAAACGCTTTCTTGAAACTTTAAGCATATGTAGATAACTATATAGCCAGTTAACAATTTTATTAACAACACTTTGAGAATATATGTTATTAAAAGGGAATTTATTACCACTGAAAGATATTGTCTTTTTAATGATACACATATTGTCCCAAGCTAATATAAAACGAAATTCGAGCTAAATTCGTTTTCGCCGTCAATCTGAAAGGCTTTTCAATTATAAACGCTTATTTTTTTTATCTATTTTTCCATTTAGATCCTAATGCTACGAATATCGAGAGATATCTTTATTTTTCGCGTCACAGCAGTCAGATTAGTGTACACACCGAATTTCATTGAAACCGTTTGGTTGGTACCATTTTCATCCCCATTTTCCGCCTAAAAGTACAAATTTCGAAAAAATCATTTTTCTTCGCATCTTCACAGTCAGACAAAAGGTATATGTTCTGAGAATATATTGGGACTGAAAAATTGTGGGGATTGGTCATAAATTTGACTCTCCTGGGGACCTCCTTGGGCACTTAGAGCGGTGGGAGCAAATTTTATAAAAAGTATAAAAGGGAAAGTATGTTCGGGAGGGAATATTAATGAAGGTAGGTCTTACCCAGCTAGGGGCGACTCTGGGGCAGTTTTGGGCTTTACTGTCCTAACTAAAATTATAAAAAATAAAAATTTCGTATGGTGACCACCTTAATGGCTGTATATAGAAGGTACACTCAAAGGAATTTGTCAGTAAAAGAAAGCAGAAAATCTGCTGTAAGTGCAGATTTTCTGCTGAAGAAGAGATTGCAGACTTGTATCTGCTGAAATAGCCAACAGCTGTTTGCTATTTATTGCTATTTAGCAATAAAGAAAAACGCTTTCTTGAAACTTTAAGCATATGTAGATAACTATATAGCCAGTTAACAATTTTATTAACAACACTTTGAGAATATATGTTATTAAAAGGGAATTTATTACCACTGAAAGATATTGTCTTTTTAATGATACACATATTGTCCCAAGCTAATATAAAACGAAATTCGAGCTAAATTCGTTTTCGCCGTCAATCTGAAAGGCTTTTCAATTATAAACGCTTATTTTTTTATCTATTTTTCCATTTAGATCCTAATGCTACGAATATCGAGAGATATCTTTATTTTTCGCGTCACAGCAGTCAGATTAGTGTACACACCGAATTTCATTGAAACCGTTTGGTTGGTACCATTTTCATCCCCATTTTCCGCCTAAAAGTACAAATTTCGAAAAAATCATTTTTCTTCGCATCTTCACAGTCAGACAAAAGGTATATGTTCTGAGAATATATTGGGACTGAAAAATTGTGGGGATTGGTCATAAATTTGACTCTCCTGGGGACCTCCTTGGGCACTTAGAGCGGTGGGAGCAAATTTTATAAAAAGTATAAAAGGGAAAGTATGTTCGGGAGGGAATATTAATGAAGGTAGGTCTTACCCAGCTAGGGGCGACTCTGGGGCAGTTTTGGGCTTTACTGTCCTAACTAAAATTATAAAAAATAAAAATTTCGTATGGTGACCACCTTAATGGCTGTATATAGAAGGTACACTCAAAGGAATTTGTCAGTAAAAGAAAGCAGAAAATCTGCTGTAAGTGCAGATTTTCTGCTGAAGAAGAGATTGCAGACTTGTATCTGCTGAAATAGCCAACAGCTGTTTGCTATTTATTGCTATTTAGCAATAAAGAAAAACGCTTTCTTGAAACTTTAAGCATATGTAGATAACTATATAGCCAGTTAACAATTTTATTAACAACACTTTGAGAATATATGTTATTAAAAGGGAATTTATTACCACTGAAAGATATTGTCTTTTTAATGATACACATATTGTCCCAAGCTAATATAAAACGAAATTCGAGCTAAATTCGTTTTCGCCGTCAATCTGAAAGGCTTTTCAATTATAAACGCTTATTTTTTTATCTATTTTTCTAATTTAATTAACATCAGCCATTTTTAGCAGACTGCAAACACTTTAGCAGTGTGAATGCTGATGCAAGATTGCAGAAAAACTCTTGTTATGGCAGAAAAACTGCTGTAATAGCAGAAAATTGCCTGCTGATATACAGCAGACAGACTTTTTTCTTTAAGTGTATGTAAAGAGTGATTTTTTTGAGGTTAGGATTTTCATGCATTAGTATTTGACAGATCACGTGGGATTTCAGACATGGTGTCAAAGAGAAAGATGCTCAGTATGCTTTGACATTTCATCATGAATCGTCTTACAAACGAACAACGCTTGGAAATTATTGAATTTTATTATCAAAATGCGTGCTCTGTTAAGAAAGTTCATTGCGCGCTTCCATTTTATGGTCAGTTTAATCGACCCACTGAAGCGGCTATTCGGGCTATTGTGACTAAATTTCGCACCAAATTTACATTGTTGGACATTAAACCACCAACACGCTTACGTAGAGTGCGAACTGAAGAAAATATCGCAGCTGTATCGGCCAGTGTTAATGATGACCACCAATTTTCGATTCGTCGCCGTTCGCACCAATTGGGTCTCTGTTACTCAAAAACGTGGAAATGCCAAAATTGGACTAAGCGGATGGACCACCTAAGACGCAGCCGCGGTCAACATTTAAATGAAATTATCTTCAAAAAGTAAATGTCATGGACCAATCTAACGTTTCAAATAAAGAACCGATGAGATTTTGCAAATTTTATGCGTTTTTTTAAAAAAAAAAGTTATCAAGCTCTTAAAAAATCACCCTTTATGTTCAATGAAAATGAAATGAACAAATATTGGTGGTCGGTCATACATACATTTAAACCCTCTGGGGGCGACTCCGAGACAGTTTTGGGGTTTTTTGTGTATTTTTACGCCTTTTCACTCACCTTTTACCCCGATGAGCGCCTCACAAAATTAGGGATTCTAGCATACTATTCCACTCCTAATGTCCACATGCCCCAGTTTTGGGCTGTCCTTAGCTTTGGGGTCATCAAGTTTGTTAAAGTACCTTAATTTCCAAAATTGAATATCAATCCCCAAACTCGAAAGTATTTCAGCTAGACTTGAATGAAATTCAGATTCAAATGAATACACACAAACATATAACATAAAAAATATTTTATTTCACTAAATACTTAGTTTTTCTTTTACAAAAAATTAATAACATTATATAGAATTTTCATGAAAAATATAAACATATTTATAATTTAAACAAAACAAAAAAAGTTCCTTAACTAATTTCTAATACTTTATCAATTAAATAAAATTAATAGAATATATATATATATATATTTATATTTGTCGTTTTTTGTATTTAACTACTTCTCCGCTTCAACCTTCTCCAGTGGTTTGGCTTCCACTGGCTTCTTTTCCTCCTCCTTAGCTCCTAATACATTCGTTTCGCTTTCATCGCGTGGACGTCGTTTCGAATTTTCGGGAATCGCTCGTAGGTACGTAACGCTGCCGCCTCCAATGGCTGATACAGTTTGTTGCTGTGGTTCCGATGGAGACGATACTATTTTCGCCGATGGTTCCGATGGCCTGGCCACCAAGGATCGGGGATGGTGATGCGATGGGGCTCGGTGTGGTGGTGCATATTGTTGATGAGGAACTTGGTGCTGTTGCAATTGGGCAAAGCGCATTAATTGTTCATAGTTGACGGGCAGAGCTGGTGGCTGTGGTGGCGGTTGATTGCGATAATCTGGATGATCCTTGACGTACTGTTCGTAGGGCACAGGCACGGGTACGGGCACGGCGGTCACAGGGTAACCGGCATCAACTAAAGCTTGGAACTCAAGTTGAGTCAGAGGTTTGCCGCCGGGTTGTGGCAAATGTAACTGTTTCAGATCTTCTATAGTTTTTGGCTTCACTGTGCCAACTGGCCGGGAGGCCGTAGCTATGCCCGTTCCCTGGGAAACATAAATACTAGACTGCGATGGAGAAGAACCGCGCAGGGCATATTGACGGTAATCGCCTTGCGCTGTCTGTGAGTACTTGGTAGTGACTGCTGGTGTTGTTGGTGCGGTGGGCGGCGAGGCAATATTTCTATGAGGATCTGGTGGACTAGGATAGAAATGTGGATCAGCTGGTGCTGTTGGTGCCGTGGACGCTGTGGGTCGTTCGATTTCATAGAGTAGTGGCTGGGCGTATTTATTTGGAGCGGGATAGTTTACTTCGTTTTGATGTGTTTTCACGGGTGCGGGGGTCGTGATAAATTTGGTGCCGTATTTCTGCCTAACGGCCTTGGGGCGCGGTGAAGGCAAGGCCTCCTGATAGTAGAATTGAGATGCCTGAACGGGTGGCTGGGCGGACGGAGAGTGCGCCTGTTGCGGGTAGACCACCGGTCCCAATTTCTTGGCATCGACAACATGTTGGGGCACCTGCGCCGGATAATTGCCAGGCGGCTGTTGGTAGTTGCTGAACCGATATATGGAGGGTATGAATGGCTGATTGTTGGCATCGTGTAGACTATTCGGTGCTGAGGTGCTGGGTAGGTAGGCTTTGGGAGAGACATGTTGTGAGCGCTGTGAGTGCGACTGAGGCGTGGGTGCTGCTGGTGGTGGTGGTGGCGAAGCATGACGATGATGATGCTGATGTTGATTGATCAACACAGAGGGTTCATTGGAATTGTCTACAATTTGTACTGGTGCGACATGAGGTTTATTGGAAGCAAATAAGTTCTCGATTTCCTTTTCCAACGATGACTTGGCCAAAGGATGATTGGCTAGAGTTTTGTAATTGACCTGTGGCTGGTAGTAAGCTATTTGTGGAGGTATTTGGGGCAGAGGTTGTGGCGCCGCCGCTTCTTGTTCGGCCAGTTCGTGTTGTTGCTGCTGTTCTTGAGCAGCATTCTGAGGCAGTGGCAAATATTTCGGGCCTCCTCGAGGTCTTGGTGCATATTGTACGTACTCGGGTTGTTGCTGTTGTTCATCCTCCGATTCGATTCGTTGTCGGTAGTGACCCAGACCTTGCGATTGGTGTGGAGCCTTTTGTGATTGTGCTGCTTGGGAGGCTTGTGCTTGTGCATGTGCCTGAGCACGAGCTTGTGCTTGAGATTGAGCCTGTGCTTGGGATTGAGCCTGAGCCTGCGCCTGTGCCTGAGCTTGTTGTTGTCGTCTAGCTTGGTCTTCATGATAAGCTCTGGCCTGAAGTTCTTCTTCCAAAATTTTCAGAAATTGCTCTTCGGGTATAATTTGATAGGGTTGTTGCGGTTGGTTGCTCGGTTGTTGTTCACCGCCTTGTTGTTGTTGCTGCTGCTGTTGTGCTTGCAGTTGTTGCTGTTGTTGCTGTTGTTGCAGAGCAACATGGTAGGGAATTTGTGGCCTATAGATATGGGCTCGCGGATGGTGTTGTGGCACTGGCTGTTCCACTGCCACGGAATAACGCTGTTCGGCTTCTTCGACTTGTGCGTTGGTTGCCGACTCCGACGATTGATGATTACGAGCAGCCGACTTTTTACTTTGCCCAGCCCGGGATTTACCTTGATGTTGTACCTTTTGCTGGTGTCTGTTCAAGTCTTGAAGATAGGCGTAGTGTTGTATCTGAAATTAAAAAAGAAAATTATATAAATATGGTTCAGTAAGATATGTGGCTGATTTATTAATTCAAAGATTAATTTATTGTGGAAATTATAATGGTAAATATACTATATATATGAAATATGTTATATTATTTTCTAATGGATTTTCTTCAAATAAAATTTTATGTTTTTTATTTCTACACTTAAAGAAAAAAGTCTGTTATTACCAGCAGCGATTGTCTGCTGCCTATCAGCAGGCAAGTTTCTGCTATTACATCAGTTTTTCTGACATAACAGCAGTTTTTCTGAAATCTTGCATCAGCATTCACACTGCTAAAGTGTTTGCAGTCTGCTAAAAATTGCTGCTGTTAATTAAACTATAAAAATAATATATCTATAAAAATAGATATATTATCTTGGGGAAATATGCGTATCATTAAAAAGACAATCCAAATATCTTTCAGTGATAATAAATTCCCTTAAAATAGCATTTATTCTAAAAAGTGTTGTTCATAAAATTGTTAAAAGACTATATTATTTTGTACACATGCTTAAAGTTTCAAGAAAGTTTTTTCTTTATTGCTAAAAACAGCAAACCGTTGTTTGCTATTTCAGCAGATGCAAACCTGCTATCTCATTTTCAGCAGAAAATCTGCTCTTACAGCAGACTTTCTGCTTTCGTTTACTAACAAATTCCTTTGAGTGTAGTGTAACTACTAAACCTATTGGTAAAACTATTGTTGGGGAAATTTGAAGCCAATATAATTGTCAAATATTCGAAATTTATTGGGTCATTACTGGTCGATCATTTCTGACTCAATATACCTCAGAAGAAAAATAGATTATTTAAAAGAACTTTGAAAATTCGCGACATTAGAACAACAAGGTTCTAACTGACAATTGAGATATATATTTTATAAACTCCACCTTAGGATGGAGTGTATATTCATTTTGTCATTCCGTTTTCAACACTTTGAAATATTCCTCGTAGACCCCATAAATATATTTTGGGTCGTGGTAAAATTCTAAGACGATCTGGTCATGTCCGTCTGTCTGTTGAAAGCACACCCACCAAAAAAATTGGAAGTACTTCCGAATGTGCATTTTTCTCGCTTTTGAGGAAGTTCTATTAAACAACTTCCAAAAAAGTCGATAATATATAACATTTTCACGAATAGTATGGGGTTACAAAGGTGTCCGCTTTGCACCCGGGTTCGAATCGTGGTAAGGTAAAACCCTTTTTTTGTTTTTTATTACCTTATATAAATAAACAATGTTTAATTGTGTACAATTTAAAAAGTTTTGCTTAAAAAAATACAAATTTATTGTTTTTTAATGTACTTTTTGTTGTAACTCTTACTCAGTTTCGAGATCTTTTGTTTTTGTTTTCTTAAACAGAAAACAAAGTATTCAAAAAAGAATTGTGTGACATTTATTTGGTTCGGTTGCTAGCAGGGCTGAGGATCGTTTCAAGGGACGCTACTCCCCCTTATCAATGCCCAGTGCAATGCAACAACTACTCTGGTTAATTATTGGTAGTATATCTGTCTTGCAAACTCAACTGAATGAGAACTGCTTCGGACCGACAACAAAATTAATTAATTATTAATGGTCTCAGGTCGATATTTCAAGGTGCTGCAAACGGAATGACAAAGTTAGTATACCCACATCCTGGAGGTTGAGGGTATAAAAAGTGTTGAATCTTATGAGGATTTTTTTGCAAGTCTTAACCCTTAGCTCCACACTTTATGGGCAAATTTGACCCTTTTTTCGAGAAAATCAAAAAAAGTCCTTTCAAAAAGGATTAAGGATTAAAATGTTGTACGAAAAAAAATTGTCGGAATATTTTTAAGTTGGGGTCACCGAAGACACCGATGTTGTAAATAATGCTCTTCCCGCTTAAATTACACGCCAGCTTCTACAACAAAATTATTAGGGTTAAAATTGGTCCATTTTTTGAATGTCGATCTTTTTCGACAAAAAATGTGGTATTTTCATTTTCGCGGGAGATATGGCTAAAATGATTTTGTATCCATGACATATTTGTTTTGTAATTTTCTCGCGGTCTATCCAACGGATCCGGCTGATTTTTTGCATGTGTGTTAAGAATCAATGTCGCTTGTAACATACATGTGGTAAGACGCGAAAAACTGCAATTGTTGCAAAAATCCAAAATTACCTATTGCAATTGCATTTATTTATGGATTAGGATTATGAATAAATAAAATTCGATTGTTATTTTGTTATGACCAATGTTGTTTTTATTAACTTCAATTTTGTTGTACGGGCTAATTTGGTCAACTTTTTATTGAAATGAAACTAATTTATTTCATTTTTTACCCAACGTTTCTCTGGCTTGTTTCCAGCTTCTTCAGGGGTCTGTTTATTTGAAAATCCTACCAAATAAATTTTTCAATTACACATATGTTATTGTTCTCACACAGTATTAATTCTACTTACAATTAGTTTGCATTACATTTGTCATTATTACTTATTATTATAAAAAACTGGACATCACTCACAATTAAGTATAATTAAAATAAATAATAATAACTAAATATAAAAATCACAGTAGAGCTTAACACTAATATCACAGAACTTAACGTTTCAACTTATTGCGACGGCATACTGTAACTTTGCATTGTCTTTATCTTCTTTGGTGTTTATTGAATTTTTCAGTCTCTCTTGTATGCGTAGTATGAGAAGTAAAAAGTTCAATCATGACGTTCATATTGTATTCATAAATTCTATATTTTTGGGCGTTGTTGTATTTGTTAAAGCTATTTGAAGTATTTTTAACAGGTATTACTCTTTTATTTGACACTTATACACCAGTATAGTAGGGTACGAATAGTTTTTCGAAAATTGTATCCTTTGGATCTTTGTAGTCCTATGAAGGGTCAACAAGAATTAATTCCATTTTGCCTATAGTTTCAGACGTAACGATATTTTTTAAAAATTGTCATACGGTGTAATTTTTCAAGTATTCTTTTAATCAAGCAGATGTTCGGAATAATATTGTATACCCACCGAAAGGGAATTACTGTTGAGACCATGTTCAAATGTTGAAATCGATAAACCATAGTTTTTGTTGGAGTTTAAAGGCCATACAAATTATTATGTTTATCCTTGAATTCATTCAAGGAGTTTTCATGAAATGTAATAATTGTTCATAGCTGCAAAAAATGGGAAAAAAATAATTTTTTCCATAACCTATATATTTGTCTTTTATTTTTCATTGTTTTTATACTTTGTGTTTATGAATTAAAGAAAAAATATCATTCTGATGATTTTTCACTTAAATTCTTGTTGATTTTTTAAAAATCGTATAAAATAGCATAAAATAGCTCACACAGTCGCTTAAAAAGACCTAAGATCACTCCATTTAAAATTTCAAAAAAAAATAGATTAATTTAATCATTTCGCAAAACAAAATAAAAGAATTAAAATTTTAAAACCATTAAAAAATCTAACCTGCTATAACGCGTTAAAGTTATTCAGGCTTATTATGAAAATGGGCGTTCAATTCAAAATGCATATCGTGCACTTCGATCAATTATCACACACTCGATCAATTTAATCACACATTTTCACCTCAGTGGATTCGTCAATAAGCAGAATTGCCGCATTTGGGCAAATTATAATCCAAGAGTGATTGTCGAAAAACCAATGCACCCACAAACAGTCACTCTTTGTTTGGTGCGGTTTATGGGCTGGCGGCATCATCGGGCCGTATTTTTTTCCAAAATGAGGCCGGTCAGGTAGTTACTGTGAATGGTCTTCGCTATCGTGAGATGATAACGAACTTTTGTTGGCCCGAATTGGAAGATATGGATGTGGACGATATGCGGTTTCAACAGGACGGTGCCAGTTGCCACACAGCTAACGAAACAATGGCTCGTTTGCGCGACAAATTCAATGGCCGTGTTATCTCACGTGGTGGAGATGTCAATTGGCCGCCAAGATCATGTGATTTGACACCGTTGGACTTCTGTCTTTGGGGTTATGTGAAATAAAAGGTGTACGTCGATAACAATTCAAGTGCTAAAGGATAAGGACATTAACGGCATAAAACCTGAATTATGCCTCAGCGTCATTGAAAATTTGGACCATCGGATGGAGGTGTGCCGCGGCGGCCATTTGGCCGATATTTTTTGTTCCATACATAATTGAACAATACCAATATTATCATAATAAAAAGAAATGGCAACAATTTCCTAAATAATGTGTGTTTTATTCAAAATTTATTTATTTATTAAAATTTAACCACCCTTTAGTAGAGAACTATTAATATTATATAATGAAGCATCACAATATATTTAAAACAGTGCACATAAGTGTGCCTTCTAGTTAGAAATAGTAAACAAATATAGAAATGTGCAAAAATATCACAATTTTCGTAATATGGTACTGACTTCTATGTAAAGTCGACATTCTCTAATCTGCCGGCAATACTTTGGAATGCACTCCATGGAGGAGGGTATATAAGATTCGGCGCGGCCGAACTTAACGTTTACTTGTTTCAAATTGCATTTTGGATAATAAAAACTTGTTTCAGAAAATATACATATTTTAGAATATTCTAAACATGATGAATTTTTTTACATACACAAAATATTTTTCCATGAAATATTATCTTTGAAGATAAATGATATATGTGTATATATAAATATATGTGTATATGTATGAAGTTAAATGATATAGAGATGAATTTATTTATACAAAAGACTTTTCCATGAAATGTTATCTTTGCAGTTAAATGATATGCAGATGTATGATGATGATGTTGTGATGGAAATAAAATAGTTTTTTCCGGTCTTTTGTTAAAGCCAAACAGTTTAAAACGGTTATGCAATATTTCATATTAAACAAAATCAAAGTGTCTAATTGTCAAGTTGAAGTATGACATACATACATACACGTATTCGTTTGCCTTTTTGATGTGTTCCCATGGTTCTGGTTTGTCTAATCGCGTTCGTTTCCTAAGTCTTTTGTTTTGATTACTTAACTTCCTCTGGGCAAATTACTGCACAAATCAAAAGACTAAAGACACAAAACGTGCTAGGTGTGTGTGAAATATGAGCGATTGCACAACAACAACAACAACTTCAGAAATAAGAGAAAATTCTTAATCAACGTCGCTAACTACAATAATCGTTAAATACATAGTGTAAATAATAATTATTTGCGGAAACCTTGGCCGCAATATAATTGAAATCGAAAACTACACATTTTTTCTTCAAGACAAAAAGGAAAATTATGATAAACGATGTGCACAATTGTGAGTATTAAACTAAGCGAATTAAATGTGAAGCCTAGCTAAAGTGTATGTATGTATGTAATTATTGTTTTACAGACACTTGGTATTGCCTAAGAAACGCCAAGTAGATAATTTAATTATGCCCTTCCTCCTCCTCTGCCACCTACTCAGAGGCATGAAAACTATTAGCACAGAGATTGGTGGTTGCTGGAAACTACGACGGAAAATCGCGTGGGAAGAAAGTTGCCCAATTTTGGGTTGACTTTGTGTGCTGATGCCCCCCTCCCCCCAAGTCATTCGTTGGCCCTTTACAGCCATACAATTGCCAAAGGTATTAGACCGCGTGTGTTGCGGAGTTTCGTGTGAATTTTGGTGGATTGTTTTTGTTGTTGGTTGTGTTTGTGGTTGATTATTTCCCCGGGTATTAGTCAAATTTAAATTTTGTTTTGTTTGTTTTTTGTGTAATAATGTGAATAAAACTATAAATAGTAGGAATAGATGCAATTATAAAGCTATACAATATTAAAATAAAAAAATTAAACACATCACATATAGTTGTTTTTGATTTTGATCATAATTTAAATTTAAATTGATTATTTTTGTTGTGTGTGTATGTGCTGTGATTTCGAGACCATGAACTAGGCGGTAACTGGAGTAATGAGGAACCCGGTTGTTTTGAAAAAGTCGGTTTTTGTGTCATCAGAAACCGTGGGAATCTGTTTCGATTCCACCTGGTAAATTAAATTTGATGATGTTCCAGCCATTTCTTAATCTAAAGAAAAAACACATTCATTCACATAAATAAAAATAATAGCAAATCTGAAGGTTTTAAAAAAAAGAGTTTGATTATTACCGAATCGCTGCCTGACGTATATTAATTTTTGTATCTTTCTCCATCACTCCACTCCGTCCACATTAAATCGATTTTTAATTAAAATAAACTTTTTTAAAATTTTGAGAAAATGTTTTGATTTCACCGTATTACACATGAACCGAATGATACACGTCTGAAACTATTGGCTTAATGATTTTAATTGGCGTTTTCAATTTTTCATGTTCTCACCCTTAAAAGGACTACAAAGTTTCAAAGGATTAATTTTTTCAAATTTCAACGAACACCAAAAATAAATTTTTAGATCTCAGACACAATTTTTGTTTTGCTTGTTTGAATAAATATCGATCGAATAAACATCTTTTCGACGAGTATAGATTCAAATAGAAACTGTATGATAGAAATTTAGATTTATGTACAACTAGCAGTACCCGCTGCTTCGCACGCGAAAAAGCCAGTTATTTGTTAATTTTATCCGTCTCTGTCATTTATTTATTTATCTATTTATTTAATTTTCTTTTGGTGGATATAGATAAATCTAAAATAGTAATTTGGAAACATCCTTTTATATAGCACTCACACACAGTCAAAGTAATGTGTTTGTCGATATGCACTATTTTAGCTGAACTCCTTCGTATAATTTTTATCATTTTCTACCAAGTTTTGAACAAAAAATTACAACCATTTATATCCTCGATCTCATGTTTCTAGATGCAGCCAGCAACTTTATAACTTTTGCACCTCTTTCCCAAAAAGTACACATTTTGAAAAACCACTATAGGTAACATGTGTTTTTGATTCCCCTAAAAATATGTACTTTATTTGGTAAAACATTTATTTCTTGTCGGGACGTATCGTTGTGTTAAGTACCATTTAGATTGCGCTTCTACGTTGTCAGGGAATTTACACTCCAAATTTCGCAACTCTAACTGCACTATTTTATTTGGTACTATTTTTATCCCGCTCACCGTTTATAAGTACAAATTTCGAAAAATTTGTTTAGATTAGCGCTTCTAAATTGTCAATACCAGAGGAATTTACACTCCAAATTTCACGATTGTAGCTACAATACTTTGGTTGGTACAATTGTTATCCCTTTTTGTCCCACTCACCCCTAATAAGTACAAATTTCGAAAAATCCATTTAGATTTGCGCTACTACGTTGTCAGTAGAATTTACATACCAAATTTCACGACTATAGCTGCAATACTTAAATTGGTACAACTTGTATCCCTTTTTGCCCCGCGCAGTCCTTGAAAGTAAAAATTTCGAAAAATCCAATTTTACTTCGCTTTTATATAGTCAGAGGAATTTACATACCAAATTTCACTATTATATGTGTAATACTTTAGTTGGTACCATTTTTATCCCTTTTTGTCCCGCAAGCCCCTTTAAAGTACAATTTTTGAAAAATCCAATTTTACTTCGGTTTTATATGGTCAGAGGAATTTACATACCAAATCTCATGATGGAATACTTTAGTTAGTACCATTTGTATCCCTCTTTGTCCCGCTGGCCCTTTAAAGTACAAATTTCGAAAAATCCAATTTTACTTCACTTTTATATGGTCAGAGGAATTTATATACCAAATTTCACGATTCTAGCTGTAATACCTTAGTTGGTACCATTTTTATCCCTTTCTGTCGCGCACGCCCCTTAAAAGTAAAATTTTCGAAAAATCCAATTTTACTTTGCTTTTATATGGTCAAAGAATTTACATACCAAGTTTCACGATTCTAGGTGTAATACTTTAGTTGGTACCAAAGGAATTTATATACCAAATTTCACGGTTCTAGGTGTAATATTTTAGTTGGTACCATTTTTATCCCGCAAGCCCCTTAAAAGTAAAATTTTCGAAAAATCCAATTTTACCTCGCTTTTATATAGTCAGAGCAATTTACATACCAAATTTCACGAATCTAGCTGTAATACCTTAGTTGGTACCATTTTTATCCCTTTTTGTCCCGCTCACCCCCTATAAGTACAAATTTCGAAAAATCAATTTATATTGCAAGTCTACGTTGTCAGAGAAATGTTACTACCGATTTTCATGATTCTAGCTGCAATTCTTAAATTGGTACCATTTTTATCCCTTTTTGTCCCGCTCGCCCCTTAAAAGTACATATTTCGAAAAATCCCTATTTGTAGCTCTTCTGCATGGTCAGTGCAAGGAACTCACCGAATTTCATGTTTCTAACTACTGCCGTTTAGTCAGGACGAAGGTTCGATGTTTATCCCTTTTTGGGCCATTTTACCCCCTAAAAGTACGAATTTCGTAAAACCCTTTCTTAGTCGACGTCTACGTCATATTTGGGAACTACCCTGAAAATTTCATGACCCTAGCTTCAGCCGTTTGGTCTGGGGGTCAATGATAAGTCAGTCAGTCAGTCAGTCAGTAACGCAACTCTTTTATATATATAGATAATACCCCGATTTGTGTCGTTAATTGGGACTGAGTAAACATGACGTAAATCGAATCACATTACCACACAATGGATTTCCAATTAATGATGGATTAATTTTTAATAAAATAGTCTATTGTTTTTATTGTAGTCGTAGCTATACCCACGGTTGTTCCAAAGTCTACAGACTTTTCCCCTTCTTTATAATATTTTTAAATATCTATTTTTTGTTATAAGGGAATTTGCTTTCACATTGATTATTTCTTTATACCCTCCACTAGGGTATTATGTCTTTGTGCATTTGCTTGTAACATCCAAAAGGAAGCGAGATAGACCCACTTTTTGAATCGATTTAGCGATGTCCATCTGTCTGTTCATCTATTCTTGTAAAAGTACAGGTCGTAATCATTATCCGATCCGAGCCACCTTCGGGAGACCGGTTTTCGGTTTGTTGACAAATTTAAAATTTTTAAAAAACCTGTCAAACCGGATTTTTATATAAGCTAAAAGGGAACCTTCTATATTATTTTTATACATTTTTGAGATTATTGATTACAAAAAAAAAAATAAACCATAAGAATTCAAATACTAATATGTATGTACTTATTTTCTTCTAAATTCATTTCCATATTTTAAATGAAAATTTACTTTAATCGCCGATTTTGTTTATTAAAATTAAAAAATTACTGTGAATTTTGTTTTGAGCTTACTTTTGGACACCAGAAGAAATATTTTTCAAAAAAAGTATACGCAATATGTTTAAATCAGCGATAGATACTATTAGAATTCAACATGAGACGAATGTGCTTATAAATATCATTTGCAGTCAAATATTCGAGTATAATTTTTTTGATGCAAATATACAGGAGGAGTTTAAAAATTTTATACATTTATGACCACCATATGTAAACTTTCAAACAATACACACGTATATACTTTGTTTTGCCCCCTCTATCCGAATCCGTTGTCAGAACATTGTTATTTTCGAAAAAGTTTAATTTTATTACACAGTGTTCCTATTAAATACTTCGTACTTTTTCGCTAACATTAATGTTCACAAGTCTTTTGTTTTTTACTACCAGAGTGATATGTCTTAAATTAGTGCTCAATTTGATTCCGGATATTATTAGACGTGAATGTAAAAAAAAATTGGATCGAATAAAATATGATTCCTTTAGGTATAAATCAATAAACATTAGCAATAGAAGTCAATGGTGCAGATGTTACACATCAAGCTTCTAAAGAAGCAATTTGATATTCCGCTTGGGGTTTTCAATGTAACAAATCAATTTTATGAATCAAAATCTTATATAGGGTCCGCCAAATAACTTTTTTTTTTGAAAATGCTATAAAAAAAACTACAGAATATTTTCTCAAATTTCTTTTTTTATTTGAAAGTACAATCTTTCCGGTTAATAATGGAAAATAATTTCATTCAAATGGCTGCCTCGGCACCCCACAAATAATAGTCCAACGGTTGAATAGTTGAAAAAAAAACAAAACGTTAGATGGCGGACCCTATATCTTATAGTAAACAAATTATCACTCTCACATTTTGAATATATTGTAGAATATATCCCCGAAATGCAAATGTTTTGTAATTAAAAAATCGGTTAACCGAAAAAAAACCGGTGGACGGTGTCGGAGTTAACACCGGTTAACCGGTTTTCGGTTTCGGTTTTGACATCCCTAGCCCCCATACAAATGTTGCGCCCGAGTTGACTTTTTCAGCTCACGAAACCAAATATTTTACTCGATTTGTTTCAAATTTGTACAGTACCTTATAATTCAACTAGAAACATATATATATATATTTGGTCAGATCGGTTCAGATTTAGATATAGCTCCCATACAAATTTCGTTCTCCATTTAACTTTTTGTGCTCTAGAGATCACATATTTTAACAGATTTTCTTCAAATTTGGCACAAAACCTTATATTTGAACTAGAAACATCTGCGATTAAAGTGTGTGAGATCGGTTCAGATTTAGATATAGCTCATATACAAATTTCGGCCTACATTTAACTTTTTTTGCTCTACATACCACATATTTTAATCGATTTTCTTCAAATCTGCCATAGCAACATTTAATTAAACTAGAAACATTATGGTGAAAGTGGGTCGATATAAGCCTAATAAAAATGTCGCCCCCGATTTGACATTTTCCGCTCTGGAAACAATATATTTTAATCGATGTTCTTCAATTTTGGCAAGATACAATATATTTACTAGAAAACCCTTTAGTGACAGCGGGCCACATCTTTTCGGGTTTTAATAAAGGGTGATTTTTTAGCTATTATCTTTTTGGCAACACTGGTTTAAACAGCTGACGCACGTTTCGTGTTTTGTTTCACTGTCAAACATCTTCAGTTTGGTCTATAATTTAACCATGAATCGTCTTACAAACGAACAACGCTTGCAAATTATTGAATTTTATTATCAAAATGCGTGCTCTGTTAAGAAAGTTCATCGCGCGCTTCCATTTTATGGTCAGTTTAATCGACCCACTGAAACGGCTATTCGGGCTATTGTGACTAAATTTCGCACCAAATTTACATTGTTGGACATTAAACCACCAACTCGCTTACGTAGAGTGCGAACTGAAGAAAATATCCCAGCTGTATCGGCCAGTGTTAGTGATGACCATCAATTATCGATTCGTCGCCGTTCGCAGCAATTGGGCCTCTGTTACTCAAAAACGTGGAAATGCCAAAATTGGACTAAGCGGATGGACCATTTGAGGTGCAGTCAAGGTCAACATTTGCATGAAATAATCTTCAAACATTAAATTATATGGACCGTACTATCGATTCAAATAAAGATTTCATGCATTTTTCTGAATTTTATGTGTTTTTTGAAAAACTTTCTTATAGCTTTTAAAAAATCACCCTTTACAATACAATACAATACAATACAAATGTCCTTTCCGATTTAACTTTTTCTCCTTTTTTCTTTCTTTTCGTCTTCGGCCGACACTAGCCTTTAATATATTAAACAGAAATAGTTCTGAAACTCCCAAACTCTGACGACACAGCTCGAAGTTGCTTAATTTTATTTTTGGGACGTAAATCGAATCAATACAAATCTGGTTTTATTTTTCCTTCACGGCGAATGAGCAATAATATCCTCAACAAATATATAGCTCATACGCCACTAATATGTCAGTAGGAGAATTTGTTGTAATAAAGGGTGATTTTTTAAGAGCTTGATAACTTTTTTTTTTTAAAAAACGCATAAAATTTGCAAAATCTCATCGGTTCTTTATTTGAAACGTTAGATTGGTCCATGACATTTAATTTTTGAAGATAATTTCATTTAAATGTTGACCGCGGCTGCGTCTTAGGTGGTCCATTCGGAAAGTCCAATTTTGGGCAACTTTTTCGAGCATTTCGGCCGGAATAGCCCGAATTTCTTCGGAAATGTTGTCTTCCAAAGCTGGAATAGTTGCTGGCTTATTTCTGTAGACTTTAGACTTGACGTAGCCCCACAAAAAATAGTCTAAAGGCGTCAAATCGCATGATCTTGGTGGCCAACTTACCGGTCCATTTCTTGAGATGAATTGTTCTCCGAAGTTTTCCCTCAAAATGGCCATAGAATCGCGAGCTGTGTGGCATGTAGCGCCATCTTGTTGAAACCACATGTCAACCAAGTTCAGTTCTTCCATTTTGGGCAAAAAAAAGTTGGATATCATCTCACGGTAGCGCTCACCATTCACAGTTACGTTACGATTCGCATCATCTTTGAAGAAGTACGGTCCAATGATGCCACCAGCCCATAAACCGCACCAAACTGTGACTTTTTCTGGATGCATTGGTAGCTCTTGCAATGCTTCTGGCTGATATTCACTCCAAAATCGACAATTCTGCCTATTTACGTACCCATTGAGCCAAAAATGAGCTTCGTCGCTGAACACAATTTCTTTCTTTCTGAACTTTCTTAACAGAGCACGCATTTTGATAATAAAATTCAATGATTTGCAAGCGTTGCTCGTTAGTAAGTCTATTCATGATGAAATGTCAAAGCATACTGAGCATCTTTCTCTTTGACACCATGTCTGAAATCCCACGTGATCTGTCAAATACTAATGCATGAAAATCCTAACCTCAAAAAAATCACTCTTTATAACATGTGTTTATTCCATTAATATAAATTCGATAAATGTTCGAAAACGAGAATTTTCTCTAACTTTACAGGTACTTCCACATATGTATACACTTTAAATTGGAATGTCATTAATTTTCATTTTATCAGTCCAATAAGTTACTACCCTGGAAGCCACATTTTCAAAATTTTGTATCATTCGGTTAAAAATTAAGACATTGGTATATATTGGTATAGCTTCGATAATTGAGTAGCTATTCTTAAAATGATTAAAGCTATATATCGAAAATACTAATTCTGCAAAAATTTTAAAAGCCAAAAATGATGTCGAAATTGTCCCTTAATCTCAGAATTAACCATTTAAGAAAGAGATATAGTCCGGTTAGGGATTTGATAGCTCTAGTAACACCAAACTGCTGAGATTACACTAAACCACGCTGTTGCCAACATCAACGTTTGTTGTTGTTATTATTGTTCATGGTTATATAACGCAACAAACAAACAAACAGAAAACGAAAAATACTGAAAACCTCAAAAGACTTTAGCATGTGATTAACGTATTATGCGGCATTTGCCGTTTTAAGATGCCACACAATTCTCACAGGGTGTTTGTTTATTACCGAACACAACACCACATCACAACACACCAAACCGATGCGAACCGAACATCGAACACACCGAGGCGTTGAGGGTGCAGTTGGGTGCTGTTCATGTTGATGTTTTACTGACGACGTTGGCTGCTTCATTCTATTCCACCTCAAGCCAATCATCAATGTTTGTGTGTGTGCGTGTGTGTGTGCCTGCGAGTGGAGAGGGTTTATTGGGGTCTTTGGTTAGGTTACGAGTAAATTGTTGCAATTGTTTTCGTTGTTGTGGTTTCGTTTTATAATTTGTGGTTTTGTTCATTCACTTTGAAGTCAGCAGAAGTCATGTCAGCAGTAGTTTCATGTTGTCGACATATATGTTCATATATGTTTTTGTATATTAGAGTGCCTAGCGAAATGAAGCTGTAGCCTGTTACTATGTAAAAAAAGAGTTGGTTGTAGCGATAATGATTCGAACACATTCGAAACATCTCAAAAATCTTTGATTTTAACAAATTTAATGATTTTTTTTCATGACATGGTTGTGTGCATCAAATTACAAATTCTATTGAAATAATGGATTTCTTGTTTAGTATTTACTGTTTTTCCCCCAAGAGATGATTTCGAGAAAGCTCTTAAATATCTACCGAAAATTTGGATGGAGTGTGGAAATCGATCAGAAAATGTCTTAACATCCATTAAAGCTAAACATTTTTATCTAACTTTATTGATTTTTTTAAATAATTTTAGAACCTTGAATTTTAAAATTAATATCCTTTCTAAACATTTGTTTTAATCATAATTATGTCCCACGAGGGATCCAGCGGAGTTTTCAATTATAAAGAGTGATTTTTTTGAGGTTAGGATTTTCATGCATTAGTATTTGACAGATCACGTGGGATTTCAGACATGGTGTCAAAGAGAAAGATGCTCAGTATGCTTTGACATTTCATCATGAATCGTCTTACAAACGAACAACGCTTGCAAATTATTGAATTTTATTATCAAAATGCGTGCTCTGTTAAGAAAGTTCATTGCGCGCTTCCATTTTATGGTCAGTTTAATCGACCCACTGAAGCGGCTATTCGGGCTATTGTGACTAAATTTCGCACCAAATTTACATTGTTGGACATTAAACCACCAACACGCTTACTTAGAGTGCGAACTGAAGAAAATATCGCAGCTGTATCGGCCAGTGTTAATGATGACCACCAATTTTCGATTCGTCGCCGTTCGCACCAATTGGGTCTCTGTTACTCAAAAACGTGGAAATGCCAAAATTGGACTAAGCGGATGGACCACCTAAGACGCAGCCGCGGTCAACATTTAAATGAAATTATCTTCAAAAAGTAAATGTCATGGACCAATCTAACGTTTCAAATAAAGAACCGATGAGATTTTGCAAATTTTATGCGTTTTTTTTTTAAAAAAAGTTATCAAGCTCTTAAAAAATCACCCTTTATATGTGGTTGTCGTTGTCTTTGTATGACATAGGTAGACATTGAGGGGGTTGAGACGTGTCTTCTGAATTTCAAATGGAAATTTGGATTTACACTCCACGAGAGTATGTCTTTGCTCATTTGTTTGTAACACCCAAAAGGAAGTGAGATAGACCCATTGTTAATTATACCGATCGACTATTTGAATCGAATTAGCAATGTCCGTCTGTCTGTCTGTCCGTCCGTCCATCTATTCTGTAATCAAAGTACAGGTCGTAATTGTAGCCAGAACTAAATGAAACTTTGCACAACAAAGTTTTTCGGGATAAGGACGAACGCTATTTAATTTGAAGAAAATCGGTTCAGATTTAGATTTAACCCCCATACGAATTTCACTCCCGATTAGACTATTTTCAATCTCGATACCATATATTTAACCGATTTTCTTCAAAATTGACAAAACATCTTATATTTCAACTAGAAACACCTGTGGTGAAAATTGGTCAGATCGGTTTAGATTCATATATAGCTCCCATTCAAATTCCGCCCTGATTTGACTTTTTCCGCCATAAATACCACATATTTTAACAGATTTTTTTCAAATTTGGCAAAACATCTTAAATTTAACAAAATTCAAGTATAACACGTTATACTTGAACTGGAAGAACCTATTGCGAAAGTGGGTCACTTCATTCCACGATTGGATATAGCCCCGATACAAATATTCTTCTCGATTTGACAAAATGAGTCAGGTCATATTTGCCTATGATTAGGAAACATACATAAATACCTCCCGTTTTCACTTTTTAACCGAATTGGATTGTATTCGAATAGAAAGTGGAGTGTATAATATAGTCGGCCCCGACCGCCTTTCCTTACTTGTTTTAAATTATAATTGAAAAATACATTTAAACTTTTTTTCAAATCGTTTACCGTTGCAGCACCCTAATGTACTTAAATACATAATGTGAATCTATTGTTAGTGTCATTGTTGTCGTTGGTGTTGCATTGTCAGTACATAATTGTTTCATTAAAACGCGTCAAGTGTGTTTGTGTGGCGTGCGAATTTCCGTACCGTTGCCGACAATTTAAAGATGTTTAGTTTTCATGTTAAACTTGCTTGGCTGTTTCTTTTTTTTGTTTTTTGATTAAACAACTTTGTTACGCTTAAAATACACCGTGGTATCTAGATCATATTCACTGTTATAACCCTTGGACTGGGCTGGGAGGGTCGTACCGTTTGCAATCTCTATTATGAGGATAGTACTCATAATAACATGCACGATCATCTTAAGTGATCAAAGGTATGAATTACACTGGGGCATGGTTAGAATTGTGGTTTTCTTACTTGTTTGTAAACCTGATCTCAGGGTGGGCTATTAAAAATTTTAAAATTGAAAGGTAGACTAGCATTCATATTTATTTTTATACCCTCCACTTCCAGGATGGGGGTATATTCACTTTGTTATTCCGTTTGTAGCACCTTGAAATATTCATCGGATACCCCATAAAGTATATATATTCTGGGTCGTGGAAAATTCTAAGACGATATAGCCATGTCCGTCTGTCTGTCTGTTGAAAACACGATAGCGGCCGAACGAAATGAGCTAGGAGGTTCAAATTTTTCCTAAATGTGTCTTATGGTTGTAGATCGGTTGGGATTGAAAGTGGACGAAATTTTTTCCCTCACAAGGACTGAAAATACCCCTAATATTTAGAGTATTTCAGCATGTTTTTTGAACATAATAGCTTGTATTTACATTTGCAATGTGCAATTGCCCTTTATAGCATAAAAGGACACCATAGAGTGATTTTTATTTGTAGGGGGCGAAATGGGACAAAAAGGGATAAAAATGGTACCTATCAAACGACAACAGATAGAAACACGAAATTCGGCGTGTACATTCCTCTAATAGAGTAGATACATAATATAAAAGTATTTTTTCTAAATTCGTACTTTTAAGGGGTTAAATGGGGATAGAGGGATACAAATAGTACCAAACTAACGGCTGCACCTAGAATAATGAAATTCGATATATGTATTCCTCTGATTGCATAGACACGTAAAATAAAAGAACTTTCCAAAATTCATCTTGGGGTTCAAATGGAAAAAGGGGATAAAAATAGTACCTACCAAATGACAGCAGCTAGAATCATGAAATTCGGAGTATACATTCATCTGACTGCGGAGACACGAAAAATAAAACGTTTTTTTCCAAATTCGTACTTTCAAGGGATACAATGGCTACAGGGGATAAAAATAGTACCAACTAAACGAATACAGCTAGAATGATGAAATACAGTGTGTACATTAGAGCGTACCAGGTTACAAGTAAAAAAAAAAAAGTTCGCCGTACACCTTCGAATATGAAGTATTATTGAAAGGTAGTTTCAAAAAAATTTTTTTTATTTTTTTATGCCGAACGTAGGGGTCGCGCTTTTACATTTTTCTATATAACTTCTGCATTTATAAACGGATTTTAAAGTGTGATACATCGATGTTTTTGTCCGATTTTTTGTCTTTGAAGTCATTGAGCTCAAACATGATTCATGATTTTATGCGAGCTTTAATTTTCGATTATTAGAGTGGTACATTAGGGTAGTAGCAACTGAGATATGATGGGTAAGTACCAGAAGGGGGTGCTTGAGCTCAATGACTTCAAAGACAAAAAAATCGGCCTCGTCGAGACAAAAACATCGATGTATCACACTTTAAAATCCGTTTATAAATACAAGTTAATGTATGAAGAACTCGGCATAAATTTCAGTATACGCATTAACTTATTTTTAAGAAAAGTCACATTTTTTAGTTAAAATTTCCTAAATGGAATTTTTTCCATGAAAAAAATTCTTAATAATTTTCTTACTTAAAACCTTGGAAATTGTATTCCGCACAACTATAAATTTACTCAATTGTAAGAAGTTTTTATTAGATTCAATGAAATGTTTTTAAGTAAATTTACTACCCTATTTCTAGTAAATGAACTATTTGCTATGACTTTGAAATAAGGAAAATTTACACATACTTAGTTAATTTTCCTACTTTTAAGGGAATTTTTACTGAACTGGAGTAAAATTGTTGAACTACATTGGAGTATGGATTTTACTCAAATTTAGGAATGCTATTTTTCCAAATCACAATATGTTGGTCCAATAGAGATGGCCAGGTTAGGCATATACAAATTCGATCCCTTGCTCCAAAATATATATAATATATATAATTATATATATATTATATAATGAAATATGAATAAAAAATAATCATATTTTCACCATTCAGGAATACAATTTGGATTATTTAAAGAGGTTTTTTGCATGATATTTCATCCGCGTAAACAACGCTAAAAATATTTTTTCCCATGTACTTTTAAGTTGCATTTTTGTCCATTTTATTCACAATTAATGGTCTCTCGAAAACGCTTGAAATATAAAATTTATTCTTGTCTTAGAATAACTCATTTGTCATATTTTATTGCAAAATTTGTTCCGAAGGATTATATATAAAATTTTCTGATGTATTTTGGTTTTCTAAACTCGAAAACGCTATTAAAAATATTTTATGGATAAATTAAAAAATTTCACTTTGGAAATATGAGTCCGCCTTTATGTCCACTTAAAGGTACTACAAATGTTGCGAATTTATCTTTCACATAGAAATAGTTGTTTTCGTAGCACCAGTCTCCAAAAAATTGAGAAAAAATAAAAAACTTTTTGCATTATTTTTTAACAGCCAACATTCTTAACAAAGAAACAAGTAAGGTAAGGCTAAAGTCGGGCGGGGCCGACTATGTGATACACTCCACTTTCTATCCAAATACAATTCAATTCGTTAAAAAATTGAAAACGGGAAGGATTTTTGTATGCTTCCTAATCATAGGCTAATATGACCTGACCCGATTTGTCAAATCGAGAAGAATATTTGTATCGGGGCTATATCCAAACATGGAATGATGTGACCCACTTACACAATAGGTTCTTCCAGTTCAAGTATAACGTGTTATGCTCAATATGAAGAAATTCTCTGAAAATACGTGGCTTCTGGGGGGAAAAGTCAAGCTAGAAGCAAATATAAATATAAAGCTAGATATAAATCTGAACCGATCTGACCCATTTTCGCCATGGGTGTTTCTAGTGGAAACATTAGATATATATATATATATATTAGCCAAATTTGAAGAAGATCTGTTAAAATATGTGGTATCTAGAGCACTAAAAGTCATCGGGACCGAAATTTGAATGGGAGCTTTACATAAATCTGAACCGATCTGACCTATATTCACCAGAGGTGTTCCTAGTTTAAATATAAGATGTTTTGCCAAATTTTAAAACAATCTGATAGAATATATGGTTTCTAGAGAAGAGAGAGTCATATCGGGAGCGAAATTTGAGTGGGAGATATATATAAATCTGAACCGATCTAACTCATTTTCACCACAGGTGTTTCTAGATGAAATATAATATGTTTTGCCAATTTTGAAAACAATCTGATGAAATATGTGGTTTCTATAACGGAAAAGGTGGTATTGGGAGCCAAATTTGCATTGGAGCTTATATAAATCTGAACCGATCTGACCCATTTTCACCACAGGTGTTTCTAGTGGAAACGTAAGATATTTTGCCAATTTTGAAGAAAATCTGTTAAAATATATGGTATATAGAGCGGAAAAAGTCAAATTGGGAGCGAAATTTGTATGGCGGCTATATATAAATCTGAACCGAAAAAATTAGATGTTCTACCAAATTTGAACCAAATCTGTTAAAATATGTGGTATCCAGCGTGAAAAGAGTCAAATCGGGAGTGAAATTCGTATGAATTCTGAACCGATTTTCTTCAAATTAAATAGCGTTCGTCCTTATCCCGAAAACCTTCGTTGTGCAAAGTTTCGTTTGGTTATGGCTACAATTGCGACCTGTATCGTGATTACAAGAATAGATGGACGGACAGACAGACGGACATTGCTAAATCGATTCAAAAAGTGATTCTAAGTCGATCGGTATAATTATAATTAATAATGGGTCTATCTCGCTTCCTTTCGGGTGTTACAAACAAATGAACAAAGACATAATACTCTCGTGGAGTGTATAAAAATGTCTTTATGTAAAAGATCTATGGATTGATGTATAAGTTATTACACAAGAAATAGTTTTGCGTTTACAAAGGTTTTTTTTACTTTTCAAATAATTTCATTTTATATGTTATTCAAATTATCTGAATCACCTAAAATGGACATTATTAATAAAAATGTCTTTTTGCATCGTCACACATCAAAATTAGTGGATATAGTGTGACTTATACAATTTTCAAACTAACACTAAAGTAAATTTTGGTTATTGTAAGGGTACATTTTTTATAAATGTCAGAAATAATAGTTCTTAAATTGGAGGTCTGATCAAACTAAAGAGAAAAATTGGCATATCTCATTTTTTTTTATTTTTGACTTAGACCAAATTTTATTCCTGAATGTTGAAAATATGATTATTTTTCATTTTAATTTTCTAGGCGTACAACATGTAATTATTTATATGTGTACATATGTTTTTTTGAAATAAAATATTTTGTTTTTCTATCATTTTTGGTAGGATATATTACTTTTGAAAAAAAAAAGAAATATTTTCAATTTTTCAGAAGAATGAAAGTGGTCTATGTCAGTGCGTCCTCTGAAAGTAGTGTTCCCTGAGAGGTACCAATATATATATTCGATATAGTAGTAGGATATTCTAAGAACAAACTTTTGTGCTTCGGTGGAAAAATATTTTTCAAATGACTCAAATGGATAAAGTGTGACCACTATCATTCTAACTGGCACATTTATCCATAGACAATAACCATAGACATTGTTTCCTTTGTTTGAACGTTGGCTATTTTTTCTGGGTTTTTTCGTGCCAGCAAAAAATAATTTTAAACAAAATTGAAAATATTGGAATTTTGAAATAAAAACAACAAATTGAAAGAAAAAACTTAGTCTGTAAATTTGTACAACTAACAAAATTGGAATTTTAGAAAAGTTATCCATAAATTTTGTTTCTGTTGATTTTATTAATCAGTATGCGTCAATGCACATAGACAATAAATATTTAGGTGTTACTGGGCCTAATTCCGGTATACGTATCGTATAGAAATCTCAAATGTTCAACGTCTCAAAAATACCATATTTTGATGGAAATTGGGACGATTCATTTCTCGAAGTTGAATTAGTTTATTTGAATCGTGTCGAAACTTCAACGTAATGTTGCCATGGACTATGAAAAAATTGATATATGCCTAATACGATACGTATTAGGCAAAAATGAAATCTACGAAAATTCTAAGAACATTTCTCCTAGAAACCATTATGAATTCCTAGCCTTCGGAAATCGACTACAAATTCTAAGACGATCTATCTATTTCTGTCTGTCTATCTCAAAGTTGAAGTCTAGGCTAGTAATTCATATTAGACCCATGCTTCCTTGGAGAAAATCTCTTAGAATTTTCCTTTTGCATTTTCGCCTGACGCTTTGTGCGAAAAAAATCGGCCCACTTTAATACGTATGTCATTATTAGGTCTCTGATTTAACTTCGAATTTAATGGTGGTGCCATAAATTGTGTGGCGTTTGAGTTATATTTGTTGAGGATAATATTACTCATTCGCCGGTAGGGCAAAAGTTTATTTTTATTAGACAGCGGATTTGTATGCAAAATCATATTTTGAACGGATTGTTATAATTGAATGCCGACTTCACACAAATTATTTTTATAACTAAATTTAAAATGTTGAAATAAACATTTTTATGTTAGCATATATAACGATATTAATATTTTATGTAAATGAGGGTTAAAAATATAATTTGCATAATAATCCGCTGTCTACTTATTATCAATTATTATGAACAAAGTTAACACTAAAATGAGTTAAAACGAATTAAATTTTAGGAAAATTCGTATCTCGTTTAAACTTCCATGTCTATAGACATCTTAAGATATGTATGAAAGTTTAATGTCGGGCAAATTATGGACCAGAATACTTTACATGCATCGTTGTTAAAATTTAAACGGAAATATGAATTGGAGTTATATCAAAACATGGATGAATATAATCTCAGCCACAACATATATTACTAGGTTAGTAGAGGGTATACAAATCTTTTTTGCTACAACAAGTTTCTTGAAAAAAATTTTGGGCGACTCTGTACGGGAAATTTAAATATAATTTAACGTATAAAGTGATCGCATTTATCCTCCCAAAATTGTGGTACAAATAGAAAAGAAAAATTGATTTTGATTTGATTTATGATACAAAATTTGCAAACCATTGGTTTATCCGCAAACAAATACAATATTTTCATCATTTTTTGTTTCTAAAAATAAAATATTCGAAAAAAAAATATTCAAGTTCAGTCATATGGAAATTGGAAGTTTTAAAACGCTTTTTATTTAATTCATTCGTATAAAATGCACACTAAATATAAAGGTCCCAGAAATTCTTTTAGTGTAGACAGCAAAACTGCATTATTTAAATGATAGTCTTCGACTGTCTCTCCCTTTAATGATGATGTTTGCATCTGAGTTCACAAAAACCTATGCGCACCCCATCTGAATGGCTTGCGTCACCTGTAATCCAATGTGGACCAGACATTCATGTCTTAGAGGGGTTTGGTTCCCATTCTAACCAATCACCACCTTAGTTTGTCATGATAGTATTTGCTTCCCATCATAGTCATGTCTTGTCCCTTTTCAATTCGTGTTGTTCCCCTTTCTATAGTTACACTGTCACCATAATTATCAATAAACGAAATGAAACCGAAAACAAAAGCGAATAAAAATAAAAATAAAAGTTTAATAGATGTTTTAGCAAAACATTTGTAAGACGATGTAATTGTGGGAGAAGCTGATGCCGAAGCTGAAGCTGAAGAAGAAGAAATACTATCAAGTATTACTAAATACCTTCAAAAACGAATCGTGTATGAGAAACTAGTCACGACTGGGACCCCCTGAACAAATTAACTACATTGAGCTGCACCGTCTTGTCAGTATGTCTGTCGGTCCATCTGTCCGTCTGTTTCCTTTGTTTCGTCCCGTTGTTGCAATTGTTGTTACAACAACATAACAATAAAAACGCCAACAAAACAAGCATAATGAAAATTTGTTTTGTCATCTTGTCGAGCATTTTGCTTGCTACCCCTCGAACTGGGCTCATTTCAAATCCGTGCAATCAATGAATGAATCTCCTTTGAAATATGTATGCACAGCCAGTTAGTCAGTCAGTCAGTCAGCCAGTGGCACAATTGCATCGCTTGCATAAAAGTACCCGTAGGAAAAAAGTTCAAAACACAAAACATGTCAAATGCTACGGAAAAAAACCCACAACAACGACGTCAGTCTCTAGATAATGTCTTCTTTTGTGTTTGTGAGACAAAAAATTGGTCACATAATATTTACACCACGTATTGGTGTAGCATCGTCTGTCAGAAATGTCCCAATGGGAGCCCTTCTTTTTAATATGTACCCCAAAAACGTGACGGGGTACGCCGAAGGAGTCAACATTTGTGGAAAAGTTGATGAGAACTGATTCAAAATCCAACCATTTTCAAACTGAAGTGGACAAGGTATGGGGTTTTTATTCATTTTCTTTATGTCAGTTACGCTCTTTTACAATTTAGGTAACGATTTACTCATAGTTTATTACAACAACGAACACGGAATAACTTTCTGATTCGATTTAGCCGTCGTTCGAATGAACGATCAATTCAATGAATTATCGTGAAATTCGGCAAATCGGTTCATTTGGTCCAAGACCACTAAACACTGAATTACTTGGAAACGGATCCAATTTTTTCCGAAAAAGTCATATTTAATGATGAAACAAAATTTGAACGAGTAATTTATCACAGTATGAAGATACTCCATTGCTTTTTAAGAAAACTAATGTTTGGTGTAGATTATTTGAATGGTATCCACCCATGATAGGTGAAATTTTGGTGGTCAATTGAATGATATTAGACCTTTCTAACAAGGTGAATAGACATCGGGTGTTGCATTGGAATTGTTGCAAGAAATTTTTCCAGAACACATTATTATCAAAAGGGACAAATAATTTTGAACTTTCCAGATAATTTGGACTCCCTAGTGGGTATGAGGGGTACTGGGAGACCCTCTAAAGTAGTTGACTTCGGCTGGCAAATTGAAAATTGCAAGTAGGCATTTTTTGCTGCATTTTGTGCTCTGGTTTGGTGGCACAAGATATTCTTGAGAATAATAAAAATGGAGAATAAAAATTAACGCAACGAAGTCTCAGGCTATCTTTTTTACGAAAAAGAGAAAGCCTTGCAATACTCCACAGTCAAACTTAATTATGTTCCGTAATGAAATACAGTGGTCAAAATCAGTTAGATATCTTGGGGTATTCCTTAATACTCGTTTAACATTCAAGGACCATGTCTCGCATATAATTAACAAAATGAATGTAGCTATTAAAATGCTTTGTCCTATAATTAATCGCAATCAGAACTAAACTTTGAAAATAAGATCAGCATTCTTAAATCTATATTTCAGTCAATAGCTTTATATGCATGTCCAGTGTGGGGAGAATTTGCCAAAACACACACTAGTAAAATTCAAATCTGTCAAAATAAAATACTCAAAATGATGTTAAATTTACCCAGGCACTTTAGTACAAAACGACTACACGATTTAAGTAATGCTGATCTTATTTGTCAGAGAATACTTTTAATATCTGATAAATTTAATAAATCATGCCATTCATGTGAAAATCCTTTGATTTAAAACATATATTCCTCTTCCATATTTTAATGAAGGTTTTTTGATATTTTCCTTCTCCAAAAATTATTGTTTCGTTATTGAAAATATTTTGCTTTTGAATATTATTAGATAATATTTTAGATGTAAGGTTTTAAACCATGTCTTATAATATTATAAATATATATATATATATATATATATATATATATATATATATATATATAATAATAAAAAAATAAATATATAATAAAATAAATAAATATATAATAAATAAAAAAATAAAATAAAAAAGTCCAATTATGTACCGATGCAAAGATGCACAGCTCATAAATACCTACAAAAAGTGCTTACACTTGTGTGTACCTCAATTAGTTTAAGAGATATCTGACTGACAAGAAAAAGTCATATTTTTTGGCTAGATTGCTTCCGTATTTTAAGCAAGAGACAAAAAGTATTTTCAGCAGCTGCGTCCGCAGGTAAAATTAAATATTTACTTTTGAAATCTATACACAAAAATAAAATTTGGATTCAATTACAAATTTCACGATTCAAATGAAATATTATTCAAAAATGGTGAGGTAAAGAAATTAATAAAGAAATTTGTAAGCCGTTTATTGAAAATATTTTTCATATTCATTAGATAAAGAAATTCACATATTGACTAAAAATGTTGTAAATCGTTAATTGAAAATATTTGCATATTCGCTCAATTAAGAAATTCATAAATTGATTAAAAATGTTGTAAGTCGTTTATTGAAAACAAAAAATAAAACTTAAGCCGGGTATCGATCCGGGGTTGTTAGTTTTGTAGTCACGCATTCTTACCATCGGTGCGAAGCTGGGAATACGGATTTGTCAATTCGTTGCGATTTTGTCAATTCCGTGAAGTGCCAATTAAATGTGTAATTAAAAAATGTTTGACTAAAGTATTAGTCAAACTTTTCAATAATTCAAAAAAATGTTTATTCGATTATTTTTGTTTTTCTCTAACAACTTTTTTTCGTTGAAATTATCAGGTACACCTTTTTTAAAATTATTAATTTTTTTTTAATTATTAAAATTGGCAATACTTTTTGAGTAAGAAGTAGCTAAAAAATATGCTTTAAGAATTGAGAATTTTTGATAATAAATTTTTTGTATTAAAAAATTGACAATTTTGCAGTCGAGTCCGTTGGCCGGACAAACTGATTCAAGAAAAGCATTAAAGTTTTCTAAATTAAGTCTTCTTTGCGATAAATACCAGAAATTCGCACCTTAAAAAAGTTACAAGCGAAATAATATGGCTGTTTTTCATTAAGACTGGATAACAGCTGCGGTAACAAAAATCTAAATAAAATCTTAAAATTTCACTCAATTTTTACGTCTTTTTATAATTGTCACCAAAAGCAATATCAATGTGTGTGTGTGAAAACAAATTTTGAATAAATAATTTTGTGTGAAAAATTTTGGACTTAGCCTGGATAATTAGTTTAAGTCCACACAAAATAATATTTTTGGAAATTTGTTTTGATACAAACATTTATATTGTAATTGGCGACAATGTGAAAAAAAAAACATTTTTTATACCCTACACCACTTCGTGGTCTAGGGTATTATAAGTTAGTTTCGCGCCAAATGTTTGTAACACCAAGAAATAATCGAGCTAGACCCACCTTTAAGTATACCGATCGGCTTAGAATCAACAGCTGAGTCGATTTAACGATGTCTGTCTGTCCGTCCGTCCGTCCGTCCGTCTGTCTGTCCGTCTGCTGTCCATTTAAGCTTGTTCGAACTCTACAGGTCGCAATTGTTGTCCGATTGTCATGAAACTTGGCAGAAGTTATTTTTTCTGGCCAAGGACCATCGGTATTGAATTTGGAGGAAATCGGTCAAGATTTAGATATAGCCCCCCATACAAATGTCGCTCCCGATTTGACATTTTCCGCTCTAGAAACCACATCTTATACCCGATTTTCTTTAAATTTGGCACAACATCTTATAATCCAACTAGAAAGACCAATGCAGAAATTGGGTAAGATCGGTTCAGATTTAGATATAGCCCCCATACAAATGTCGCTCCCGATTTGACATTTCCCGCTCTAGAAACGACATATTGTACCCGATTTTCTTTAAATTTTGCAGAACATCTTATAATCGAACTAGAAAGACGTATGCAAAAATTGGGTAAGATCGGTTCAGATTTAGATATAGCCCCCATACAAATGTCGCTCCCGATTTGACATTTTCCGCTCTAGAAACCACATATTGTACCCGATTTTCTTTAAATTTAGCAGAACATCTTATAATCGAACTAGAAAGACGTATGCAAAAATTGGGTAAGATCGGTTCAGATTTAGATATAGCCCCCATACAAATGTCGCTCCCGATTTGACATTTCCCGCTCTAGAAACGATATATTGTACCCGATTTTCTTTAAATTTTGCAGAACATCTTATAATCCAACTAGAAACACGTATGCAAAAATTGGGTAAGATCGGTTCAGATTTAGATATAGCCCCCATACAAATGTCGCTCCCGATTTGACATTTTCCGCTCTAGAAACCACATATTGTACCCGATTTTCTTTAAATTTGGCACAACATTTTATAATCGAACTAGAAACACCTATGCTGAAACTGGGTAAGATCGGTTCAGATTTAGATATAGACCCAAACAAATGTCACTCCCTCCGCTCTTCTTTAGCATTTCCTTACTTGTTTGGGAGATGCCCATATGTCCGTACTTTGGTATAATACAAATGGGGTCCCATTCTGATCAATTACAGCTCTAGAAACTACATCTTACATCGGATCTTCATCAAACTTTGCAGATCATGGTATTTTTCAGCCAGGAATACCTACCGCGAATGAGAAATATATAGGCCCGTGTTTTGGACCAGGCCCAAAATGTAGTTATAGGTCCCCTTTTGAAATGCCGGTCCGATTCATCCTATTACTACTGTATAATTTGTATTTGTCTGTCGGATAATTGGATCAATTACCATATTATTAACCATATTCGTTAAATATGACTAAAGATTAATTTATAGTATAATTTATATGAACTACATAAAATTGCTCCCATGAAATAATTGGGTTTAGTAATCAAAGCGAGGTACATACGCAGGGAGTGGTGTAGGGTATTATATATAGTCGGCCCGCCCGACTTTATCCTTTCCTTACTTGTTTATTGATGGATTTTGGATAGCTTAATAAATTGTGTGAGGCTTTTAATAAATTGTGTGAGGCTTTTAATAAATTGTGTGAGGTGTTTTTTGTCCGGCTTGAGGTCATGTAATGTTTTTATTAATTTTAATTATTTAAAAATTCCCAAAATTTCGATTGACTTCTACACCTACACATTTTTTTATTTTGAGCAAAAAATTAATTTAGGGATTTTATGGTGGCCAAAAGGACAAAAAATATGAAATGGGGTCAGGGGATTTTTGTGGGGATTTCATAAAATATTTTGGGGTTTTGTGGCGATATTCGAAGTACTTTGAAAAATATTTAGTATTTGATTTTAAAGAAAAGAATTTATAATAAAGATAAGAAAAAGGTAATATTGGTGATTATTCATATCAATTTTGGGGATAAGGAAAAAATATATCTGGCAAGCCTTTTTAGAAGTGTATAACTTCTGATTGAAGAAACACACTTTTTCCTTGTCACTCAGATATCAGATAGGCACGAAAGTATTTACGATCATTATTTATTATGTTTTGTTCCTTGGGAAAAAGTTTTTTTGTTTATTATGTTTTGTTCCTTGGGAAAAAGTTTTGAAATGTTAATTTTAATATATTTTTTAAAACTTGTTTGGAAATAAAATAATTTTCTTTAATAAAGTTTGAATGTTTTATTAAAAAAATAATAAAATGCAAACCATGGACCACCCATATAGCTCACTATCACAGTACTTGTATTTAGTTGAAATATGACATGATATAGACTATTTGATCAATATTTGAAGCGGTAGAAGTGTAAATTGGATGTCAATTTGTATGATGTTCTACTAAAACATGGACCCATATAGTTCGCTTATATTGTAGGTCTTCCTATTTCAAATCTAACATGATCTTGATAAATTAGTCGAGATCCAGGAAAGATGTAGAATCTAGAGCTGTAATTGTGTAAAATGGGGCTGCACTAAAACATGGGCCCCATATAGTTCACTTTCGAAGTAGGTGTTTTTATTTGAAATATATCATGATATGGAACATTTCACGGAATATTTGCAAGGGACTATATTCAAATCATCTTCATATCCAATTTGATGGCGATCGGACTAAAATTACGTCCTGTACTTGGATCAGAAATTTTAGATGGACAGTAGACAGACAGATAAATTGACTCATTTGGAGATTCTAAACCGATCAGGTATACTTACAAGTGGGTCTAGTTTCTTTATTTAAATTGGCGTGAAACTAATAAATATTCTACGAAGAGGTATAGGGCGTATGACCAACACATTATTTTAAATACTTATTCGCACCCTATGGTACCGGTACATGACTAAAATAAAAGAAAAGAATATCTGTTAAAATTACTTCAAACTGCATTCTTCTGCCTGTATTAGATTAACATTAACAAACATTTCAATCTTCCCCTTATTTTATTTTGGTTATTCATATTTTACTTTTTAAGAGGGAAAACTTGAAATGGTTGTTGATGCTAAACTAATGCGGATAGAAGCATGCCATTTAAAGTATTTTCATCAGCCTCTTTAATCTGATTAAGTATTTAAAATAATTTTTTGAAAAGGATACATATCCTTTGGAACTTGGTAGTCCTGTGAAGGGGCAACAGGATTAGGAAATGAGAAACTAAAAACCTAATTTACTCTATTTTGCCTATAGTTAAGGTATATCATCCGTTTCAAGTGTAATATTGGCAGTCGAACCGTGTTATCAACTACCTGTATTTATTATATATTAAATAAATATAATTTAAACCAGTAAGGAAAGGCTAAAGTCGGGCGGGGCCGACTCTATGA
Source organism: Polietes domitor (assembly GCA_947397865.1). Taxonomy (NCBI): domain Eukaryota; kingdom Metazoa; phylum Arthropoda; class Insecta; order Diptera; family Muscidae; genus Polietes; species Polietes domitor. The sequence goes on along the minus strand of OX377621.1, from coordinate 97,162,606 downwards.
TACACTCCACTTTCAATCCGAATACAATTCAACTCGGTGAAAAAGTGAGAACGGGAAGGTTTTTTGTATCCTGTAAATGTATGTGTTTGACAAAAAAATTTATATCGGAAAGGATATTTGTATGAGGATATATTGAAACCTGGAACGAAATAGGTGAAATATAAAATGTATAGTTTGGCCAAAATCGGTTAAACTTATGGGAGCAACATTTAATTTGGGCTATATTTAAATCTGAACCGATCTTACCCACTTTCACCATAGTTTTGTTTAGTTAGATTATAAAATGTTGTGCGAAATTTAAAGAAAATCGAGCACAATATGTGGCTTTTAAAGCGGCAAAAGTCAAATCGGGAGGGACATTTGTATGGAGGCTATATCTAAATCTGAACCGATCTTACCCAATTTCTGCATAGTGTTTCTAGTTGGATTATAAGATGTTGTCCCAAATTAAAAGAATATCGGGTACAATATATGGTTTTTAGAGCGCAAAATTCAAATCGGGAGCGACATTTGTATGGGGCCTATATCTAAATCTGAACCGATCTAGCCCGCTTTAGCCACAGGTGTTTGTAGTTAGATTATAAGATGTTGTGCCAAATTTAAAGAAAATCGATTAGAATATGTGGCATTTAAAGCGGAAAATGTCTATTCGGGAACGACATTTGTCTGGGGGCTATATCTAAATCTGAACCGATTTGACCTATTTTCACCATAGATGTTCTTAGTTTAAATATAAGATGTTTTGCCAAATCTGAAGACAATCTGATACAATATGTGGTTTCTAGAGCGGAAAAAGTCAAATCGGGAGCGAAATTTGTATGGGAGCTATATAAAATTCTGAACCGATCTGACCGATATTCACCATTGGTGTTTCTAGTGGAAATATAAGATGTTTTACCAAATCTGAAGACAATCTGATACATTATGTGGTTTCTAGAGCGGAAAAAGTCAAATCGGGAGCGAAATTTGTATGGGAGCTATATATAAATCTGAACCGATCTGTCCGATATTCACCATGGGAATTTCTAGTGGGAATATAAGATGTTTTACCAAATCTGAAGACAATCTGATACAATATGTGGTTTCTAGAGCGGAAAAAGTCAAATCGGGAGCAAAATTTGTATGGGAGCTATATATAAATCTGAACCGATCTGACCGATTTCACCATTGGTGTTTCTAGTGGAAATATAAGATATTTTACCAAATCTGAAGACAATCTGATACATTATGTGGTCTCTAGAGCGGAAAAAGTCAAATCGGGAGAAAAATTTGTATGGGAGCTATATATAAATCTGAACCGATCTAACACATTTTTACCACAGGTGTTTCTAGTTACAATATAAGATGTTTTGCCAATTTTAAAGAAAATCTGTTGTAATATGTGGTATCTACAGTGAAAAGGGTCAAATCGGGAGTGAAATTCGTATGGGGGCTATATCTAAATCTGAACCGATTTTCTTCAAATTAAATAGCGTTCGTCCTTATCCCGAAAAACATCGTTGTGCAAAGTTTCATTTGGTTCTGTCTACAATTGCGACCTGTATCGTGATTACAAGAATAGATGGACGGACGGACGGACAGACAGACAGACAGACAGACAGACAGACAGACAGACGGACATTGCTAAATCGACTCAGAAAGTGATTCTAAGACGATCGGTATAATTAACAATGGGTCTATCTCGTTTCCTTTTGGGTGTTACAAACAAATGCACAAAGACATAATACTCTCGTGGAGTGTATAAAAATACATGCAACATTACCCCTTAGATTTCACATTCAAAATCAATTTGGCCAATACTGATTTTAACGTTTTTCAAAGTAAAACCGTTATGTACGGCTTTTCGCTATCATCATTGTAATTTTGTTGTTTCTGCATCGTTTAGCTTTATTTTCCTCACCTTAATTATCTCATTAACCTTTTGATATTTCAAGCTTAACAGCCATTGACAGGCATCGTTTATTAGCGATCGTTCGATCGAGCGATAGTTCACCAAAACGATTGAATATTTTTTTGTCTGTTTGAATGGTCGTCTGTCGTCTGTTGTCTATCTGTTTGTCTGTCTGTATGGTTAAATTGGCAGCTACTATGTACTCACCTCCTGGCTCTGTTCCAGTAGCTGTGTACTGTGGGGTCGTATGGTTACCGGATAATTTCTCAATTGTGCTACATGCTGGTGCTGATGGTGGAGCTGTTGCTGCTGCTGTTGTTGCTGTTGTTCGTCGTCGTTCTCTTGTTGCTGCTGCTGGTGCTGGTGCTGCTGTTGAGGCCTTATTAGGAATTGCCTGCCGTCTGTGCCATAGATGGTCTCTTGTGGATCTTCTGGATCATCGGAATTAGTGCTTGAGCGGCTATTGCCGCTTATGCTGTCGGATCGGTGATTTGCGTAGACGTTTGTGGCATCTTTTGTGTCTTTTGTTTGTCGCTTATCTTTGGTAGCGTCATTTGCTGATGCTGCTGCTTCTTGTGCATCTGTTGCCGTGGCCACTGCTGCTGCTGCTGTATTCGCTGTTGTGTCATCGGTAATTTGTTTTGTTGTCGCTATTTTATTGGGTTTATTTGTTTCGCTGGCGTAGACATTTAATATGCCTGCAAAAGAATAGAAGAAACACGAAGTAAATTGCAAATAAATCAGAAACTCCATTAATAAAGATTTAAATTTGTTTGGCCAATATGGTACATTACTATGTGCTTATGTTCAGAAATTAAATTTTAATAATGTTTATTTGGACAATTATGTCCATAGATTACAATACATTGTAAATATAAGACATTGAAGTAAATTAATATCATTTCTGGCAGGGAACGACTTACTGATGAGGTACATCGTAAGGAATAGATTTCTAGGTGTTTCGATTGGTCAAATGATATTGTAGGACGTTGTCAGAAGAAAGGATGTCAAAGGTCTTATGATAACAACACAAGTAAAACTGTCATACACGCTATCGTTTTGACAGATCGACGAGTGAAAGTTCGTGATACTTGTATAGCTGACATCACAAATATCTCAACAGGCGGTATTTTGACATGAAAAAACTGTCAGCAGGATGGTCGCCTCGCTAACTTACGCTACAGACATAATAGGATGTAGTCACAGACATCCTATTTCGAAACATGAAAAAAGGCTTGGTCAAACGATGAATTTGAATGTGTACGTATTTTGGTGGAATCTACTAATGGCGTCCTGTGATCCAGTGGGATTAAAGGAATAATACCAAAAAAATACAAACGAAAAAACTAAAACAAATGAGCGTTGGCACGGCAGAATTATTGATGGGTAACTATACCTGCATATACACATACTTACATATGCAACTCAATGAGATGCTTGTAAGATGGCATGTGTACTTTATTACTTGGTGCGATTTTTTTAAACGCAAATTCGGCAAGTGAGTTGTGCTTCTCGTTCGTTTGTGAGAATCATCTCCTTATAGAGGCCGGGTTTGATGTTGAAAAGTCTGCTGCGAAGCCACTTGGTAGTCTGCAGCCAAGTAATAAATGTCACCATGCCATTTGTAAATAAATTTGCATTCTATTAAATATAGATGCAAAATGGTCTCGAGCCAGGACAATATCCAATTACAGACCAAAAAAAAATACAAACGAAAAAACTAAAAAAAATATTTTTAGTAATGTCATAATGAAACTACAGAAACGCTGTGCTAGAAGGAGACTATGTTGAGAAATAAAATGGAATTTTGAAAAAAAAAAACATGTTTTCATATTCAGATCAGCTAATTGATGAACTGCCCTCTGATTCTCTACATAATCGCAAAGTGTTGTTTACAAATATATTGTTCTAAATGATTCTCAATGTTTGTAACATTTTTTCATTGACCGGATCGGAAATAATATCTCAGTAAGAAACATCTCAAAAGAATGTGGTGTTTTCTAGCTATATTTGGGCTCTAAATTGCTCACATTGTATGTATCTGTACAATTCGGATCTATTTTTATCTATTTTTATTTCAAGACTAATAAACACTCAAAAAAGTGAAAACTGCTTAAAATTAACTAAATTTTAGGAATATTGAACTTCGAACTTCAAACTCTTCCTTGAAAGTAATACATAATTTGAATTTGATTCTAGTTAATTTTCCTCAAACTAATTGCAGTAAGTTTTTCCTCAAAGCAAATACCTTTTAACTAAATCTAAGTAAAATTTTGCTGAAATTTTCCATAAATGCGTATTATTGTCGTAGATCGGTTGGGATTGAAATGGGACGAAATCGGCCCAAAGGGAAACATTTTCCCTCACAAGGACTGAAAAAAACCCATAATAACCCCTAATATTTAAGAGTATTTAAGCATATTTTTCAATATATCTGCTTGTACATACTTGATATTGGGTATGCGCATTCCCCCTATAACAAAAACGTGCTCCATAGAGTGATTTTTTCGTAGAGGGTGAAATGGGGCAAAAAGGGATAAAAAATGGTACCTATCAAACGACAACAACTAGAAACACCAAATATGAGAATATTTATTTTTGGAATTGACTTCATTTTATTATTTCCATATATATAGTGTAAACGTATTGGTAGCATTGTCTTATAAGCGTGGCTTGAAATAGTAAAAATATTATATTTATTTATAAAATTATTTTTTCAATATTTGGCTATATTAAAAAAACTTAATTTCCTGCCGGCCGAACTTAACGCCGTTTTTACTTGTTACTCGTAAAATATTTACTTAAACTGAGTACAATTTTGCTGATTTGCGGCCGGCCGGAATCATATATACCATCCACCACGGAGTACATTCAACGGTATTATCAGCAGATTAGAGACTGTCGACATTACATAGAAGTCCACTACCATATTAGGAAAATTGTGATGCTTCATTATTATAATATTAATACTCCTCTACTATATATAAATATAAAACTTCAAGTGTAATCAAAAAGTGAATATTAGGCAGCAAATTCGTTCCCATTCACTTGTGAAAATGTTACGGGATAATAACATATTATCTAAATTTTTTCGAAGTTGTTTAAAAGAACTTCCTCAAAAGCGGAGAAAGTGCACATTTGGAATATGATATGCAATTAAAATGAGCTTTTCCATTTTTTGCTTGGATTTTACTTAAAAAAGGAATAATTATACGACGGCCCGTCATTATTAATTATTATTATTAATTACTGTATAATTTATATGAACTACATGAAATTGATCCCATGAAATACCTGGACTCAGAAATAAGTGAACCCTATAGTGAGTTAAAATGAACTAATATCTAGTAAATTTGAGCTTCGTTTAGCGCGAAAGCAATATTTCCTCATATAAAATTCAAACTTTTCTTGAAAGTAGAACATGCTTTAAACTTGATTCTAGAACAATTTTCCTCAAATCAAGTAAATATTTACTCAAACTGAGGAAAATTACGTAAGTTTTTCCCCAAATCAAGTACATTTATACTAAATCTACGTAACATTTTTCTGAAATTTACTTAGAAATTTCTCCTCAAACCAACTAAATTTTTACTAAATTTAAGTAAAATTTTCCTTAAACTATGTATATTTTAAATACAATTTTAGTGAAATTTTTACTCAAATCAATTAAATATTTACTTAAACTGAGGACAAACTTGCTCAAAACAAGTAAATTTTTTCTATGGACTTTAAATGAAATACATTCGAATTTCAGCTATCCGTTCGAGTAATTTCTTCTTCGAATAAAATTTCTTCCAAACAAAAAATTTCTTAATATTTTTCTAACTTAAAATCTTGGAAATTTTATTCCACACATCTATAAATTTATTTTTATTAAATTCAATTTTTTTATTATTTTCAATGAAATGTTTTAACTAAATTTATTATGTATATTTAAATTTGCTATGACTTTGAAATATGGAAACGTTACTCATGCTTAGTTAATTTTCGTACTTTTAAGGAAATTTTTACTAAACTGGAGTCAAATCGTTCAACTAAATTGGAGTATGAATTTTATTAAAATTTAGTAATGCTATTTTTCTGAGTGTGGGTTTAGTAATCAAAGCGATGTATATACACAGAGAGTGGTGTAGGGTATTATATAGTCGGCCCCGCCCGACTTTAGCCTTTCCTTACTTGCTTAATATAAGATTGTTACTTGCCTTTTCTATAGCATTGTTTACAATATTGACAGGCAAAGTCCGAAAAAGTGGAAAGCTTAAAAATATGTTGTCATCCAACTGTTGTCATCTCATTAAAAACGATATGAGCTAAATTATTGTACAATATTTTTAATTTTATGTTGGACATGATGCCAAGAAATATGTAAAAGATTCTACTAAATTCCCGCGGGATTCCCGGGATACGGGAAATGAAAAATATGCGAATACCCGAGAATTTTCCCGCGGGAAATCCCGGGATACAACCCCTAGTCATAATGTTGGCAAGAAATGGCAACAGTGGATGATCAATTTTCAAAGAAAATGATCTTCAGTGATGAGGCACATTTTCACCTCAGTGGATTCGTCAATAAGCAGAATTGCCACATTTGGGCGAATGATAATCCAAGAGTGATTGTCGAAAAACCAATGCACCCACAAAGAGTGACTGTTTGGTGCGGTTTATGGGCTGGCGACATCATCGGGCCGTATTTTTTCCAAAATGAGGCCGGTCAGGTAGTTACTGTGAATGGTCTTCGCTATCGTGAGATTATAACCACCTTTATATGGCCCGAATTGGAAGATATGGATGTGGACGATATGCGGTTTCAACAGGACGGTGCCAGTTGCCACACAGCTAACGAAACAGTGGCTTTCGCGCGACAAATTCAATGGCCGTGTTATCTCACGTGGTGGCGATGTCAATTGGCCGCCAAGATCATGTGATTTGACAACGTTGCACTTCTTTCTTTGGGATTATTTGCAAGAAAAAGTGTACGTCGATAAGCCAGCAACAAATCAAGAGTTAAAGGAGGAGATAATTCGGCATATTAACGGCATAGAACCTCAATTATTTGGACCGTCGGCTGGAGGTGTGCCGCCGAGGTCGCAGCGGCCATTTGGCCTATATTTTGTTCCATACATAATTTAACCATACCAAAATTACCATAATAAAAAGAAATGACAATAATATCCTAAATAATTTGTGTTTTGATCAAAATCAACATCGGCCCTTAAAATTTAACCACCCTTTATAACGCTGTTGGGCTTATACTCCCAAGATTATAGTCCTAATACTCAGAGTCGAAGAAAATTAAAATTTAGTTTTTTCGTTTGTATTTTTTTTGGTCTGTAATCAATATTTGATTTGAACTGGGATATTGTCGTGGCTCAAGACCATTTTGCATCTATATTCAATAGAATGCAAATTTATTTACAAATGGTATGGTGACATTTATTACTTGGCTGCAGACTACCACGATCATGATTTCGACCATGTCAAAAGTCTTTTCAAGTGGCTTCGCAGCGACTTTTCAACATCAAACCCGGCCTCTATAAGGAGATAATTCTCACAAACGAACGAGAAGCTCAACTCACTTGCCAAATTTGCGTTTAAAAAATCGCACTAAGTAATAAAGTACACATGTCATCTTACAATTCATCTCATTGACTTGCATATGTAAGTATGTGTATATGCAAGTATAGTTAAGAAAATTAAAATTTTTATATTTTTAAATTTAATTACTGCATACAAAAATTTTTTCAGGTCCCAGATACAATTTTTTGTTGCCTTCTCTCAGACTGATTACCCTGTGGGTCGTCCAACTTAAAATGCAGGCAGCTCTAAACAATTTTCATTAAAACTTCTTAACTTCTTAACTATTTAATCCGGCGAAAATGAAAATTTTAATCTACCAAAATACCGACTTTTTTGTCGAAAAAAAATCGATCTTCCAAAAACATGGACCAATTTTAACCCTAGTAATTTTGTTGTCTATGTTGGCCTGTAATTATACACTCCACGAGAGTATTATGTCTTTGTGCATTTGTTTGTAACACCCAAAAGGAAGCGAGATAGACCCATTGTTAAGTATACCGATCGACTTAGAAGCACTTTCTGAGTCGATTTAGCAATGTCCGTCTGTCCATCTATTGTTGTAATCAAATTACAGATCGCAATTATAGTCCGATCTTAACAAAAGTTGGCATAAATAAGTTTTGTGGACCAAGGCGAACGCTATTTAATTTGAGGCAAATCGGTTCAGATTTAGATATAGCCCCCATACAAATGTCGCTCCCGGTTTGACATTTTCCGCTCTAGAATCCACATATTGTACCCAATTTTCTTTAAATTTGGCACAACATCTTATAATCCAACTAGAAACACCTATACAAAAATTGGATAAGATCGGTTCAGATTTAGATATAGCCCCCATACAAATGTCGCTCCTGAATTGACATCCGTTCTAGAAACGACATATTGTACCCGATTTTCTTTAAATTTGACACAACATCTTACAATCCAACTAGAAACAGATTTAGATATAGCCCCCATACATGTCGCTCCCGATTTAACATTTTCCGCTCTAGAAACCCCATATTATACTCGATTTTCTTTAAACTTGGCACAACATCTTATAATCCTACTAAAAACACCTATGCAAAAATTGGGTACGATCGGTTCAGATTTAGATATAGCCCCAAACAAATGTGCTCCAGATTTGACTTTTGGCACAACAGCTTATAATCCAAGTAAAAAACCTATGGTGAAAGATCGGTTCAGATTTTGATATAGCGCAAATACAACTGTTGCTCCCAAATGTTTAACCGATTTTGGCCAAACTATACATATTATATTTCACCTATTTCGTTCCAGATTACAATATACCCCCATACCTTCCTTTCCGATTTAACATTTTTTGTGGAACACATACATTTACAGGATACAAAAATCCTTCCCGTTTTCACATTTTCACCGAATTAAATTGTATTCGGATTGAAAGTGGAGTGTATCATAAAGTCGGCCCCGCCCGACTTTAGCCTTTCCTTACTTGTTTTCCTATTTAAGCGTGAAGAGATCTATTTACATCATTGGTTTCTTCGGTGACCCCTCTAAAATTTTCCGACAATTTTTTTTCGTAGAACATTTTAATCCTTACATGTCCTTTTTCAAAGGACTTTTTTGATTTTCTCCAAAAAAGGTGAAATTGACCCATAAAGAGAGGAGCTAAAGGGTTAAGATCTTCCACAAAAATAATCCTCATACGATTCCACAATATAGTTCTGACAATAAGAATTCTCTCAGACATCAACTTACAACACTTTTTTCGCTTAGTATGATGCTACCTTCGACCAAAAAATAAAAACTTTGATCCACAGTAAAAAAAACTCAGACCAACTGGACTATAAGTTTATTCTACAATAACAACATGCTCTTTCAGAATTATTATTCTGTTCCATTCAAATAATCTTTATTTGTTGGGTAGTGTTATTTAATTGAATTAAATAAATAAAGTTTATTGGCCATTGCGATTTTCCGTGCAGTGGGGCGTTGAATAACATACACTAAGTCAAGCTTGATGTTATCCTTTCCTTACTGATTCATTCCAATTAATTTTCTCTGGCACACTGTCATGAGGCAGCTAGATGACGGATGGAATAAATGTAGTTATGACTCGGAAATTTTCATTTCTTTTTTAATGCCTCCAAAAATCGTTTCGGTGTAATGCACTATAATTTCATTATCATACTTAAGGCATCATAATTTTGTTAATATTAATTTCATCAATTATGTATATCAACGTCTTAATACAACTGTTATTATTATACAATAGCATATTTCCACTTGCAACAACAGCTCATTGAATAAAAAAACACTTACCACACACACAACAAATTAATATTAATATCTTCATTTTGTTACGCCGTCACAAAGTAAGTTTGTTTAGTTCAAATTTTGATGTTTCTTTTTATAAAGACTAGCGACACTTTTCACCAGCGCAACGGTAGGCGACACAATTTTCTTTTTGTTTGTTTTCTTTTCCTAAAGAAATATTTTTATTTTCAAAATTTCACACAACATTTTCTTGACGCTTTTACACAATCACTCCTCCGTAGGCGCACACACATCAAAAGTCACAAAGTTTTTTTTTTATAAAATCATACTTTTAATCCTGGCAAAGTATGTTTTATATGGACGTGCACTGCAGTTCGTCTTTTCGTTCGTTTTAAATTTAACGGATATCTTGCGGTACTACGCGACCCAACAAATTCACCACAGCGAAGAAGCACAAGTTGTTGGCTATACGTTCGAATAACGACTCTTTTCAATTGTTTAACGACACTGGCATTTATAAAAGATTTGCACCTTAAAAGACAACATGAAATATCGAAAAAAAGACGGACTAACAACAAACAACACTCGCACAAAACACAGCAACACCACTATCCAATAATGAATGCTCCCGTGTATAAGAAGATAATGCTGAGACCTTTTTGTCTTATACATACGAGCGAGCATTGTCTTGAGTTTTGCCAGCACCAGACTGTCGGTGCGGAGAAGAGTCGCAGTCGCAGCCACCGCTACCGCTGGCGCTTCCTCGGCCACAAGAAAACGACGCGTCGCACAATGTCGTGAGGCGGTCAAATTTCATTTTAATCTTTTTTGAAAATTGAAAATATTTTGAAAATTTGAACTGGGATATTGTCCTGGCTCAAGACCATTTTGCTTCTATATTTAATAGAATGCAAATTTATTTACAAATGGCATGGTGACATTTATTACTTGGCTGCAGACTACCACGATCATGATTTCGACCATGTCAAAAGTCTTTTCAAGTGGCTTCGCAGCGACTTTTCAACATCAAACCCGGCCTCTATAAGGAGATGATTCTCACAAACGAACGAGAATAAGAACTCACTTGCCGAATTTGCGTTTAAAAAATCGCACCAAGTAATAAAGTACACATGCCATCTTACAAGCATCTCATTGAGTTGCATATGTAAGTATGTGTATATGCAGGTATAGTTACCCAGCAATACTTCTGCCGTGCCAACGCTCATTTGTTTTAGTTTTTTCGTTTGCATTTTTTGGTCTGTAATCAATATTTGATTTGAACTGGGATATTGTCCTGGCTCAAGACCATTTTGCTTCTATATTTAATAGAATGCAAAAAAAAATTTTTTGAAAATATTAAAGCAATTAAAAAGAAAATAGCCCAGGTGGATGGGGGTATACTTTATTTGTCATTCTGTTTGCAACACCATGAAATATCGACCTTTGAACCTATAAATGTACATTCTTGGTTCCCATAAAATCCTAAGACTACTTAGGCATGTCCGTATGTTTAAAGAACGCTAACATCTAACTGAAAGAAGTTTGGAGGTTTAAATTTCCCAACTACACGTCTAATAGTTGTACTTCGGTTGAGATTGTAAATGGGCTCTGCAATATTACACCGTACGACAATTTAAACAAGTAAGGAAAGGCTAAAGTCGGTCGGGCCGACTATATCATACGCTCCACTTTCTATCCGAAGAATACAATTCAATTCTGTAAAAAAGTGAAAACGGGATGAATTTTTGTATGCATCCTAATCATAGGCTAATATGACCTGACCCTATTTGTGAAAATCGAGAAGAATATTTGTATCGGGGTTATATCCAAACATGGAATGATGTGACCCACTTTCACAATAGGTTCTTCCAGTTCAAGTATAATATCTTATGCTCAATTTGAAGAAATTCGGTGAAAATACGTGGTTTCTGGGGCGGAAAAAGTCAAGCCGGGAGTGAAATTTGTGTGGGAGCTATATATAAATCTGAACCGATCTGACCCATTTTCACCATGGCTGCTTCTAGTGGAAACATAAGATATTTTTTCCAAATTTGAAGAAGATCTGTTAAAAAATGCGGTTTCTAGAGCAGAAAAAGTAAAATCGGGAGCGAAATTTAAATAGGAGCTATATATAAATTTGAACCGATCTGACAATTTTCACAATGAGTATTTCCAGTGAAAATATAAGATATTTTGCCAAATTTGAAGAAGATCTGTTAAAATATGTGGATTCTAGAGCACAAAAAGTCAAATCGGGAGCGAAATTTGAATGGGAGCAATATATAAATCTTAGGGTTTGCATTTCCCGTACTTTTTATTTCCCGGGAAACAGGAATTATTTTTTCAACAACTGTCAACATACTGTTTGCATGAGTTAAGCTATTTTTTTCCAATGAATCATTCACATTTTATTAAAGTAAAATAAATATATATTTCACTACGAACCTGTTACACGATCGTTCACATTAATAGTGAGTAGAGCATTAAATGAAATTTTTGTCCTTTGTCTTGCCGCTTCGAAAACTCTAAATTCTTTATTTTTGGCATTCGGATACACGCCCAAAATCTATTTTTTGCGGATTTTATTTTTTCATATGGAGCTTGACAGGAAATGTCCGAAAAAGTGGATTTTGAGTCTACATCCGAACGCAGCTTACAAATATTTTGTCATCCTACTGCAATATTTGATATACCTGATTAAAAGCTATGTGATATACATTTTTATACAACATTTTTAATTTAATTGCGGAAATGATGGAAAAAAATATGCGAAGAAATATGTAAATTTTTCTACTGAATTCCCGCGGGATTCCCGTACGAATTTCCCGGGATACGGGAAATGAAAAATGTGCGAATTCCCGGAAATTTTCCCGCGTGAAATCCCGTAATGCAAACCCTAATAAATCTGAACCGATTTAATCCATTTTCAACACAGATGTTTCTAGTAGAACTATAAGATAATGCAAGGCAAATCAAGTGAAATATGTGGTCTCTAGAGCGGAAAAAGTCAAATCGGGAGCGAAATTTGTATGGGAGCTATATATAAATCTGAACCGATCTAACACATTTTTACCACAGGTATTCCTAGTTTAAATATAAGATGTTTTGCCAAATTTGAAAACAATCTGATAAAATATGTGGTTTCTAGATCAGAAAAGTAAAATCGGGAACGAAATTTGGATGGGAGATATATGTAAATCTGAACCGATCTGACCTTTTTTCACCACAGGTGTCCCTAGTTTAAATATAGGATGTTTTGGCAAATTTGAAAACAAAAAAGTAAAATTGGGAGCAAAATTTGTATGGGAGCTATATCTAAATCTGAACCGATCTGGCCCAAAATTCACCATAGATATTTCCAGTTTAATTATAAGGTACTGTGCCAAATTTGAAGCAAATCGAGTGAAGTATGTGGTTTCTAGAGCGGAAAAAGTCAAGTCGGAAGCGATATCTGTATGGAGCCTATATCTAAATCTGAACCGATTTCCTTTAAATTAAATAGGGTTCGTCCTTGTACCGCAAAACTAACTCGTGCCAATTTTAGGTTACGACCGGACTATAATTGCGACCTGTACTTTGATTACAACAATCAAATCGATTTAAAATGTGATTCTAAGTCGATCGGTATACTTATCAATGGGTCTATCTCGCTTCCTTTTGGGTGTTACAAACAAATGCGCAAAGACATAATACTCTCGTGGAGTGTATAAAAAAGTCGTTACACTTGAACCAGATGATATACATACGTCTGGAACTACAGGCATAATGGAGTTAGTTGGCGTTTATAGTTTTTAATTTCCTCATTCTGTTACCCCTACGCAAGCCTGCAACTTTCCAATGGACAAAATTTGTTCGAAAATTATTTTAGATAATTATTCGAATCCTTGTTATAGGTGTAAAATTAAAGATGAAAATGTCTGCTAAAAATACTTCAAATTGTAGGCTTATATCTGAATTAGTTTAGCATATATTTATATATATTTTGTTTATTCAAATTTTTCTTTTTAAGAGGGAAAACTTAAAATGGTTGTTAATGGTAAACAAATACAGGTAGAATGCAATTTGAAGTATTTGTAGAAGATATTCTCCTCTTTAATTTGATACTCTTACCGGTATCATAGGCTGCGAATAAGTATTTAAAATAATAACAGGTTGAGGAAATGATAAACTAAAAACCAATTACCTCTCATCCGGTTCAAACGTATAACCGTAGTCGTAGATCGGTTGGGATTGCAACTGGGCGAAATCGGTCCAAAGGGGAAAAAATTTCCCCCACAAGGACTGAAAATACCCCTAATAACCCCTAATATTTAGGGTATTTAAGCATGTTTTTTAATACGTCTGCGTAAATTTACTTGATATTGAGTAGGCGCATTCCCATTATAGCAAAAACGAGGTTCTTATTCGTAGGGGGTGAAATGGGCCAGAAAGGGATAAAAAAGGGCACCTATCCAACGACAACAACTGGAAACACGAAATTCGGTGTGTACATTCCTCAAATTGAGTAGACACAGAATATAAACGTATTTTTTCAAATTCGTACTTTTGTGGATGAATTGTGAATAGTGGGATAAAAATAGTACCAATCAAATTCCTATGATTGTGTAGACTCGTAAATTATATGGATTTTTAGAAATTCGTACTATGGAAAATGGAAAAAAGGGGATAAACATTTTACCAACCAAATGGCCTCAGCTAGAGTCACGAATTACGGAGTATACATTCCTCTGACTGCGTAGACACTAAAAATAAAAAGGTTTTTCCAAATTCGTACTTTCAAGGGATATAAGATAAACGGCTACTGCTAGAATGATGAAATTTGGTGCGTACATCCGCCTAATTGTGTAGACATGTTTTATAAAGAGATTTTTGAAAGTGGTACTTTTATTGGGTTAAAAATGGGAAAAGGGGATAAAAATTGTACCAACCAAATGGCCGCAGCTAGAATCATGGAATTTGGTGCATACATTCCTCTGACTGCATAGACACGCAAAATAAAAATATTTTTTCAAATTCTTACTTTTTTACGATTACGTGCACTGTGTACGAGGGAGATAATGGATTTTCAAAATTTGAACTTTTGGAATTAAAATAGGATGGAAATACAACCAACCAAACGCTATAGCTGCAAATGCAAACACAATGATTGTGATAATTATATCCATATGAGTCATTCCATGTCAAGCGGTACGATTTTTGACCTCGATAGCTGTTATTGTTTTGGAAGTTTGTGTATGTATTCTTCCCGTAAAAATGTTGTATATGGGTAATTCCAACATAAAACGACCCAAAGGTTTGGATTTCCATCCTCTCTCTTTTGATGAAATTTGGCACATTCATTCTACTAGTGGTTGTGGGTAATATACCGTTTACCGTAGCTCAAAGTGGTGTGTGGTTTAAGTTTTACAGTGGTCCAAAGTTGGTTATCTCGGGTTTTTTTTGCAACACAAAAGTACGAAACTAAATTATTGAAACATTTATATCCTTTGGAAAATAAAAGTCATCTAAAAAGGACAAAGGACCACGACATAAAAATGGAGTATTAGTGACCTATATTTTCAGTTCTACTTGCTGAAATAACTCAATACTTTTGAAAACAGCCGTAATTTCTTAACCTATGGCCACCCACATTTTGTGGAGAATAAAATAAGCTTAAATATAGAACAAAATTAAGAAAATTAAAAATATGTTTTTACGGATATTCAAGAATTAAAATAATTTTAATTTTTGGAATCTTGAACCACAAGGACATTCATACAGATTCGGAAAGAGCAGGTGTAAATCTCGTTACAATCTGATGATCCAAAGTTATGATATCGATAAGGAAGCCATCTCTTCAAAAAAAAAAAAAAAACACCGAGATAACCAACTTTGGACCACTGTAAAACTTAAACCACACACTACTTTGAGCTACGGTGAACGCAACCACTATGTGCCAAATTTCATCAAAATCGATAAGGGTCGAAATCCATGTTGTGTCGAAATCTTGTGGAAATACCCATACATATTAAAACAAGTAAGAAAACGTCGGTCGGCTAAACCGACTTATATATACCCTCACTCTCAGATAACATATCTATGGAAATTATAATAACTTAAATTTTACGTAGGGCCGGATGATTTGTGTGTAAGGTACTAGAAGGTTCATGGCATTTGGTCATAGCTTACATAGTTATAAACAATTGCAAAAACATGATCAAATATCAAGTCATAGTGGATTCCATGCACCACTATATAATTTATGAAGGATTTAATTTTACCTAGAATATAGACAACTGTGTGGGAGCTACTTGAAGAGGCGTGGCTAAACCGTAAATATTTTTTTGGTTTAAAGTGATTATAAAAACATTTTCAAATATCAAATGATTTTTACTACCCGTATGGAAGTTATATCGCTTTTATTTCAACCAAGGCTTATGCCGCTTTGTGTGGGAGGTACCAGAAGGGGTGTGGCAATATCGCCCATATTCCACATGAATGCAACCACTAAAAAAGCATTGCTAAATATCAAATTTCATAATATTCCGATCATCAGTATAGAAGCGTGATTTGTGTGGGACGTACTGGAAGGGGCGATATTAGTAGGGGCAATATTTAGTACACTTAAAGTGATTATAAAAACATTATCAAATGCCAAAATGTAGCTAATTGTGAATATCCGTATGGAAGTTACAGTGGCTTTAATTTAACACAGGAATATGGGTCAATGGGAATATTTTGGGAAGGGCGGACGGACGGACATGGCTCAAACAGCTTAAGAAGTTGTGAAATGGATTTGGTCCAAACATACTAAGACCCCAAGTATGTTTGGACCAAACTCACTCCTCACTCCTTCAATGAGATACACTTTTTTCTGTCCCAAATGAAATATACCCTCCTCTCTGTAGAGTGAGGGTATACAAATATTAGCGGGTTTTATGGGTATTTTCAGTCCTTGTGAGGGAAAAAATTTTCCCTTTAGACCGATTTCGCCCAGTTGCAATCCTAACCGACGTCCTAGCTCTTTTCGTTTAGATGCTGGCGTGCTTTCAACAGACGGACGGCCAGACATGGCTAGATCGTCTTAGAATTTTATTACGATCAATAATATATATACTTTACAGGGTCTCAGCTCGATTTTTCAAGGTGTTACAAATGGAATGACAAAGTTAGTATACAAAGTTAGTATTATTAACACAATTGCTATTTTGTGCTGATTTGAGAAATTAAAACTCAGACGTCAATGAATAAATGTCAGTGCCGTTTAATGTTTTTTTTTTGTAAATTTTCATTTGTGATCACTTTTGGTCTAGTATCACAACACTGTGCTTCGTTTGTAATCTGAACAATGGTTGGTGGTGCAGAGACATATAGCAGTTCGTTCGTAAAACACAACAATACGGCGAAATAATGTTAAGACGCTGGTCGCCGTTAATATCGTTTTAGCCATGAGGTGATAGTGTCTCATTTTTCCGTTTGTGCTGCTTTTCTGTTTCTATGTAAAATTAAACGGAGCCGTAGACGGAACTCTGCCAATGTTGCTGGTCGCTTGCAGCGTCGCTGTTCATAGTTGACTTGGCTTATATTGAAGTTTAACATTTGCGTCTGTTAATCTGCAGTTAAGATTTTAGTACACTAACTCCTCTCAAAGCCAAAAACAACAACGAGATGAATCAGTGAAGAAAACAAGTAAAGCACGAAATTATATTCGGTTGAGACGAATTTGTTATACGCTGCGCAAAGGTGTGAGTTTCTTTCCTGAAGGGTGCCCCAAAAATCTCACAAGTTATAATTGTGATAGAAATCACAGATTTTGAAATCAAAATTTTAATTTTGTTATTTATATCTAAATTACTAAGTGTGGTGTATCAGTTCGGTTAAATGGTCTACCTGGCTTTGTGGACTCATACGCGTATTGTATGAAATCCTTATTGATTTCCTCTTTCCTGGCATGGGTGGTTGTAACAAACCTGAAGTTTACAAATTTCTTGATTCTGACTGTAGCCGTTTGTTTGGTACAATTGTCCCTTTTGTCCCATTTTCTCCTAAAGGTACTAATTTCGAAAAATTCCTTTACATTGATCGTCTTCAAAGTCAACGGAATACACACACCGGAATTTATGATTATAGCTGCAGCCACCAATTTTATCCTTTGGTGACATTTTCTCCCTAACAGTACGAATATCGAAAAATCTTTATTTTTCCCCTCTATGCAGAGCAGAGCAACGTATAACCCTAGTTTCAATATTATAGCTATTAAAGCCCTAAAATTACAAATTACAAAAAATCACAATTTCAACTTCATCTATTTAATTGGACCAATTTGATCCCTATCTTGCCACGGAAGTACTAATTTGTAAAAATCCCTTTATTTTATGTGTATCCAATTAAAATTGAGAGAATACAAATTAAAATTTAGAAATTTGAAAAACGTAATTTTAAATTGAGAAGTGAAATTTATATTGAGAATAGATTAAGTCATATTGAGAAATGAAAAATGCAAATATTTTGTGGTTAAGTTATCTAATGTAATTTAAGTTAATGTAAATTTAAATTGAGAAAATATAAATTGAAATTGAGAAATGAAAATTGATAATGAGAATAGACTAATTGATATTGAGAGTCACAAAATCGAAAATGAGCAAATCCAAATTGAAATTGAGAAATTAAATATTTAGATTGAAATGAAAATATTTTGTGGTTAAGTTATATTGGCATACACTCCAAGCCAAATAATTGTGATAATATTGACACTCCAGATACACATAAGGCAGACACATAAGTGTGATATATTGTGGATTTGGATATGCTGACTGGAGCAAACATTCAGTTTATTAAATCATCCACCTCCAGGATGGGGGTATACTAACTTTGTCAATCCGTTTGTAAAAACTTGAAATATTGACCTGAGACCCTATAAAGTACATATATTCTTGATCGTCATGCAAGTCTAAGACGATCTAGCCATGTCCGTCCCTCTGTCCATCCATCTGTTGAAAGCACGCTAGCATCTAAAATAAAGGAGCTAGGAGGTCCAAATTTTGCATAAATACGTCCTATAGCCGTAGATCGGTTTGGATTGAAACTGGGCGAATCGGCCCAATTCGTTGGGTTGGAGTTTAAATGGAAAAAAGGGGATAAAATAGTACCAACCAAATGACCGCAGCTAGAGTCATGAAATTCGGAGTATATATTCCTCTGACTGCGTTGACACGAAAAATAAAAGTTTTTTTTCCAAATTCGTACTCTCAAGGGATACAATGCAAAAATTGGTTGAATCATGAAGTTAGAAGAAGGTTATTTTGCTTTATATTTAATTGAGATAATGGATTTTCAAAATTTGTACTTTTGGAATTAAAATTGAATGGAAATACAACCAACGGTAGCACCCACTATCTACCAATATTTATGGTACTTATGCTTTTTTGAAAGTATAAATATAAGAATATTTATTTTTTGAATTGACTTGAAGTATTATTTCGATATATATTTTGTAAACATATTCGTAGCCTTGCCTTATAAGCGTGGTTTGAAATAATAAAAATATTATATTTATTTATACTTTTTTTTTCATAACTTCTATTTGTTTTGGCTACCTTAACAAATGTATATTTTCCTGTAATATCACTGCATTTCTACGAAAATCGACAGCCTATGTGTAATGCAATCCATGGTAAAGGGTATATAAAGTTCGTTTTTACTTGTTATTCTTATGTTTAATAAACATTTAATTTTTTCTTATTAATTTTAAAACTCAATAAAATATTTCCGTTTCCCAATTTAAATTTGCAATTTGGGTTTTCACAATTTAAAATTACATGTCGAAATTTCAAATTTTATTTTCTCAATTTCAATTCAGATTACCCAACTTCAATTAGTTGTTTCTAAATTTCAATTTGTTTAATCTCAATTTAATTTTTCATTTCTCAATCTCAATTTCAATTTGTATTTTCTCAGTTTCAATTGGAAATGGGATGTGCACTCCGATTGTCATTTGGTTGGTACCAGTTTGGTCCCATTATTTATAAATCCTTAAAGGTATAAATCACTTTGCATGTGCATTCTCGTTAAAAAGGAATGCACGTACCAAATATAAAGTAGTTAAATGGTAAAAACAGCTATTAGGGGTTTTTAACATTAACTCCAGACGGACGGACATGTCTACAACATTTTCAATTAAAATTGAGAAAATGCAACATCATATTGAGAAAATACACATTGAAATTGTAAAATGCAAATTAAAATTGAGAAAAAACAAATGTAAATTGAAATTGCGAAAATACAAATTGAATTTCAGAAATGTAAATTGATATTGATATTGAGAAATAAACAATTGTAAATAAGAATACACAAATTAATTTCAATTTATATTTCTGAATTTCAATTTGTATTGTTGAATGTACATTTCTCATTTCCAATTTGCATTTTCTTTATTTTAATTTTAATTTTCATTTCTCAATATCAATTTGTTTTGTTTTGTTCGTCTTATAATTTAACAACAATCTAGAATATTACATGATCTAAGGTCGATATTTCTTGGTGTTACAAACAGAATTTGTAACCACCTCCTTCCTATGGGGGACAATCTGATTCTATAGATCACATCCTACCAGTCTCTTTCCTGTGAAGTGCTTATTAGGTGACTTATATTATCTTTTGAACATTTTCCATAGAATGAAACAAAAGTTGAGTTCCACAAAAAATTATATATGTACATACAGTGTACCACTAATGTCTCCGTACAACAGCTAGTAATATCTTTATTTGCCTACAGGAAGAAAATTCAAAATGTTTTGACGCAGGTGTGTTTAATAAATCGTCTTGTCAGTTCAAAACGGTGTCTTAAGGCACTACTTTTCCCTGTATGCAGTCACGTAAACTTAAGTAACCAAAAAACATACAAGTTAATAAGTAAAAACTGAAAAAAAGCATTAATTTTCTCCCATTTAAGTCTTCGAACATTAATAAATCGTTTAACGAAACTTTTATTCATAAATGTCGTTGAATTAACGAGGTGAACAGCGTCGCAGTGGCAATTAAGTCAAATGGTCTTACCCCGTGTTGAACCTAGGTTGTCTGGATGGTACATATTACTTACGTATCACGGAGGCACAGCAAGAGGCACATTAAAAATAATAAATAATGTTTACACATTGAAGTCCACCTGTTCAGTAGATTTTAACTAATGGTAGAAAGCAAGTATTCAGCTGATGCACTATGGGTCACGAATCTGGATTTTTGGCCAAAAATATAAGTGGTAGTAAAAGAGTGATTCAAATCGAAAAAAAATGCTCAAACTTTTCTGAAAATCATAGAAAAAATATATTTTTAATTTTACACGTGTCCACAGTGGCAACATACGGCCAAAACCCTATAACATTTGACATTATTTCTGATTTAAAAATAAGCGGGTCATGTCCACTTTTTTTAGTAATAACTATAACTTTTTTATTTACCATCATAAAATTCTGAAATTTGGCATTTTGATATGTGACATTATTTCTGTTTTTAAAAATGGGCCCAGTTTTTTAATAATTAAGAAATTTCCATTTGTAAAATGGGTCACTTAAAATGGCTCTAATGAAAATATTGCAAAAACTGCCACTTAAGATCCCCTACTTATGATTCCTTGGACTCAACCTCTTCTCTGTTCTTATAGTTTTACTGTTTTTATTTTTAAAAGGTTATTTTTTGGAACTCCTACCTAAATAGGTACGAAAATTTCATAAACGTTATACACAAATGAAGATTACAACCCAAATATTAAGAAAATGCTTAATTTTGCATCAAAAATGATTTCAGTCAGGGCCTACTACCTTTTCGAAATTGTAAATAAAGTTTTTTGTTAGAAGATATGCAAACTAAAATTTTGAAGTTGGAACCACGGCAAAGACAATATTAAAAAATATATTTTTTAATATGAAATGGGTTTATTTCAATAGCTATCTTTCATTTGACATCAAAATTTATTTATTTTTTTTTCTTTTGGTCTTAGAAAAAATCTTAAAAATTTATTTGTAGAGACATACACAGACTTTGAATTTCTGTAAAACTTGACAAAATCTTTATATTTCGAAATTGATTCTTCAGAAGTCATTCTTCGATTCTTCAAAAGATTAATATTAATTTTGTATTCAAAACGTAATAAAACCATTATTCGGTTATTCCTAAATTCTTTGTTTTCGAAAAAAATGATTAATATAATAGCCAATTAAAAGTCCGAATAAAAAACAAAATAAATTGCTGCTGCCATCCTATAGAAATGAAGATTGGATTATTATTAATCTGCAAAATATTTCGTCACTGTGCCAAGACGTCTGTGATGTAAACGCTCCTGAAAAAACCTCTAAACTTCATGTTTTCCCGTGTAATTATACCACTGTCCGGCAGTCTATATTATACTGGTATATATCATAAGGCGCGAATAAGTATTTAAAATAATTTTTGAAAAATTATATGTTTTTGGAACTTTGTAGCCCTGTGAAAGGGCAACAGGATGAGGAAATGAAAAACTAAAAACGCCAAGTAACTCCATTTTGCATATAATATCATCAGTAAATTAAGTTGTCGTATGGTGCACCCTACACCATATATTGGAATATTGTATTATATGTTAGTTTCCCGCTAAATGTTTGTAACACCAAGAAATAAAGCTAGACCCACATTTAAGTATACCGATCGTCTTATAATCTCCCGCTGGTTGCAATTGTTGTCCGATTGCCATTAAACTTGGCAGAAGTATTTGTTTGGACCAAAGACGGTCGCTATTGTATTTTGTGGAAATCGGTTCCGATTTATATATAGCCTCCCACCAAATAATCCAATTACTGCTCTAGAATACACATTTTACATTGAATCTGGATACAATTTTCAGAATCATGTTATATTTGACCTAGAAACAGCAAAAGCGAGTGTGGAATGTATGGATCCATGTTAGTCCCCATACAAATGTACCTCCGATTGACACTATTACTGCTCGCAAATGCAGATTTTACAACGGAGCTTAATGAAATTTCCCGCATCATATTATATTTTAACTGGAAACATTTTCTGTGAAAGTCATGTTTTGTATAGCCCCAAATATATGGACCCAGTTTACACTATTACCGCTCTAGAACCTACATATTACATCATGATATATTTCAACTAGGAATACCTATCGTGAAATTGAACTGCATGGGTCTATGTTTTGGTACAGCCCCAAGTGTTATAGGCCCCCTACAAATGCCCCTCCGATTTATCCTATTGCCGCTGTAAACTCCGCATTTGTCTTCGGATCTCGATCAAATTTTCAAGATCATGTTTCCAAAAAGCCCCCACACAAATGTCTCTCCAATTTTCATTACTACCACCTTAAAACCATCATATTACATCGGGTGTATAACGCAATGATATAGTCATCACTCATATGTTCCTTCCGATTTGTTTACATAGCACTAGGATTTATGGTCCGGGAATTCCCGAGCCGAAAAAATTTTAATTTCCCGGAAATACGGGAAATATTAATAATATTTTATAAATTATTTTGAGCACTAATTAAGTTTTACTCTACAAATGGGAAATTGTAGACACATTTCAAATTCATATATTTTCATTACTGACAATAATAATGAGCATTTGTTTATATTATATTACTACAAACAAAACTTTTTATATCAGCTATGTTGCCATTGTGGTGAAACCCATCTAGGCGAATACAGGATCTTTATTGTGAAACATAAATATCATATAAAAGGTGAAAGTCCTCTCAACGAAGAATTTACTTTACATATGAAACCAATAAGAACTGATCTAAAAATACGGAAAATAAACTGGAAACTTTCAAGAGATATCTAATAGGAATAGAAATATAGCCTACGCTATATATAAATGATAAATTACCATTTGTAAGAACTAATGACTGGACTATTTCAATGTTTTTATTATACCTCCACCTCCAGGATGGATTGTCATTCCGTTTGTAACACGATGTAACCACGTCCGCCCGTCTGTTGAAAGCACGCTAGCATCTAATCGAAAGCAGCTAGGACGTCCAAATTTTCTATAAATGTATCTTATAGTTGTAGATCAGTTGGATTGTAAATGGAAAATGTAAGGGAAAAATTTTTCCCTAAGAAGGACTGAAAATACCGATAAAAACCCTTAATAATTTAGAGTATTTAAGCATGTATTTTCAATAACTCTGCTTTTACTTACTTGATATTGGGTATGCGCATTCCCCCTATAACAAAAACGTGCACCATAAAACGATTCTTATTCGTAGGGGGTGAAATTGGGCAAGAAGGGATACAAATGGTACCTATCAAATGGCAGCAGCTAGAAAAACAAATTTCGGCGTGTACATTCCTCTAATTGAGTAGATACATAATATAAAAGAATTTTTTATACACTCCACGTGAGTATTATGTCTTTGTGCATTTGTTTGTAACACTCAAAAGGAAACGAGATAGACCCATTGTTAATTATACCGATCGTCTTAGAATCACTTTCTGAGTCGATTTAGCAATGTCCGTCCGTCCGTCCGTCCGTCCATCTATTCTTGTAATCACGATACAGGTCGCAATTGTAGACAGAACCAAATGAAACTTTGTACAACGATGTTTTTCGGGATAAGGACGAACGCTATTTAATTTGAAGAAAATCGGTTCAGATTTAGATATAGCCCCCCATACGAATTTCACTCCCGATTTGACTCTTTTCACTCTAGATACCACATATTACAACAGATTTTCTTTCAAATTGGCAAAACATCTTATATTGTAACTAGAAACATCTGTGGTAAAAATGTGTTAGATCGGTTCAGATTTATATATAGCTCCCATACAAATTTCGCTCCCGATTTGACTTTTTCCGCTCTAGAAACCACATAATGTATCAGATTGTCTTCAGACTTGGTAAAACATCTTATATTTCCACTAGAAACACCCATGGTGAATATCGGTCAGATCGGTTCAGATTTATATATAGCTCCCATACAAATTTCGCTCTCGATTTGACTTTTTCCGCTCTAGAAACCACATATTGTATCATATTGTCTTCAGATTTGGCAAAACATCTTATATTTAAACTAAGAACATCTATGATGAAAATAGGTCAAATCGGTTCAGATTTAGATATAACCCCCATACAAATGTCGTTCCCGATTTGACATTTTCCTCTGTAGAAACCACATATTGTACTAGATTTTCTTTAAATTTGGCACAACATCTTATAATCTTACTAGAAACACCTATGCAGAAATTGGGTAAGATCGGTTCAGATTTATATAGCCCCCATATAAATGTCGCTCCCGATTTGACTTTTTCCGCTTTAAATGCCACATATTCTAATCGATTTTCTTTAAATTTGGCACAACATTTTATAATCTAACTAGAAACACCTGTGGCTAAAGCGGGCTAGATCGGTTCAGATTTAGATATAGGCCCCATACAAATGTCGCTCCCGATTTGAATTTTGCGCTCTAAAAACCATATATTGTACCCGATTTTCTGTAAATTTGGGACAACGTCTTATAATCCAACTAGAAACACTATGCAGAAATTGGGTAAGATCGGATCAGATTTAGATATAGCCCCCATACAAATGTCGCTCCCGATTTGACTTTTGTCGCTTTAAAAGCCACATATTGTGCTCGATTTTCTTTAAATTTCGCACAACATCTTATAATCTAACTAAACAAAACTATGGTGAAAGTGGGTAAGATCGGTTCAGATTTAAATATAGCCCAAATTTAAATGTTGCTCCCATAAGTTTAACCGATTTTGGCCAAACTATACATTTTATATTTCACCTATTTCGTTCCAGGTTTCAATATATCCTCATACAAATGTCCTTTCCGATATAAAATTTTTTGTCAAACACATACATTTACAGGATACAAAAGACCTTCCTGTTTTCACTTTTTCACCGAATTGAATTGTATTCGGATTGAAAGTGGAGTGTATCATAGAGTCGGCCCCGCCCGACTTTAGCCTTTCCTTACTGGTTTCAAATTAGTTCTTTTTATACACTCCACGAGAGTATTATGTCTTTGTGCATTTGTTTGTAACACCCAAAAGGAAACGAGATAGACCCATTGTTAATTATACCGATCGTCTTAGAATCACTTTCTGAGTCGATTTAGCAATGTCCGTCTGTCTGTCTGTCTGTCCGTCCATCTATTCTTGTAATCACGATACAGGTCGCAATTGTAGACAGAACCAAATGAAACTTTGCACAACGATGTTTTTCGGGATAAGGACGAACGCTATTTAATTTGAAGAAAATCGGTTCAGATTTAGATATAGCCCCCATACGAATTTCACTCCCGATTTGACCCTTTTCACTCTAGATACCACATATTACAACAGATTTTCTTTAAAATTGGCAAAACATCTTATATTGTACCTAGAAACACCTGTGGTAAAAATGTGTTAGATCGGTTCAGATTTATATATAGCTCCCATACAAATTTCTTTCCCGATTTGACTTTTTCCGCTCTAGAGACCACATACTGTATCAGATTGTCTTCAGATTTGGTAAAACATCTTATATTTCCACTAGAAACACCCATGGTGAATATCGGACAGATCGGTTCAGATTTATATATAGCTCCCATACAAATTTCGCTCCCGATTTGACTTTTTCCGCTCTAGAAACCACATATTGTATCAGATTGTCTTCAGATTTAGTAAAACATCTTATATTCCCACTAGAAACACCCACGGTGAATATCGGTCAGATCGGTTCAGATTTATATATAGCTCCCATACAAATTTCGCTCCCGATTTGACTTTTTCCGCTCTAGAAACCACATATTGTATCAGATTGTCTTCAGATTTAGTAAAACATCTTATATTCCCACTAGAAACTCCCATGGTGAATATCGGACAGATCGGTTCAGATTTATATATAGGTCCCATACAAATTTCGCTCCCGATTTGACTTTTCCCGCTCTAGAAACCACATATTGTATCAGATTGTCTTCAGATTTGGCTCAACATCTTATATTTAAACTAAGAACATCTATGGTGAAAATAGGTCAAATCGGTTCAGATTTAGACATAGCCCCCTTACAAATGTCGTTCCCGATGTGACATTTTCCTCTGTAGAAACCACATGTTGTACTCGATTTTCTTTAAATTTGACACAACATCTTATAATCTTACTAGAAACCCCTATGCAGAAATTGGGTAAGATCGGTTCAGATTTAGATATAGTCCCCATATAAATGTCGCTCCCGATTTGACTTTTTCCGCTTTAAATGCCACATATTCTAATCGATTTTCTTTAAATTTGGCACAACATCTTATAATCTAACTAGAAACACCTGTGGCTAAGGCGGGATAGATCGGTTCAGATTTAGATATAGGCCCCATACAAATGTCGATCCCGGTTTGAATTTTGCGCTCTAAAAACCATATATTGTACCCGATTTTCTTTAAATTTGGGACAACATATTATAATCCAACTAGAAACACTATGCTGAAATTGGGTAAGATCGGTTCAGATTTAGATATAGCCCCAATACAAATGTCGCTCCCGATTTGACTTTTGCCGCTTTAAAAGCCACATATTGTGCTCGATTTTCTTTAAATTTCGCACAACATCTTATAATCTAACTAAACAAAACTATGGTGAAAGTGGGTAAGATCGGTTCAGATTTAAATATAAATATATAATATATCCTCATACAAATGTCCTTTCCGATATAAAATTTTTTGTCAAACACATACATTTTCAGGATACAAAAAACCTTCCCGTTTTCACTTTTTCACCTAATTAAATTGTATTCGGATTGAAATTGGAGTGTATCATAGAGTCGGCCCCGCCCGACTTTAGCCTTTCCTTACTGGTTTCAAATTAGAATAGAGGGATAAAAATGGTACCAACCAAACGGCTGCATCAAAAATAATGAAATTCGGTGTATACATTCATTTGATTGCGTAGACATGTAAAATAAAGGGATTTTTTGAAATTCTTACTTTTCGGGGTTAAAATGAAAAATGGGGATAAAAATTATACCAACCAAATGACCGCAGCTAGAGTCATGAAATTCCGAGTATACATTCGAAAAATAAAAAGATTTTTCCAAATTCGTACTTTCAAGGGATACAATGGGAACAGGGAAACAAAAATGGTACCAACTAAACGACTACAGCTAGAATGATGAAATTGAAATGAAGCTATAATTGCGTAGACACGTAAAATAAAGAGATTTTAGAAAATCATACTTTTAAGGGGGTAAATTGGGGAAAAGGTAATAAAAATGGTACCAACTTAATGACCGCAGAATCGGTGTATACATTCCTCTGACTGCATAGACACGCAACATAAAAATATTTGGGAAGAGTCATGACGTCAGGTTATCTTGCACTGTGTACGTGAGATATAACGGATTTTCAAAATTTGTACTTTTGGAATTAAAATAGGATGGAAATACTACCAATATTTATGGTATTTAAGGTTTCTTGAAGATTGCAGTCTTACATTTACTTTTTGAATTGACTTGAAGTATTGAAGTATTTAGTATAAACGTATTGGTAGACTTTCCTTATAAGCGTGGTTTGAAATAATACAAATTTTATATTTATTTATAAAATTATTTTTTAATATTTTTATTTGTTTTGGTTTGGCTATATTAAACAAAATTGCCATTTTCCTGTAATGTTACTGCACTTCTACGAAAATCGTCAGCCTCTGTGGAATGCAATCCATGGTGGAGGGTATATAAAATCCAGCACGGCCGAACTTAACGACGTTTTTACTTGTTTTTTTTTTTAAGAATTTATTTAATTAATATTACGTTTTTTATAATGTTTCTATTGTTTTTACATTTTAGAACTTGATATGACGAAATATTGCCTTAGCACAATATTCATTGTAGGGTTCACATTTTTTCAGTATATCTTATATATGGAATTTTGAATTGATCTAAATATCAAGATGTTGTCACTGTCAACTGCCAAACTTAATGTACCACCCACATTACTCGTCCATTTGCTGGAGGGTATACAAATCGCGTTTTTTGACAATAGATTTAGGAAAACACCGAAAAGTGTTTCCAGCTCATGCGATATTTTCTGTTGGTTGCCTTGTTGTTGTTGCTGTTGTTGTAACGGAAAGAGAAAGGCCCTCCATCCGCCGTTTGTCGCCAGTTACAGTTTTAAGTACATAAATGTGCTCTGTCCGCGTCTGGTTACTGGTGTTTCATCCCAAAGTGGGCCGTTTTGTTCCAATCGTTTCGTTTCGTTGTGTGTGTGTGTTTTTGGGCTGTGCTGGGATGGTGGATGGTTGTTGTCAAAAACCATAATGGCTTACGGTTGCTGCTCTTTTGCAGACTCTGCGTCTGAGTCTGCGCCTGCGTCTAAGTCGGAGTCTGTTCGGGAACGCCTTATTTATAAGAAATAATGACATTATGACTTCAAACAACTGTAGTTTAGATTTAATACCATAAGTACAAGGTACCTATTATTTATAATAATTATCGTGTGCAGCATAAACAAAAGGCCAATAGCACTTTTAATCATTGCGAGCTCCCCATCCCCCTCCCAAAAAACCTCTGAATCACAATGGCACAATTAATTGTTGTGTGCGACCCCCCTAGCCAACAGTGGTGCATATGAACAGGGCATCTGATAATAGTCAACGTCTGGTTCAGAGTTCAGTTTGATAGGCAAATGGATCTCCGTGAATTGCTGTCGTTAGATGTGACGACCATATCAGTAAGCTCGTCAGCTTTACAGTTAACGAGGATGTCCTCATGACCTGGCACCCAAATTAGGTGAATATCGGAATGCTTGACCATCTTCTGCATAGATATGTGACAGTCTTGGACTGTTTAATTTAATTTATGGTCACCAAGTGGACTTCCAGTTCCTTGCGCTATAGCCATGGTAGGACAAAGGCGAATGTTCACCGAGCGAAACGTGTTTTTGTATAAACAAGCGAATACACCATGCTACAACAACATTTTGCCTCATCGCATATCTTTTTCTGACGTTTTTGTCTTTCTAAACTCGAAAACGGTGGTTTGTTTTTATTTTTGTCGAAAAAAATCCTTTTTTACTGGCACGAAACAAACATAAACAAGCAAATAAGTTTCAGTCGCTTAATCCGACTTATGTATATATATCCTCACTTTCAGAATAAAAATTCCAAGCACTTCTTTGGGATTTTTAAGAACTCTTAAATTACTTAGGGCCAAACTATTTATGACAGATTGGATTTCAGATACCGGTATAGAAGTTATAAAGTATTTAATTTTACGTTGGATAGGGTCAATTGTGTGGATGGTACTAGAATGGACGTGGCAAAAGCACGTCCAATTGTCAAATGGCAACGGATTTGGACAATCCGAATGGAAGTTATATTAGTTTTATTTTGTTATTTTTTGTGCATTTGTTTGTAACATCCAAAAGGAAGCGAGATCGATCCACTTAGAATCACTTTTTGAATCGATTGTCCGCCCGTCCGTCCATTTATTTTTGTTATCAAAGTACAGGTCGCCATTATTGTCCTATCCAAACAAAAGTTGTCACAAGTGAGTTTTGTGGCTCAAGGACGAACCCTATTTAATTTGATTGATTTAGATATAGCCCCGTACAAAAGTCACTCCCGATTTGACTTTTTCCGCTCTATTGACCGCATATTTTACTTCATTTGCTTAAAATTTAACGCAGTACCCTATAATTCAACTAAAACATTTGTGGTTAATGTGGGTCAGATAGGTTCAGATTTATATATAGCTCCCATACAAATTTCGTTCTCCATTTAACTTTTTGCGCTCCAGGAAACACATATTTTAATCGATTTGCCTAAAATTTGGCAAAGTACCTTACAATTTAGCTAGAAACACCTATGATGAAAATGGTTCAGATCGGATCGATCAGATTTAGATGACAATTTTGGTTTTTTCCACTCTAGAAACCAGATATTTTAACCGATGTGCTTTAAATTTGTTATGATGAAAGTGGGCCAGATCGGTTCAGATTTGATATAGTCTCCATAGAAATTTCGATATCGATCTGATTTTTTCCGCTCTAGACCACATATACAAAAATCGTTCCCTATATCACTTTTAATTTTAATTTAACATTGAAATATATAATATTTTCCTCTCTAACAACCAATTATTATAACCGATTTTCTTCAAATTGGGCACATCAGCTTATATTCCAACTAGAAACATCTATATTGAAAGTGGGTCAGATCGGTTCAGATTTATATATAGTTCCCATACAAATTACGCTCTCGATCTGATTTTTTCCGCTCTAGACCACATATACAAAAATCGTTCCCTATATCACTTTTAATTTTAATTTAACATTGAAATATGGGCTACTTGAGTGGGAGGTAACAGAATGGGCGTGGTAATCTTCGAACTTAAACCATGTACAAAGTTTGATTGATTCCTTAACGCCTTCCGAGAGTTATCATGTACACCAGGCAGACAGACGGACTGAATATTTTTACTATTTCTACAGAATGATGGTATAGAAGTAGCAAAAAAAAAACGGAAAAAATATTTAATTTTATATTTTAATAGAATTGAAGAAAACTGGGTCTTAATGTAAAAGATATGTGGATAGAAGTTATAGCCCTCTTGGTAGACGAAAATAAGTAAGGAAAGGCTACTACACGATACACTCCACTTTCTATCCGAATACCATTCAAGTCGGTAAACAAGTAAGGAAAGGCCAAAGTCGGGCGGGGCCGACTATATGATACACTCCACTTTATATCCGAATACAATTCAACTCGGTAAAAAAGTGAAAACGGGAAGAATTTTTGTATGTCTCCTAATCATAGGCTAATATGACCTGACCCAATTTGTCAAATCGAGAAGAATATTTGTATTGGGGCTATATCCAAACATAGAATAAAGTGACTAACTTGCACAATAAGTTCTTCCAGTTCACATATAACGTGTTAAGCTCAGTTCGAAAAAATTCGGTGAAAATTCGTGGTTTCTGGGGCGGAAAAAGTCTATCTGTATATTTGTATTGGAGCTATATATAAATCTGAACCGATCTAACACATTTTTACCACAGGTGTTTCTAGTTCACATATAAGATTTGAAGAAAATCTGTTAAAATATGTGGTATCTAGAGTGAAAAGAGTCAAATCGGTAGTGAAATTCGTATGGGGGCTATATCTAACTCTGAGCCGATTTTCTTCAAATTAAAAAGCGTTCGTCCTTATCCCGAAAAACTTCGTTGTGAAAGTTTCATTTGGTTCTGTCTACAATTACGACCTGTATCGTGATTACAAGAATAGATGGACGGAAGGACAGACAGACAGACGGACATTAAATCGATTCAAAAAGTGATTCTAAGTCAATCAGTATAATTAACAATGGGTCTATCTCCCTTCCTTTTGGGTGTTACAAACAAATGCACAAAGACTCTCATGATTTTTAATTTTTTGTTTAAATAGCGGGAAAATATTTTGTTATATTTATTAATAGCTGACTAAATCAATTCAAGCAAAAACTTATAAGGTTTATAACTTCTACATTTGTCATAAATTTTCTTCAAATATTCCCTTTTTCTTCGCTAGGATCCCAGCTGTCATCAAATAAAACAAAATATATATTTTTAAATTTGAAAGCATGGTTTCGTGCTATTTAACCAAAAATTTGATAAATCATGATTTGTTAATTCTTAAGAGTTTACAAAAAGCGTCATAACTTCTTCATTCATCTATGGACGTTGTTTTTTTTTCGTTGAACTACTTTTTTTGGATGCAACAAATTTAGCTATAATCATTACCTTTAATTGGACATATTAGCGGGTGTGCTCGGACCCATATTTCTAAAATGAGAGTACAAATATTAAAGGTACCTTCAACGAAGATTGAAAATTTAGTAAAAAATTAAAATTATTCATAAAAAAATTGCGTAAAAAATTATACTTTTGTTGCATATCGTTGCAACAATTACACTGTGTGACAGTTCAAAAACTCTGGGAAGTGATTTTATTTTGTTTTCAACTGATTTTCACTTTCTTAGCGGAGAAACTTAGAGCTTTCGATAGATATATGGTTTATTTAAGAAAACATTTTTTTTTAAATGTTAGTCATTTTTCAACTTTGGGAATGTTTTTGCACATTATTTTGAATGACTGAGCTATTGAAGTTTTTATTAACACTAAATTTTTCCAGTTAACATCTCTCATTACTTTAGGAATTAAAGCCTAATGATAATACATAAAATTCATAAAAACAGATAAAAAATGGTATAACAAGAATGGCGACCATTTTAATAGAAAATCCCCAATTTTGGAACATATTTTCCCCACTTTGGGAATTCGGGTATTTTTTGAAAAAAAAAAATGGAAAATCTAGTCATTCTCTATCATTTTGCAGAATTTTAGGTCTTTTTATAGGACCTCAATTCGTCAAATGATGAGAGATGTGATCTGGAATGACCAACACTTTTTCAAAAATTTAGTATTTATAAAAACTACAATAGCTCAGTCAATCACTAACGGATTTTTAAAACCAAAGGGGCTATTTACTCGTTACTAAATAAATTTGTAAGTGGTAAGGTTACCAAGCAAAATAATGAGCACAAACATTGCCAAAATTCAAGACGACTAAATACTGTTTAAAAATGTGTTTGCTGGACAAAAGCTATCCAGCTTCAGGTTTCTTCTTTTTAAATTCGATGAGAAAGTGTAAATCGGTTGATAACCAACAAAGTTACAGATTTTTAAGTGTGCAAAGGTACACATAAAGAAAAAAGTCTGGTTGTAACAGCAGCGATTGTCTGCTGCCTATCAGTAGTCAATTTTCTGTTATTACAGCAGTTTCTCTGCCACAACAGCAGTTTTTCTGCAATCTTGCATCAGCATTCACACTGCTACAGTGTTTGCAGTCTGCTAAAAATGGTTGCTGTTAATTAAATTATAAAAATAGATAAAAAAATAAGCGTTTATATAATTTAAAAGCCTTTCAGTTTGACGACGAAAACGAATTTAGCTCGAATTTCGTTTTATATCAACTTGGGGCGATATGTGTATCATTAAAGAGACAATCACAATATCTTTCAGTGGCAATAAATTCCCTTAAAATAACATAACATAACAAGTGTGCAAAGGTACACATAAAGAAAAAAGTCTGTTTTTAACAGCAGCGATTGTCTGCTGCCTTTCAGCAGTCACTTTTCTGTTATTACAGCAGTTTTTCTGCAATCTTGCATCAGCATGCATGTTTGCAGTCTGCTAAAAAAGGCTGCTGTTAATTAAATTATAAAAATAGATAAAAAATAAGCGTTTATAATTTGAAAGCCTTTCAGTTAGGCGACGAAAATGAATTTAGCTCGAATTTTGTTTTATATTAACTTGGGGCAATATGCGTATCATTAAAGAGACAATCACAATATCTTTCAGTGGCAATAAATTCCCTTAAAATAACATTTATTCTAAAAAGTGTTGTTAATAAAATTGTTAACTGGCTATATTGTTCTGTACAAACAGCTGTTTGCTATTTCAGCAGATACAAATCTGCTATCTCTTTTTCAGCAGAATATCTGCTCTTACAGCTGACTGTCTGCTTTCGTTTACTGAAAAATTCCTTTGAGTGTACGAAAACAGTTTTTTACCCGTAACTCAAGATTTCGGTGGTGTCTGGAAATTTCAAATTCTTCAGATTCTTGTTCTACTCGACAATATCTACAAGAGAAATAATATCACTTCCCAGAGTTTTCAGCTTCATTCTTTTTGTAGCACAGTGTTATCGTCCTAACAATGAGTCCAGAAGTCTGTTTTCACATTCACTACAATTTGAATTTTCTGATTTCTTAATTTAATATTGATATTGCAACAATTGTAAAAAATCACTAAGTATTGTTTAAAAACTATATTAGTTTCCTTATTGATTTATCAAACTCCATAAGGTTCTCACTACAGCTGAAGTATATCACCATATGTACATATGTATCAACACAATCTCCGGCTAAATTACACAATTAACCAAATCACAGCTGTGCCTTTTCCACCGAAGTAATAAAGTGAATAAATCGATCAGACGATATCCGGAATAATTTCTAATCGAAACGGTACGTAACCAACCAAAATAACAGTGGGTTTGATCATTCTATGTATTTTTGTCGTGATTTTAATACACTCAGACAATTTACTTTTAATTGTTTCACTTTTAGTGCAATTTGTTTTTTGCGGCTCCTTTCCACCAACGTTGCCAGCTATTTGCGGATATGTCATTTAATGTTTAATTCAAAGAAACAACAACAAAAAACAATAAATGACAAAAAAAACCGCTAAAAAATCAGTTCAGTTTTTTTGAATGAAAAGTGTCGCGTTGCTCTCTTAAGTCTTTTGTTTGTTGCGTGAGTATGAGTGGTAACATACATACACACATGACGTTGTCACTTTTCGTTGTTGTCGTCGCTGTTGCCGCTATTGTTGGTAATACAGAGTGTCTGCGATTCTCTTCGATCGACCAAGAGACCGACTGACATTATAATTTATACTCGTATTATATGTTTGTATGTTTTAGCTATTACAAGTATTATTGTTTTTATTTTATTTTCATGAACATGCATATCGATGACATTTACTTTTTTATGCCATCAAGTGGATAATAGTCGCATAGACACGGAATAAATTGTGGATCATTTGACGTTAACCTCTCATAAATTTGTGTTTCTTTTGGTATTATTTGGAATAGTTTAAAAATAATAGTCAACAACAAATTAAGTTCTTATGTTTATCAAAATGTAATATTCACTAAAAAAGTAAAATACTTCAGGTAAATGTAACAAATAAATACACAGTGCAACACGAAAAAAATAACCATATACGGACACCGCTACATGATAAAAGACCAAAAAAAAAAGACCCGTGTTTTTTTTCCCCCAAAGTCATGCACTTTTTTTTATGGGCCCCCAGAGATTTGAGGCCACGGTGTAATTTTTGGAAAAAAGTGATCATATTCTCAGGCTCATATCTTGCAAACCGTTCGGAATTTTGATTTACTCTCTAAGGCAAAGTTCTAGCTCTTGTCATAAAGAACAAAAATTGTGAACATATAAAATCAAAAAAACTTCATCTTCAAGGTCAAAACCGCAAAATTCCTTTTTTTAACCTTTTTTTAACCTTTTTTCCCCTGTTCAGGTCCATAGGTAGCAAACCGCTGAAAATTCAGGGAAACAATCAACTACAAAAATGTACCCAAGATCTCAATAAACAACTTTCTAGAACATATGAACTTCCTAGGAATTATTCTTAACACCGTTTAGGTAGCGCTTAGGTAGCCGCAAAATTGAAAAATTTGCCAAAAATTTTTTAATTTCATTTGTTTTTTCTTTACTTCAACATTGACATACTATGCTATCTAATACAAAAATAATAAAAAAATATTCGTATTATGTTTATAATGTTGATGGCCCTGGACTTGCATATCGCACCCTCTTAAGTTGTGGATCCAAATCGTCCTCCGAATCGTCCGAATCTGACTCTGATTCAGAACTTATGGTGTGCAGAGGCACGTTGCTTCCAGACTGCCCTCCACCATCAGTTTTTTCTTCTTCATATACTTCATTAACATCATACAGGGTGATCTTGTGACTCCGCCAACATACCTGAAATGAATTAGAAAAGAAATCAAAAAATTATTATGCCTCAATGTGAGCGTCGTGTCGCTTTTATATTGTGTGCTGCGGCTACATATGTGTTGTTAATGTTGTTGGTACAAATGGATTGCGACTACTTCGCTGCTTTGAATTGTCATGTGTTTTGTTAGTGCAAATTTTTGGACCGACGACTTTGTTGTTGTTTGTTGAATGGCATCGATGATGTCGTGTGGGTAAGAAATACTGGAATAAACAATTTTTCACTTTTGCGGCTACCTAAGCGCAACCTAAACGGTGTTAAGAATAATTCCTAGGAAGTTCATATGTTCTAGAAAGTTGTTTATTGAAATCTTAAGTACATTTTTGTAGTTGATTGTTTCCCTGAATTTTCAACGGTTTGCTACCTATGGACCTGAACAGGGGAAAAAAGGTTAAAAAAAATCGAATTTTTTTAAGTTTTTTTGCGATTTTGACCTTGAAGATGAAGTTTTTTTGATGTTATATGTTCACAATTTTTGTTCTTTATGACAAGAGCTAGAACTTTGCCTCAGAGAGTAAATCAAAATTCCGAACGGTTTGCAAGATATGAGCCTGAGAATATGATCACTTTTTTCCAAAAATTACACCGAGGCCTCAAATCTCTGGGGGCCCATAAAAAAAAAGTGCATGACTTTGGGGGAAAAAAACACGGGTCTTTTTTTTTTTGGTCTTTTATCATGTAGCGGTGTCCGTATATGGTTATTTTGAAATGACTTCAAAAATGTTGCACAGTGATATATAGTACACTTTGACAGCTTTAGATTAATAACACTACGCAACAAAAAGAAATAGAAATTTTGTGTCCGAGACTTAAAAATAAAATCAACACCAACGTTTTATTCCCTCCACCTACAGTATGGAGGTGTACTAACTTTGCCATTCCGTTTGTTACACCTTCAAATATCGACCTGAGACCCTATAAAGTATATATATTCTTGATCTTCATCAAATTCTAATACTTTC
Source organism: Polietes domitor (assembly GCA_947397865.1). Taxonomy (NCBI): domain Eukaryota; kingdom Metazoa; phylum Arthropoda; class Insecta; order Diptera; family Muscidae; genus Polietes; species Polietes domitor. The sequence continues at coordinate 97,125,347 of OX377621.1, read as the reverse complement.
TAGCCATGTCCGTCCGTCCGTCTGTTGAAAGCACGCTAGCATATAAACGAAAGGAGCTAGGACGTCAAATTTTTCCACAAATGCGTCTTATGGTCGTAGATCGGTTGGGATTGAAACGTCCAAATTTTCCATTAATGCGTCCAAATTTTCCATAAATGTGTCTTATAGTCGTAGATCGGTTGGGATTGAAACTGGTCGAAATCGGCCTAAAGGGAAAAATTTTTCCCTCACAAGGACATATTAACCCCTAATATTTTAGAGTATTTAAGTATAATTTTTCAATAAATCTGCTTGTACTTACTTGATATTGGGTATGCGCATTCCCCCTATAACAAAAATGTGCACCATAAAGTGATTATTATTCGTAGGGGGTGAAATGGGGAACAAAGGGATAAAAATGGTACATCAGCTAGAAACACGAAATTTGGTGTGTAAATTCCTCTAATTGAGTAGATACATAATATAAAAATATGTTTTCCAAATTCGTACTTTTAAGGGGTAAAATGGGAATAGGGGGATAAAAATGGTACCAACCAAACGGCAGCATCTAGAACAATGAAATTCGGTGTATACATTCCTCTGATTCCGTAGACACGTAAAATAAACGGATTTTTCGAAATTCGTACTTTTTGGGGTTAAAATGGAAAAAGCGGATAAAAATAGTACCAAACAACTGACTGCAGCTACAGTCATGAAATTCGGTGTATACATTCTTATGACTGCGTAGACACGAAAAATAAAAAAGTTTCTTTCCAAATTCGTATTTTCAAGGGATACAATAGTTACAGAGGTATAAAAATAGTACCAACTGAACGACCACAGCTAGAATGTTGTGTACATCCCTCTAATTGCGTTGACACGTTAAATAAAGAGATTTTAGAAAGTCGTACTCTTAAGGGGGTAAACTAGTAAAAAGTGATAAAAATGGTACCAGCCAGAATCATGGAATTTGGTGCATACATTCCTTTCAGTGCATAGACAAGCAAAATAAAAAGATTTGTCGTACTTTTTACTTTTACTGTAAAAATTGGTTGAATCATGAAGATAGGTTATTTTGCACTATGTACGTGAGATAATGGATTTTCAAAATTACATATAAGTGCACTACCATATTAGGAAAATATAAAACTTCAAGTGTAATCGAAAAGTGAACATTAGGCAGTAGTCTTCAAAAATGTGCCTAAATATTATTAAGCACAAACAAATTCCCTCAAGCCCGATTTTCCCATAAATTCTGTACCATTTTGATAGGAAAAATTCTAATATTGAAGATCCAACATGTTTCAATTTCATGATTTTAGCCGTTTGCTTGGTAGTAGTTTCACTCTTTTTATACCCTACACCACTTCGTGGGCTAGGGTATTATAAGTTAGTTTCGCCCCAAATGTTTGTAACACCAAGAAATAATCGAGCTAGACCCACCTTTAAGTATACCGATCGGCTTAGAATCACCAGCTGAGTCGATTTAACGATGTCTGTCTGTCCGTCCGTCCGTCTGCTGTCCATCTAAGCTTGTTCGCACTCTACAGGTCGCAATTGTTGTCCGATTGTCATGAAACTTAGCAGAAGTTATTTTTTCTGGTCAATGACCATCGGTATTGAATTTGGAGGAAATAGGTTCAGATTTAGATATAGCCCCCATACAAATGTCGCTCCCGATTTGACATTTTCCGCTCTAGAAACGACATATTGTACCGATTTTCTTTAAATTTGGCAGAACATCTTATAATCTAACTAGAAACACGTATGCAGAAATTGGGTAAGATCGGTTCAGATTTAGATATAGCCCCCATACAAATGTCGCTCCCGATTTGACTTTTTCCGCTCTAAAATCCACATATTGTACCTGTTTTTCTTTAAAATTGGCACAAAATCTTATCATCCAAATAAAAAACCTATGCAAAAATTGGGTAAGATCGGTTCAGATTTAGATATAGACCTCATATATTTCAACTAAGAAGACATATTATGGAAGTCAAATATATGGGTCCATATTTTGGTATAACCCCCATACAAATTGGGCCCCCAATCCACTCTATTACATCTCTAGAACCCACATCGTGCATTAGATCTCGACACAATTTTGCATATCATGTCATATTTCAACTAAGAATACCTACTTTGAAAGTGATCTATATGGAACCTCTTTTTAATGTAGAGCCCTTACAAATGGCCCCATTTTAATTTTTACCCCTCAAGAACCCAAATTTTACATCGGATTTTTTTTTTCAAATTTTGCAGGTTATATTATATTTCAGAATACAAAGTCAAATATATGTGTCCAAACTTTGGAATAACCCATTCTACTCTAATACAGCTCTAGAAACTATGTCTTACATGGGATCATGATATATTTCAACTCTGAATACCTACAGTGAATGAGAAATATATAGGCCCATGTTTTGGACCAGGCCCCTAGTTTTGTTATAGGTCTCCTTTCAAATGTCGAACCGATTCATACTATTACTACTGTATAATTAGTATTTGTCTGCCGGAAAATTGGATCAATTATTTACCATATTCGTTAAATATGACTAAAGATGAATTTATATATGAACTACATAAAATTGCTCCCATGAAACACCTGGGTTTAGTAATAAAAGCGATGTATATACGCAGGGAGTGGTGTAGGGTATTATATAGTCGGCCCCGCCCGACTTTAGCCTTTCGTTACTTGTTTATTTGTGTGATAATTTTTTTATTGCTACTACTACATTAAATGCTGTGTAATGAGGTTACAAACACAAAATAATTGTACATTTGGTGATATGATTTTAATTGTTTTAGAAATTTCACATTTTTTGGACTATTCGACATTTTGGGCCGGTCAAAATAATAGCAGCATTAAAAAAATCTCAAGAAAAAGGAATTTTATCTCATTTTTTCAATTCGATTTGATGTTATAAACAAGATATTATGAAATGTACACTATTTCTGAAATGTTATTATTTTATTTTTCTTCATAAGTAGGGCGAGTAGAGCATTGTGGAGAACAAAATCGAGTTCATATAAAATGTTTGAAATCTGAGGGTAAATCATATAGTGAAGTTCATTTTTTTCCAGTGTTCCATTAAAATGATCAGAAATTCGATATTATAAGAAGAAAAAAACAAAAACACGTCAAAAAATATCAGTTTATATCACCTGCAACCATTCGCTGAATAGTAATGCCTAGTTCAAAAAACCCACTTACGCCAGCCACCGAAATAAAAAAACAATGCTTGTCCATCTTTGAGAGTTTAAAATGTTCGTAGAATACTAAGAAAACATAATCAGTAAGCTAGAAGTCCGAGAAAAGTCCCACTTAAAAATAAAAGACATGTCACAAAAAAATTGCAATTTGCAAAAACACACCTGCAGTAGCCAACCGAAAAGTGGGTGCACGTTTTATGGTGAATTGAATCAAAAATTGTTTTATATGGTGGGACAGTCTCTCGACAGTTTATAAGACGTCCACAGAACACGGAATACATCTCCAGGTATAGTACCAAATCTGTCAAATATGGATGGAATACGTATGCAGAATGTGGAATGCCACTTAAATGAGTCTACTAGCAGGTCAATTATCCCGAAAACACCAGCCGACTTGCAAAAAAGTGGTTTGAAGTCAATAATATCGATGTTATGGAATGGTTCGGGCAGACACCACATCTTAATATAATCAAAAAATTTAAGTGTGATGACTAAAATGACTCTGACTCACTAGCAATACTGAAAGACAATAACGATATTTGACACGAAATTATAGAGGCATGGTCAAAAATACCGCATGAAAGGTACAGAATAATAGTTGACTCCAAGAAACGACGTTATGTAGCAATATTAAGCAATAATGTCAGTACAACTAAGTGTTAAATTCAAGAAAATATCGTTATTTAAGTAATTATTCAAAAAAGTTTTCAATTAAAGTGAATTGGAATAAAATATTTTTAGTTTTTATTAGCGCTGCTATTTTTTTTACTGGTCTCATTTTTGACATAAATGGTTCTAAAGGCTTATTCTCAAAATTACAAAAACTTAATTTTTTTTATTTATAGCCATATTAAGAATGGCACAATACCACCTCTCAATCGCCGTAAAAACTTTTAGGATTTTCGAAGTAAAACTGATATTTTTCTTTGTCGACATTTTGTATTATAGGCCTGTTCGATTGGGCATACTAGCTTAATTTTTGTATGGAATTTACTCGCTTAACAAGAAAGTAGCTTACTACTCTCTTAGCATTGTTGCCAGATTTTTCTTGTTGATCCATTTAAGATAAGCCAATGGGCAACAATGATGCCAACTTATCAAGTTTCTTAATCGTAATCTAATAAGCCCAATCGCACAGGCCTTATATTTATTTATAAAATTATTTTGTACATATTTATACACTCCACTAGAGTATTATGTTTTTGTGCATTTGTTTGTAACACCCAAAAGGAAGCAAGATAGATCCATTGTTAATTATACTGATCGACTTAGAATCACTTTTTGAATCGATTTAGCCGTGCCCGTCGGTCTGTCCATCTATTTTTTTGTAATGAAAGTACAGGTCGCAATTGAAGCCAGAACCAAATGAAGCTTTGCACAACGAAGTTTTTCGGGATAAGGACGAAGAAAATCGGTTCAGATACAGATATAGCTCACATATGAATTTCACTGCCGATTTGACTCTTTTCATATTTTAACAGATTTTCCTCAAAATTGGCGAAACATCTTTTATTTAAACTAGAAACACCTGTGGTCGATTTAGCAACGTCCGTCTGTCTGTCCGTCCATCTATTGTTGTAATAAAATTACAGATCGCAAGGACGAACGCTATTTAATTTTGAGCAAATATCAAATTTAGATATAGCTGGAATTTTCAGCTCTAGAGACCACATATTTTAACCGATTTTCTTCAAATTTGCACAGTGCCTTATAATTCAACTAGAAACATCTGTGGTGAAGATGGGTCAGATCGGTTCAGTTTTAGCTCCCATACATATGTCACTCTCGATTTGACTTATTCCGCTCTAGAGACCACATATATAGTACCCATACAAAAATCAATCCTGATTTCACTTTTTTCCCCGAATTCAATTGTTGAAGCCAAAATTGATTTATGATTTGCTTTATTGCCGACATTAATCATTCACTGGTATTTGACAACATCCAATTTTGGTAATAAAAACCTTGATTCAAATTTGGGAAAAAGAAGGAAAAAATAATGACATTCAAAACAATTTTGAAAGCATTTTGAAAAATTGTCCTTTATCACTAAGGGCACTTCTATGTATATACAAATGCCATTTTCTTTCGAATATTAAATTATACAGACCACAATCAATTAAAAGAAACGATATTAATCATAATGTGATTTGATGTCACATACATACTTACTTACAACCATATTCTGTGACTGAAATTCCCACCAGTTACATTCAACATGTTTGTCTTAATCGACCAACCGCCTAGTATTTGCAACTCGCTGTGATTTATGATGTATCAAGAAAATAAATGTATTTTCCGATTATTTTCCCACTTAAAATCACACACAACGTATATCAGTAGTTACAAACGTGAAAATCAAATTTAATTAAAATATTTTACATTGCAATGGAGAGTTTTTTACGCACTCTAACTTGCGGGAAAACACTAGTGGACAATAAAACCAGATAAATTACGAACCAAATCATGTAATTTAGTTATTTAAAACGAGTTAACATAATTTGACCGAATACAATACGAACATGCACACAAATCTATGTACATTTGGATGCCTCCAGATATAGTGCATGTTAGGTTTGTCACAACGTTTGATGCTATAAATTCTAAAACAGGGGTTTGAATTCTTTGAATGTTGACGGCACTTAAACGAAAAGAACAAGGATTCCAATACCACTGTGCAACAAATTAAGACTTTTCCATTGGAACAGTATATCGACCCTATAATTCTGAAAGTCCATGTTGATTAGATAATTTTTGTAGAATAAACTTATAATCCAGATGGTCTGCATTTCTGTTGACAGTGGGTCAAAGTTTTAATTTTTTGGACGAAGGGAGCATTATACTTAAGGTGACCATCCATCCCGCTTTTCGCGAGGCTATCAATCTCGTATAATCTCGCTTTTTGACAAAAAGTCCCCCTTTATCCCACTTTTTCGTTTTACATTATTTTTGGACAATATCGATTAAAAATTGTCACTTGAAAATTTGTTGGTCCAAAATTTCAAAAATATTTAATAATTCTGCCCTTTTTCTAAATTTTGGCTCTAGTTTTAAGGGAACTTTTAAGATCATTTATAGTAATTGAATCTATACTTTGATAAAATGTAATTTAATGCTACGTTGTTCAATTGATTAATTTAAAAAATATATTAAGAAGACCCGACAATGAATGACAAATAGTTTATGAAAAGAAAGCATAATGACACTAGTTGTTTGTTTGACAGCAAGCACATGTAAAATGTTTTTTTCTACTATTACCAAATATAGACCCATGAAATTATAACCTAATAGTAAGCTCCTTAAACAACATTATTAAATACAAATTATGTGTAGATTTCATTAAATTTTGAAGATCGCACCCATCAATATGAAAAAATGAAAAAGAAAGAAACTGGTAAAAGGGAGTTTAGTTCGCTCACTCCCAATTTAAAATACAGGGTTTTCCAACAGGATGTGTTATTTTGAATCACCCAGTATTTCGGTAGCTGTCACTTTTGAAGCTTTTATTCTTTGACATTTGACAAGTGGAAACTACGCCATTACTAAAAATGAACGATACACGCTTCAACAACGCATTGAAGTTATTAAAATTCATGAATGAAAATGATCCGGAATTCCATCGAAAAATCATCTTGACAGATGAGCCCCATTTCCACCTCGGTGGCTACGTCAACAAGCAAAATTGTCGCATCTGGGGTCGGAAAAGCCAAGAGTTATTGTCCATCCTCATCGTGTGACTGTTTGGTGCGGTTTATGGTCCGGCGGGGTCATTGGACCTTACTTTTTCGAAAATGAGGTTGGATCAACAGTTACGGTGAATGGATTGCGCTATCGAGAGATGATTGATGATTTTTATGGTCGGAGTTGGATGGTATTGATCTGGACAACGTTTACTTTCAACAAGACGGCGCTACGTGCCACACAAGCAACGAAACCATTGCTCTTTTACGGGAAAAAATTCCGGACCGTGTTATCTCTCGAAGAGGTGATCACAATTGGCCACTGAGATCTTGTGATTTAACACCTTGCGACTTCTTCCTTTGGGGCCAGCGTCGATTCAAGACTTCAAAGATAGAATTCGTGAGGCTACCGAGGACATAGGGCAGCCACTTTGCGATTTGGTTATGGAAAATTTCATGAAAAGGATATTGTCCTGTAAGCGTGGTCGTGGTGGCCATTTGGCTGATGTTGTTTTTCATTATTAACGGCATACCTTCCTCTTTATTATGAAATAAACATCCGATCATTTATCTCAAAAAATGGAATTTTTCTTTGAATACCAAAATAACACCTCTGGTTGGAAAACCCTGTATAAATAAAATAATATAAATTAAAATTAAATTGTAATGTTTCTTTGGTGATATTTTAGAAATTTTTAAATAATTTTAAAGAACACTCCCGCAGCAATCTTAAAAAATGTGTTTAAATATCCTAAATATTTCATATTTATTTTTTTAGTCCTAGTTAGGGAAAAACATGATGACTCTCGACCAATTTTAACTATTTACAATCCCAACAGTCTACACAATCAGGGTAGCCTGAAGTTCCTGATTCCTGATATAGCCGCTTGATTGGTACCATGTGTCTCCTTTTCTATCTTGACCCTAAAAGTACGAATTTGGAAAAATTATTTTTTGTTTGTTTTGCACGCCATTTAAATTTAGTTTTTTATGTTTTTGTTAGTTTTTTATGTTTTTTGTTAGATTTTCGCGATCTCGCTTTTATTTCTACAAAATCACGCCAAATCCCGCTTTTTTAATTCATTAATCCCGTTTTTTGCCCAATAAGAGATGGTCACGTTAATTATACTAAGCGAAACAAGTAATAACGGTGTTAAGTTCGGCCGGTCGGATGCTATCGATTTTTGTAGAAGTGCAGAAAAATTTTATTTTTTTAAATAAAAATAAAAACATTTAAAAAATAATTTTATAAATAAATATAAGTCTATAAGATATATAAGGCTACCAATATGTGTATTATATATATATATATCGAAATAATACTTCAAATTCATTCAAAAAGTAAATATAAGGCAGCAATCTTCAAAAAACTTCAGTACTCTAAATATTGGGGAATAGTGGGTGCATTTTCAGCAACAGCCATTTGGATGGTTGTATTTCCATCCTATTTAAATACCAAAAGTATACATTTTGTAAATCCATTTTCACACACGTACACAGTGCAAGATGGCCTAAATTCTAACCATTTTTGCCGCAAATGTAAAAAAATACGAATTTGGAAAACATCTTTTTATGTTTCGTGTCTTCGCAGTCGCAGTCGAATGTATACACCGAATTTCATGATTCTTGCAGCGGCGATTTGGTAATTTGTATCCTCTTTTTCCATTTTACCCCCTAAAAGTACGAATTTCGAAAAATCCCTTTATTTTACGTGTCTACGGAGGAATGTATACACCGATTTTCATTATTCTAGGTGCATCCGTTTAGTTGATACCATTTTTGTCCCTCTATTCCCAGTTTACCGCTTAAAAGTACGAATTTGGGAAAAATACTTTTATATTATGTATCTACTCAATTAGAGGAATATACACATTGTGTTTCTAGCTGTTGTCATTTTTTTTTTGATTTGTTGTTGTCTTTAATTCGATTGCAATTTATAGTTACTATTTATGAGAATTTACAAAAAGTATTTCAGCAATAAAAACTACTTTATGACGTAAATAATCTAAAAAGTATCACAGTTTAAGGAGAAATTTTGGCATAAAACCTTATACCTTCGCGAAGAAAAAATATAGTTAAAGATATACATTATTTAGAAAACACATTAGTAAGAATTTTATAATAAAAATTATACAAGCATTTAATCAGTTAAGTTTCTTATTATATCTAAGGGAGACAGTCTGCATCTTTCCTTGAAACGTTGAATCAGATTATTTATTGTGAAATCGATTAAATTGTGTCCGTAACGCTCGTGCAGATGAAGAGTAGGATACCTTCGGTTTAAATTGTGTATTAATTTTAGATTCTTATTCTGTATAATTTGTAGCTTCTTGGTATGCGATTTTGCTGTTCTTGCATACCACACCTGGCATCCATATGTCATAATAGGTAATATGCACATTTTGTACAAGAGGACCTTGTTTTTAATATTTACAGTTTACCGCTGCATATAAGTGCCGTATCATCTGCATAAAATGCGACATCCTGATCTTTTACAATATCGAAATCGGCAGTAAAAATTGAGAACAGAGTGGGAGATAATACAGATCCTTGTGGTAGGCCCGCTGGTATTATTCTGGGAGTAGATTTGCTATTTTCAATGCATACTACAAATGTCCTTTCAGATAGGAAACTTTTTAAAGGTTTCTGAACATAAACGGCATAACCATAATGATTCAATTTATAGATCAAGGCATCGTGCCAAACAGAGTCGAACGCTTTTTCAATGTCCAGTAAAACAATTTGTATCCCTTTTTGTCCATTTCACCCCCTACGAATAAGAATAACTTTATGGTGCAAGTTATAGGAACAAAACACACCCAATATCAAGTGCATATAAGTAGACATATTAAAACAAGTAAGGAAAGGCTAAAGTCGGGCGGGACCGACTCTATGATACACTCCACTTTCTATCCGAATACAATTCGATTCGGTGAAAATGTGAAAACGGAAAGGTTTTTTGTATCCTGTAAATGTATGTGTTTGACAAAAATTTTAAAACGGAAAGGACATTTGAGTGGGGTTATATTGAAACCTGGAACGAAATAGGTGAAATATAAAATGTATAGTTTGGCCAAAATCGCTTAAACTTTTGGAAGCAACATTTGTATTTGGGCTATATTTAAATCTGAACCGATCTTACCCATTTTCACCATAAGAGCTTTTAGTTGGATTATAAGATGTTGTGCCAATTTTAAAGAAAATTGGGTTGTTTCTAGAGCGGAAAATGTCAAATCGGGAGCGTCATTTGTACGGGGGCTATATCTAAATCTGAACCGATCTTACCCAATTTCTGCAAAGGTGTTTCTAGCTGGATTATAACATGTTGTCCCAAATTTACAGAAAGTCGGAAAATGTCAAATCGGGAGCGACATTTGTATGGGGGCTATATCTAAATCTGATCCGATCTTACCCAATTTCTGCATAGGTGTTTCTAGTTGGATTATAAGATGTTGTGCCAAATTTAAAGAAAATCGAGAAAAAAACTTAGTTGTGCTAATTTTTGTTAAGATCGGACTATAATTGCGACTGTAATTTGATTACAACAATAGATGGACAGACAGACGGACAGACGGACATTGCTAAATCGACTCAGAAAGTGATTTTAAGACGATCTGTTGTTTGGGTGTTACAAACAAATGCACAAAGACATAATACTCTCGTGGAGTGTATAAAAACATGCTTAAATACTTCTTTTTGATAACTTTTTTAAAAAAAAACGCATAAAATTTGCAAAAGCTCATCGGTTCTTTATTTGAAACGTTAGATTGGTCCATGACATTTACTTTTTGAAGATAATTTCATTTAAATGTTGACCGCGGCTGCGTCTTAGGTGGTCCATTCGGAAAGTCCAATTTTGGGCAACTTTTTCGAGCATTTCGGCCGGAATAGCCCGAATTTCTTCGGAAATGTTGTCTTCCAAAGCTGGAATAGTTGCTGGCTTATTTCTGTAGACTTTAGACTTGACGTAGCCCCATAAAAAATAGTCTAAAGGCGTCAAATCGCATGATCTTGGTGGCCAACTTACCGGTCCATTTCTTGAGATGAATTGTTCTCCGAAGTTTTCCCTCAAAATGGCCATAGAATCGCGAGCTGTGTGGCATGTAGCGCCATCTTGTTGAAACCACATGTCAACCAAGTTCAGTTCTTCCATTTTGGGCAAAAAAAAGTTGGATATCATCTCACGGTAGCGCTCACCATTCACAGTTACGTTACGATTCGCATCATCTTTGAAGAAGTACGGTCCAATGATGCCACCAGCCCATAAACCGCACCAAACTGTGACTTTTTCTGGATGCATTGGTAGCTCTTGCAATGCTTCTGGCTGATATTCACTCCAAAATCGACAATTCTGCCTATTTACGTACCCATTGAGCCAAAAATGAGCTTCGTCGCTGAACACAATTTCTTTCTTTCTGAACTTTCTTAACAGAGCACGCATTTTGATAATAAAATTCAATGATTTGCAAGCGTTGCTCGTTAGTAAGTCTATTCATGATGAAATGTCAAAGCATACTGAGCATCTTTCTCTTTGACACCATGTCTGAAATCCCACGTGATCTGTCAAATACTAATGCATGAAAATCCTAACCTCAAAAAAATCACTCTTTATTTTCAATCCTTTTGAGGGACATTCTACCGATCTACGACTATAGGACGCATTTATGGAAAATTTGGACGTTTAGATGCTAGCGTGCTTTCAACAGACGGACTTTTATGACGATCAAGAATACATATACTTAATAGGGTTTCAGGTCGATATTTCAAGGTGTTACAAACGGAATAACAAACTTAGTATATCCCCATCCTGGAGGTGGAGGGTATAAAAATGTAGTAAATTAATGTCTGAGACAATTCTTTTTGTCAGAACTGCGTTGTGGAATTTCATGAGCATCATTCTACAAAGAAGATCTTAACCCTCTAGTTCCGCTCTTTATGGGTCAATTTTACCCTTTTTCGAGAAAAACTACTTTAAAAAGTAAATGTACTCATATTTTTTAGGTATTCATTACAACTATCAATATATAATACAAATATGTACTTTTATCAAACATTTCAAAGTTTTACATGACCAACATTTCTGTACTAAACATGTCATGAAATATATTTCCATTCAAAAGTTACAGAATTATTTCCAAAAATATCTATTTGGAACCACTGTCCAAAGTACAATTAAACCTAAAATGTATTATATCACAATTCATGAAAACTATTTCAATATAAAAACGGAATGGCATTTTTTGAGTGGTGGCATTTCATAACGCTTTCTCCAATATTTAGGGTACGTTTGAAATGAATGAAGACTCTATATTTTACGAAAATAATAATGATTGCTATCGATATTAAAACAATTAATAATCAAAACTATGCACAATATTTTAACGATATGGCGAAGAAATTAATCTTCGCATAATTAAGCTATCACTTTAAAAGTTGATTACTTACCATCCATCAACCATATAATGATGGTGAGTTTATCCACTTTGTCATTTCATTTGCAACACCTTGAAATTCGGTCTGTTGAAGGCAAGATTGCACGGAAAATAAAATTAGATAGAAGGATTTTGCAAATAATATAGGGTGTGTATTCCATAGCAGTAATAGGGTAAATTGGAGGGATATTTGTATGGAGACTATATCTGAATCTGAACCGATTTCCTCCAAATTCAATACCGATCATCGTTGGGTTAAAAAAATACTTCTGCGAAATTTCGTGACAATCGGATTACAATTAAATCGATTCAGTTGTTGATCATCCGATCGGTATACTTAACGTTATTTATTGGTGTTACAAACATTTGGCGGAAAACTAACTTAAAATACCCTATTCCACGAATAGGGTATATTTTTCACCTATAGTGCCTTTGAGCGAGAATTTGGCCCATTTGAAAATTTAGTAAGGATTTGGCCATTTCATATTACATTAGAGCGACTCACAGAAAAAAATGGAAAATTACCGCTCTCAAAATTATAATTGCTATGTTTTTTGACTATTCCTAAAATAATTCTGCTGGCGAGCAAATTACCTCTAAATATGGGGTTTTTACTAAATATTGAATTCGTTAGTCAAAATTTAAGCGCAAAAATTAACATACGCATGGAATTATTTAATACCTTTCGACCTCATTATAAAATTTGCAAAAAAATCGCGCATGTAACTTCTTCACGTCTTCATTGCATCGGTTTTATATTTAGTGGAAAAGATTTGATTTCGTTAAAAAAAGTAAAATTTGATTTAAAAACAAGTAAAAACGGCGTTAAGGTCGGCCGGACCGAACTTTTTATACTCTCCACCATGGATTGAATTCCCCAGAGGCTGTCGATTTTTGCAGAAGTGCAGTAATATTACAGGAAAATATATATTTTTTAATATGGCCAAACAAAAACCAATACAAATATTGTAAAAATAATTTTATTAATTAATATAATATTTGTATTATGCCAAACCAAACTTATAAGGCAAGGCTAAAAATACTTTTATACTATATCAATCGAAACTATACTTCAAGTCAATTCAAAAACTAAATATTCTTATATTTATATATTCATAAAACTTAAAGACCATAAATATTGGTAGATAGTGGATGCTACCGTTGATTGTATTTCCATTCTATTTTAAGCCCAAAAGTACAAATTTTTAAAACCATTATCTCACGTAGACAGTGCAAGTTAACCTAACTTCATGATTCAACCATTTTTTGCCGTAAAAGTAAAAAAGTACGAATTTTGAAAAATCATTTTATTTTGCATGTCTATGCAGTCAGAGGAAAGTATACACCGAATTCCATGAATCTAGCTGCGCCCATTTGGTTGGTACAATTTTTATCCCCTTTTTTCTATTTTACCCCCTTAAGAGTACGACTTTTGAAAATCTCTTTATTTTACGTGTCTACGCAATTAGAGGGATGTACACACCGAATTTCATCATTCTAGCTGTAGTCGTTTAGTTGGTACTATTTGTATCCCTATGCACCCATTGTATCCCTCTGTACCCATTATATCCCTTGAAGGTACGAATTTGGAAAGAACCTTTTATTTTTAGTGTCTACGCAGTCCGAATATTCCGAATTTCATGACTCTAGCTGCATTTGGTTGGTACTATTTTTATCCCATTTTTTCATTTTAACCCCAAAAAGTACGAACAATTTCGAAAAATCCGTTTATTTTACGTGTCTACGCAATCAGAGGAATGTATACACCGAATTTCATTATTCTAGATGCAGCCGTTTGGTTGGTACCATTTTTATCCCTCTATTCCCATTTTACCCCTTAAAAGTACGAATTTGGAAAAAATACTTTTATATTATGTATCTATTCAATTAGAGGAATATACACACCGAATTTCGTGTTTCTAGCTGTTATCGTTTGATATGTACCTTTTGTATCCCTTTTTGTCCCATTTCAGCCCCTACGACTAAAAATCACTTTATGGTGCACATTTTCGTTATAGGGAGAATGCATCCATATCCAATATCAAGTAAGTACAAGCAGACATATTAAAAAAATATTCTTAAATACTCTAAAATATTAGGGGTTACTATGGATATCTTTAGTCCTTGTAAGGGAAATTTGTTCCCTTTGGGCCGATTTCGCCCAGGTTCAATCCCAACCGATCTACGACTATAAAACGTATTTAGGGTAAATTTGGACGTCGTAGCTCCTTTCATTTAGATGCTAGCGTGCTTTCAACAGACGGACGGGCGGACAAAGAATTTTATGATGATCAAGAATATATATACCTTATAGGGTCTCAGGTCGATATTTCAAGGTGTTACAAACGGAATGACAGTGTTAGTATACCCCCATCCTGGAGGTGGCGGGTATAGAAATAAATTTTTATTCATATTGAAAATATAAACCAACATGTACATTAGTGAGGGTCGAAAATGGTTCTTGTGTTTTGGGAAACAAATCAAAGGCCCAAATTGATTTTTGGTGGCCTGAACTTGTCTTTGGAAAACGTTTGTCAAATACTTGCACAAATACATATGTATATTAGGATGGGTCACGAAAATAAATTGCTGCGGTCACCCTCCCGAAATGCAGATTGGATTGTTTAATGTATACATATATATATATACAAAATATTTCGTCACTGGGTCAAGCCATCTGTGAGCTAAACGCTGCTGAAAACACCTCTAAAAATCATGTTTTTCCCGTGTAATTTTTTTTATGTTGCAATTGTAATTTTTTATGTTTGGATTAATAGACCCTTGGTAGCACTTTACATATAAACTTTTATTCTTGTCTTAAAATAACTCATTTGTCTTATTATTGGACGTTTATATATTTGATTTGATTGATTGACAGCTAAAAACTCATATTTCTTAAGAAAAAACTTGTAAGAGGTGTAATGAAAAATAAATAGGAGGAATCAATACCTTTCGAATGATGCTTAAATGATGAATATCGGGTGATAAATGGCGTCACTGACTACATATTTGTGAAATAATTTAATACAGGAGATGGCTTTTCAGAGCCAAAATGTTCAAACTCTTTTTACAAAAATGAGCGCTACGACGTCAATTTCCTTCCGATGTTCATCATATAGGCATTATTTGAAAGGTATTGACTGCAGCTATTTATTTTTTATAAAATACTGACACCAAATATGAAAAAGTTTTCAGTTGTCATTATGAAAAAACGGAAAAAATGCTATAAACGTCCAATAATTCGACCAATAAGTTACTCTCAGACAAGAATAAAAATTTATATTTAAAGTTCTTCCGAGGGTCTATTAATTCAGAAAAAAGTCCTCTAAAATGCAACGTAAAAAATTACACGGGCAAAACATGATTTTGGAGGTCTTTTCAGAAGCTCACAGATGGATTGATCCAGCGACGAAATATTTTGCAGATCGTCATTAAACAATCAAAACTTTATTTTCGTGCGGTGATTGGAAATTGTTATTCCATTTGTATGGACCGCGACCCAGCCTAATGTATATGTATATTATATGATAAAAGGTTTCTATAAATCTGTCAATACAGGAAAAAGCAGAAGTGAATATGCTGAAATTAAAATTATTTATTTTTCATTCCTAAAAAGATGATTTGTTCATCCTTTTCAATGTTGTTTTTCCCCATTTCTTCTGAAATACTTTAAGCATTATTTTTGATGAAATTTTGTGATTTCTCGACTTAACCCCGAGATAATCCGAACGATTTTCTGTCCACTTCTGCTCTATTCCCAAAGGCAAAAAATAATGCCTCCAAATTCCCTATTTCAAACGTCTGAGGTTTTGTTTTTTCCACAAAAAATGGTCATATGGTAATGTGAATGCATTTTGGTTCATTAACTTTCCATCATTGGAAATAGTGAAAAACAGGTTTCTAGAAAACCTGCGATAAGATAAATATTCTTTTAAAGAAAATTGACAATGATTCCATGAAGTGTTTCGCATACATTGCAATGATGAAGAGTACATAATATTCCACATGACCGAACCTAACCCCATATACATATATCGAAATACTTACGGGTTTTTAATTATTTTTCCCAAAGATTTTCATGACCACCGGCCAAGTTGCTTAACATTTTTATAGTCGCATTTATCGCATACTAAACCATAATTAGATATTTCTTTTCGATTTGGTAACAAAAAAATATTTTAATTACGTTGTTAATTAACCGTTATGTGTATCATGATGCATGGTGCCATGTATCGTATCGTGCGATGTACAGTGCGCTATGCGATGTGTCTCAGCGTATAGCTTTCCAAGAAATAAAAAGAACGTAACAAGAAGCAAGAAAGAAGCAAAAAAGTAAAAAACAAAAACTGAACTAGATTTATGCGAAAACTTCAAACGACGGAAACCTTTAAATGTAGCACATTTTCGATATGTTGGTCCAAATACTACATATTTTTATACGTATGTATATATATTGAAGAAACTCGTATGTACATAAAACACACAATTCCGACATGAGATGTGCATTATATATATTTATTGCTGCTTACTTACATGTCCAGCTAAATGTTAAGGTTGACGTTAGTTTTAGTTTTGGCCAAAAATTAAAAAAAATACAAAACATTTGTTGCCAAACATCCAGCAGCAATAAATAAATGTGGATTAACAATTTTGAATTATTGTTTTTTTGTTGCTCTGACAATTAGAAACATATTTGGAGTACATATCCGAAAGTAATGAAAAATGTGCAAATGGCATTAAATGAGAATATTTAAGCCATTGCGGTGAGACGAGGACCATTTCGTACTGATGGCATGCACGAGAGCAGTTCAATAAGAAATTGATCTGGAATAGAAAAAACACACTTTTATTCCAAAATGTCTATTTATTTTATTTACCTCCCACACAAAGTGACATAAGCCTTGGGTAAAATAAAGGTAGTCAAACTCAGTAAAAATTTGATATTTGAAAATGTTTTTATAATCACATTTTAAAAATGAAAAATAGTTATGCTTTAGCCACGCCCCTTCTAGTAGCTCCCACACAATTGTCTCTACCCTAGGAAAAATTAAATGCTTTATAACTTCTATACCGGTGCCTAAAATCCATTATGACTTTTTAACTGTGAGCAAACGCTCCTAAAACATCTCTAAAAATCATGCTTTTCTCGTGTAATTTTTTTATGTTGCATGTTTGTCTATTTTTTCTGAATTAATAAATAAATAAAATTAGAATAACTTAGAATAACTCATTGGTCGTATTATTGGACGTTTATATTGATTTTTGTGATTTTTAAGGTGACAGCTAAAAACTAAAATTTCTTAGAAACTTTTTGTAAGATGTGTTATACAAAATAAATAGAAGGAATCAATTCCTTTTTCGAATGATGCCTAAATGACGAATATCGGACGAAAAATGACGTCACTGACTTCATTTTAGTGAAACAATTTAATACAGGAGATGAATTTTCACAGCCAAAATTTTCAAACTCTTTTTACAAAAATGAATGCTGTGGCGTCAATTTCCTTCCGATATTCATCATTTAGGCATCATTCGAAATGTATTGCCTGCAACTATTTATTTTTTATAAAAAACTAATACCTAATACGAAAAAGTTTTCAGTTGTCACTATGAAAAGAACAAAGATGACAGAAAATTGTTTTTCCGTTTGTATGGATCGCGACCCAGCCTAATATACATAAGTCGGTTTAACCGACTGAAACTTACTTACTTGTTGCCAAACATTTTGAGAATTTCTATTATTTGACCAACTGTTTTGGAACAGTCATAAAATCTACCAAAAATGTTTTTTTATTGTCTTATTATATTTTATTGTTTATTATACCCTCCACCATAGATTGCATTCCACAGAAGTTGTCGATTTTCGTAGAAGTGCAGTAATATTACAGGAAAATATAAATTGTTTTAATAAAGCCAAATCAAAACAATACGTTTAGATATCGAAATAATACTTCAAGTCAATTTAAAAAATAAATATTCTTATATTTGTATTTTCAAAAAGCTTAACTACCATAAATATTGGTAGATAGTGGGTGTTTCAGTTGGTTGTATTTCCATTCTATTTTAATTCCAAAACTACATATTTTGAAAATCCATTACAGTATTTATCGCTCATATGCATTCCCAAAAATGTTCGACTTTAAGTGCATATAAGCGGGAAATGTATATATAAAAACTCGGTTATATGCATCATCGGTGCATATATAAACACTCGGTTAGATGCGCAATCTTGCATACATAAAAACCCGGTTATATAGATCAGAGGTGCATGGCTCCATGAATATATATATTTATGTACAAAAATCCAAAAAATGAGATATCCCAATATTTTTCTTTAGTTTGATCAGATCTCTAACTTAAGAACTTTTATTTTTGACATTTATAAAAAAATTGTCTTTGGTGTTAGTTTGAAAGTGGTCTAAGTCACACTATATACACTAATATTGATGTGTGACGTTGCAAACAAACGTTTTTTATTTATAGTGTAAAGCTTCTAGACGAACAACCAAAAAAATAAACTAGTTTTCTTTCATTTTTGGTATGGAAATATTACTTGCGAAAAAAATTAAAAATTGTGTGTGTTGTGTTAATTTTTTTCAATTTTGAGAAGAATGAAAGTGGTCTGAGTCAGTACATCCTCTGATAGTAGTGGTTCCATTAGAGGTACCAACTAGGGTATCCAACCGATTACATTTTATTCGATTAATCAAATAATTGTTGTCAAATATTTGTTCGAATAATGAAAAAATCATGATTTTCGAATAACGAATAATTCGAATAAATTGGCCCAAATAATCGATTAATCGATATTATAAGTTTTGCCTTAAAAAACTAATGAAATCGTCGTCTGATTTGTATGATAAATTGATTTTGAATTGCTTGTTCGCTCCATTTGAGTAAAAAACTATGAAACACAAAATATAAAATCCAATAACCAATATTTTTTCAATTTTTTATTTATCCGACTTCATTTAAAAAATAGCAAAAACTGGCCAATAGCTTCGGGATTATTTAAAATAGTATATTTATAGAAAAGTGATAATAGCAAACAAAATTGAGGTTAACACCGTGATAATAAAGTCAGCTCTGTTATAAATCACATGATCCATATTCGGAAAAAGTTAATGGATACCTTCCAATATTATGCTCAATTAAGGCAAGATTCTTTATTTTGACAAGAAATTTGTCAACTTCTTTTCAATTTCGAATTTGAAACTAAAATTTTTAAAATCAAATCAGATACGTAATAAACGTTCAATATATAGTTGTCTATATAACTCTATTTCTCTTGTCTATATAAGTCTTATTAATTATCTTTTATTTAAGTGAGCAATTGTTCGAATAATCGGTTAATCTCGATGTCATTATTCGATTAATTGAAAATTCTTTGTTTTCAAATAAACGATTAATCGAAGAACATAAAAGTCCGAATAATTGGATACCCTAGTACCAACGTTGTCAATTTTTTTATAAATGTTCGATATAGTCGTAGGATATTCTAAGAAAAAAATTTTGTGGTTTGCATTTGCATATATCCGATTTTCTTTTCATGGGATTGCTTTAATTTCTCCAAATTTCTGATGCATAAAAGCGAGAAATGCATATAAACGAATGCCTATACAAAAAAAAAAAATCCGTGTATTTTAAATGACAAAGTGAAATTCACAAGTTTGGATGCATATAAGCGGGAAATGCTTATAACCGACGTGCATATAAGCGATAGATACTGTATCTCACGTACATGTGCAAAATAACCTAACTTCATGATTCAACCATTTTTTGCCGTAAAAGTAAAAAGTACGAATTTGAAAAAATAGTTTAGTTTAGTCAGAGGAATGTGTACATCGAATTCCATGATTCTAGCTGCTGTCATTTGGTTGGTACCATTTTTATCCCCTTTTTCCTATTTTACCCCCTTAAGAGTACGAATATCTAAAATCTCTTTATTGTACGTGTCTACGCAATTAGAGGGGTGTACACACCGAATTTTATCATTCTAGCTGTAGTCGTTTAGTAGGTACTATTTTTATCTCTCTGTACCCATTGTATCCCTTGAAAGTACGAATTTGGAAAAACTTTTTAGTTTTGTGTCTACGCAGTCAGGGGAATGTATACACCGAATTTCATGACTCTAGCTGCGGTCATTGGGTTGGTACTATTTTTATCCCCTTTTGCCATTTTAACCCCAAAAAATTCGTTTATTTTACGAGTCTACGTAATCAGAGGAATGAATACACCGAATTTCATTATTCTAAGTGCCATTGGTACCATTTTTATCCCTCTATTCCCATTTTACCCCTTAAAAGTACGAATTTGGAAAAATACTTTTATATTATGCCTCTACTCAGCTGGAGGAAGGTACACACCAAATTTCGTGTTTCTAGCTGTTGTCGTTTAATAGGTACCATTTTTATCCCTTTTTGCCCCATTTCACCCCCTACGAATAAAAATTACTTTATAGTGCACGTTTTTGTTATGGGGGGAATGCGCATACCCGATATCAAGTATGTGCAAGTAGACACATTGAAAAAATATGCTTAAATACTCTAATATAAAGAGTGATTTTTTTGAGGTTAGGATTTTCATGCATTAGTATTTGACAGATCACGTGGGATTTCAGACATGGTGTCAAAGAGAAAGATGCTCAGTATGCTTTGACATTTCATCATGAATAGACTTACTAACGAGCAACGCTTGCAAATCATTGAATTTTATTATCAAAATGCGTGCTCTGTTAAGAAAGTTCAGAAAGAAAGAAATTGTGTTCAGCGACGAAGCTCATTTTTGGCTCAATGGGTACGTAAATAGGCAGAATTGTCGATTTTGGAGTGAATATCAGCCAGAAGCATTGCAAGAGCTACCAATGCATCCAGAAAAAGTCACAGTTTGGTGCGGTTTATGGGCTGGTGGCATCATTGGACCGTACTTCTTCAAAGATGATGCGAATCGTAACGTAACTGTGAATGGTGAGCGCTACCGTGAGATGATATCCAACATTTTTTTGCCCAAAATGGAAGAACTGAACTTGGTTGACATGTGGTTTCAACAAGATGGCGCTACATGCCACACAGCTCGCGATTCTATGGCCATTTTGAGGGAAAACTTCGGAGAACAATTCATCTCAAGAAATGGACCGGTAAATTGGCCACCAAGATCATGCGATTTGACGCCTTTAGACTATTTTTTGTGGGGCTACGTCAAGTCTAAAGTCTACAGAAATAAGCCAGCAACTATTCCAGCTTTGGAAGACAACATTTCCGAAGAAATTCGGGCTATTCCGGCCGAAATGCTCGAAAAAGTTGCCCAAAATTGGACTTTCCGAATGGACCACCTAAGACGCAGCCGCGGTCAACATTTAAATGAGATTATCTTCAAAAAGTAAATGTCATGGACCAATCTAACGTTTCAAATAAAGAACCGATGAGATTTTGCAAATTTTATGCGTTTTTTTAAAAAAAAAAGTTATCAAGCTCTTAAAAAATCACCCTTTATTAACCCATAATAACGGTTTTTTTAGTCCTTGTGAGGGACAAATTTTTCCCTTTTGCCCGATTTCGTCCAGCTTCAATCCCAACCGATCTACGACTATAAGACGTATATATGGAAAATTTGTACGCCCTAGCTCCTTTCGTTTAGATGCTAGCGTGCTTTCAACAGACGGACGGACGGACATGGCTAGATCGTATTAGAATTTTATGACGATCAAGAATATATATACTTTATAGGGTCTCAGGTCGATATTTCAAGGTGTTACAAACGGAATGACAAAGTTAGTATACCCCCATCCTGGAGGTGGAGGGTATACAAATAAATCATTACTATTGGCCACCACTATTGCATTGACCAATATTGCGGATTTGAAAAAATAATTCCCGTATACCAGGAAATGAAAAGTACGGGAAACGCAAACAGTGGTTGGCAGGCATAGTTAGAATGTATAAATAATAGAATACTATACTAAGGAAAAAAGTAGCGTGTCATAGTATGACGCAGTCATATCTTTGCCGCTTAAATACTTCTTTTAATTTGTTTCTGTGTTTCATTTCATTCATAATCTATTAAATTAACTAACATCGTTCGAGACGTACACGAAAATGTATGCGTGTCGGTATATTGTGGTCATAAGTTATCCGTTCATAAAATTAATTTGTTTGAGGGATTTTGGATTTGTTGAAACCTCAGAGTCGTAAGTCAAATTTGGAGAATTGTTGATCATTAATAATGCCGCCAGCATATAAAGAGTTGAATGAATATTAAAATAATGAATAATAGCAATAAATAAAAACGAAATAATGATGAATGAATTTCGATCGTAGTAGTAAACCATTAAGTTCCCCTGTACTGGACATCAAACATTCAAAGCTATGTATTTGTAGATTTTAGCAAAAAAATATATATTTCTGTAGCAAATAATGATTGGTGTGACTATTTATATTGTGAGTCCGAAAAATCAACTGGAACCTAACAAGCCAGCTGATTTTTGGGGTTGTTTTCATGAGCGTTTAGCTCACAGACGGCTTGATCTAGGAACGAAATACTTTTTAAATCTAAATTAAACAATCTAAACTTTATTTCAATGGGGTGACTAGAAGTTATTTGTTTATGTGTATAGACCATGATCCAGCCTAATGTATATTAGAACAGTAAGACCCATAAAATATATTTTGTTCGAAAATTTCAACCGTCTGTTTTGAAAGCTAAATAAGGATTTTTACCAATTAATAGTGATTGGTGCATCTTCCACACCTAGTATCCCTCCTTTATCACTTACATTTAAATATATTATACACTGAAAGAATTTTCCTTCATAATATTTATGAAGCGATTTCATAAAAGCTTTTTCATAAATTTAGTGAATTTTTTCTTAATATGTATGAAAACTTCATAAATAAAATGAAATGTTTCATACAATTTTGCGTTAAGAGTTGCGTTAATGACTGAGTGACTGACTGACTTATCATTGACCAGCCCCCAGACCAAACGGCTGAAGCCAGGGTCATGAAATTTTCGGGGTAGTTCACAAATATGACATAGACGTCGACTAAGAAAGGGTTTTAAGAAACTCATACTTTTAGGGGGTAAAATGGCCCAAAAAGGGTTAAACATCGAATCTTCGTCCTGACTAAACGGCAGTAGCTATAAACATGAAATTCGGTCAGTTCCTTGAAATGACCATGCAGACGAGCTGCAAATAGTGATTTTTCGAAATTTGTACTTTTAAGGGAGGAAAGAGACAAAAAGGGATAAAAATGGTACCGAATTGCAGCTAGAATCGTGAAAATCGGTATTTACATTCCTCTGACAACGCAATATAAATTGATTTTTCGAAATTTTTACTTATAAGGGGTGAGCGGAACAAAAAGGGATAAAAATAGTACCAACTAAAGTATTGTAGCTAGAATCGTGAAATTTGGTATGTAAATTCCTCTCACCACATAGAAGCGCAATATAAATGCATTTTGGTACTTTTAAGGGTTGCGCGGGGAAAAAGGGATAAAAATGGTACCAACTAAAGTATTGCAGCTAGAATCTTGAAATTTGATATGTAAGTTCTTCTGACCATGTAGAAGGGCAGCAAAATTGGATTTTTCAAAATTTGTACTTTTAAGGGTTGCGAGAGACAAAAAGGGATGAAAATGGTACTAATTTAAGTATTGCAGCTGAAATCGCGAAATTTTGTGTGTAAATTCCTCTCACCACATAGAAGCGGAATATAAATGCATTTTGTACAGTTAAGGGTTGCGCGGCACAAAAAGGGATAAAAATGGTACCAACTAAAGTATTGCTGCTATAGTCGTGAAATTTGGTATATAAATTCTTCTCGCCACATAGAAGCGCAATATAAGTGAATTTTGTACTTTTAAGGGTTGCGCGGGACAAAAAGGGATACAAATGGTACCAACTAAAGTATTGCATCTAGAATCTTGAAATTTGATGTGTAAGTTCTTCTGACGATGTAGAGCGCAGTGAAATTGAATTTTTCGAAATTTGTACTTGTAAGAAGTGAACGGGACAAAAAGGGATAAAAATGGTACCAACTATAGTATTGCTGCTATAGTCGTGAAATTTGGTATATAAATTCTTCTGACCACATAGAAGCCCAATATAAGTGAATTTTGTACTTATAAGAGGTGAGCGGGACAAAAAGGGATAAAAATTGTACCATCTAAAGTATTGCAGCTAGAATCTTGAAATTTGATATGTAAGTTCTTCTGGCCATGTAGAAGCGCAGTAAAATTGGATCTTTCGAAATTTGTACTTATATTAGGTGAGCGGGGAAAAAACGGATACAAATGGTAACAACTACAGTATTGCAGCTAGAATCTTGAAATTTGGTATGTAAGTTCTTCTGACCATGTAGAAGCGCAGTGAAATTGAATTTTTCGAAACTTGTACTTATAACAGGTGAGCAGGGCAAAAAGGGATACAAATAGTACCAACTAAATTTTATAGCAAGAATCGTGAAATTTGATATGTAAGTTCCTCTGACCATGTAGAAGCGCCATCAAAATGGATTTTTTTTCGAATAAAAGGCTCTGCTGTTGTAATTTTTTGTTAAAAACTGGGTAGAAAGTTATAAAAAATATATATACGAAATGAGTTCAGCTAAAACAGTGCACATCGACAAGCACATTCCTTTGACTGTATATGAGTGCTATGTTTCCAATTTACTATTTTAGAAAAGAAAATCAAATAAATACTATGCTAAAACAGAGACGGATAAAACTAATAACAAATACCTGGCTTCTTCGCGTGCGAAGCAGCGGGTACTGCTAGTATTTCATAAAACAAAATTGTTGAATTAGTTTAGTAAGATCTTACTTAGTTTCATAAGATCAAAGAAAGATTTCATAGTATTAAAGAAACAATTCTTAAATATTATGAAATATGCCATAACCAATAAAATATTTGTGTTATGAAATGTCTTCATAAATATAAAGAAGGATTTCATAGTTTTTATGAAATGTTCCATAACTTACAATTACATTTTTAGTGTGTCGACTTTATTCGTTGAATGCTAGCAATTCTCATTTGTACTCTGTTAACTCTGACATAAGTATTTACCCTAATTTATTATGGTGGTGTGTGTTGATTGGTTAGTCAACGAGTCAGACCTTTTTGTGCTTTTTGGTTTGTATTGGAAACTTCAGAATATACTATTTATGAAACTTTTTCATAAAATTAATGAATTTTTTTCATAAAATGAAAATGAATAAAAATGAAAATTTATTTATTTATGAAAATTTTCATACATCATATTATGAAAAATAATGAATTTTTATGACAAAAGTTCTTCGAATGAAGAACTTCATTTCATAGTTTCTAAGAAATGTTTCATACATTCTATGACACTTTTCATTGATTTGTGTTTTATGAAACATATTGCATACATTTTATAAAATGTTTCTTTGGCGACTTTTTAATGAAAATTTTCACTGAGGTTAAGACAATAAATATTATGAAGATAATTCTTGCAGTGTAGGTGCTAGTTTGATACCTGGAGTTGGATGTATCTTTATTTTTTGTTCACTAATTTTCTGGGTTATTGAACAATATTTTATTGCTCGAGTGATCACGACACATTTCTTTTGAAAATAATTCAATGAATATAGTATCAACAACATTTTCCAAACAAATCCCACAATAGGTTAACAAAAAACTTCATAAAAATCCATCCAAGACATAAGACTAGTTTGACATCAACACAACGATCAGAAAAGGATGAAGTGTTAGACGGATGGCGAGCACAGAGAAGCAACATTTTTCGATTGCTTCGCGAAGCTCGTATTGAATGTTGGTTAGTAGGGGAGAATTCAATAATATGTCCCCACTATTGGTTTGTAATAGTGATCTACAAAAACCGGATAATTGCCTTCGCAAAAAAAAAAAAAAAAAAAAACAAAAATGAAAAAATCATGAACTGAAAGCAAACAATGAAATAAATAAATGAAGATCACTTGTACGCTTTGCCAGCGGCAACATCAGCATGCATCTGATGCAGCACAACAGCGCAGTAAGAAGCTGTAACCAACCGCAGGCAAAATAGTCAAATATCGAGTGCACTTGCGCACAGTGAGTGTCATCTAAAGTAGTACAGCATGCATTGTCTACAGTATAAAAAGAAGAATATATTGGTGAACTTACTTAGGAGCTTATTAGGACAAAAATCAAAAATGTTATAAAACAAGTAAGTAAACTTCAGTCGGCTAAACCGACTTATATATACCCTCACTCTCAGAGAACATAAGATATAAGGAATAAAATTGTATGTAGGGCAGGATAATTTATGTAGGAGGCTCGTGGCACATGATCCAAGCTTCCACATTTATAAAACAATTGTAAAAACATGATCAAATATAAAGTCATAGTCGATTCCATGCACCAGTATATAAGTTATAAAGGATTTAATATTACGTAGGAGTGAGACAATTGTGTGGGAGGTACAAGAAAGGGCGTGGCTAAAACGTAAATAGTTTTTAGGATGATTTTGACTACCCGTATGGATGTTATATCGGTTTTGTAACCAAAGATTATGTCACTTTGTGTGGAAGGTACCAGAAGGGTTGTGCCAATATCACCACAATTTCATGCGAATGGAACCACTAAAAAAGCATTGCTAAATATCAAATTTCACAGTATCAATATAGAAGTTATAACAGCCTTAAATTTATATAGTTTTGCGTGATATGTTTGGGAGGTACTGGAATAAGCGTGGCAAAACCCGTGATATTTAATACACTTAAAGTGATTATAGAAACATTATCAACTAAAACAAGTAAAAACGGCGTTAAGTTCGGCCGGGCCGAACTTTATATACCCTCCACCATGGATTGCATTCCACAGAGGTTGTCGGTTTTCGTAGAAGTGCAGTAATATTACAGGAAAATATAATTTTTTTAATATAGCCAAACCGAAACACATGCAAATATTGAAAAAATGATTTTATAAATAAATATAATATTTTAATTACTTCAAACCACGCTTATATGGTAATGCTACCAATACGTCAATTCAAAAAATAAATATTCTTATATTTATATTTTCAAAAATATTTTCAAGGCCATAAATATTGGTAGATAGTGGGTGCTACAGTTGGTTGTATTTCCATTCTATTTGAATTCCAAAAGTACAAATTTTGAAAATCCATTATCAGACGTGCATAGTGCAAAATAACCTAACTTCATGTTTGAACCAATTTTTGCCGTAAAAGAAAAAGTACGAATTTGGAAAAAAACTTTTTATTTTGCGTGTCCATGATTCCAGCTGCGCCCATTTGGTTGGTACCATTTTTACCCCTTTGACGTTTCTACGCAATTAGAATTTTATCATTCTAGCTGTAGCCGTTTAGTTGGTACTATTTTTATCCCTCTGTACCATTGTATCTAGGGTTTGGGGTTTCCCGGACTTTTTTCATTTCCCGGGAAAACGGGAATAAAAAATTTCATTCCCGGGAATCCCGGGAATTCCCGGGAAAAATTAATTTATTTATAGGTATGTCCAATATGGTTTAAAATATCAACATTTAATAACTGGTGTGTTTATTTTCAATACTGTCATATTACAATTTAAAAACGAATGTTATTGTCAAAATGTTTTACAAATTATTTTTCATTTTACTTTACACCTTTTCAAGATTATATTCGGAACATACAAATTTATATTGAGAAATGTATATTCATATTAGGAACATATAAATTCATAATGGGTGATGTAAATTTATAATAGGAACATGTTAATTCATAATGAGAAATATAAATTCATAATGAAAATTGTTAATTTAATTTAATTTACCATTTCATAATGAAATATACAAGTTTGTAATCAGAAAATCCAAATTCATAATCAGAAAATACGTTTTCATATTCAGAAAATATGAATTCATAATGAACAAATGAGAACATTGATAGAATATGTGTTTCTACGAAAATACCTATAGAAAAACGTACATACATAGCTTCGATTACAAATTTTAAAGTTCCTGATTATGAATTTATATTTTATGAATATATATTCCTGAATAAGAATTTATATTTTCTCACTTTATATTTTTATATCTCTTTATCAATTTGTATGTTCTTATTATGATTTTATATCTCTCAATATGAATGTACATTTCACATTACGAATTTAGAGTGCTGATTGTGAATTATCATGCTCCTATTATGAATTTACATTTCCTGTTATGAATTTAAATTTCTCATCATGAACTTACATATTCTGATTATAAATTACATTTTCTCATTATAAACTTGAAAAGGTGTAGACTAATCGTCAGAATTGGACATTTATATCGCAGGTAGAAGTGACTGACACCTACACTAGATTCAAAATTGAAAACGATTAAGGAAACAAATAACTCACCTTACGGAGAATCTTATGACACATTTAATTTAGAATATTCATTCGTCTGGAGACAAAAATATTTTATAGAAACAGGGGGGAATATTCTAAACTTTAAATAGAAACATAACAAATTAATTTAATAAATTCATAAAAAATAAAAATATTGAAATAGTCCAGTCATTAATTCTTACAAATGGCCATTGAAATACGCCGTTCTCTTGAAAGTTTCCAGGCGAACAATTTTTATTGTATTCCTATTTTTAGACCATTTCTTTCTGGCTACATATGTAAAGTAAATTGTTCTTGAAGAATATGTTCACCTCGATTCGAAAACAAGAAAATTTACATTATGTAAGCTATAGTATTGTCGACATGATATTTTTATTTCACAATAAAGATCCTGCAAATAGCCTCACAAAAAGTTTTTATTCCCCTAGCTGGGTTTCGCATAAAAAAGTTTTGTTTGTAGTAATATAATATAAAAAAACTCAACAAATACTTATTATTGTCAGTAATGTAAATACATATATGAATTTGAAATACATCTAAAAATTCGTGTACTAACCAAATTGATTGATTGATTGTTATTTTTATTTAACAGTTTCGTGATTTACATTTGTTTCTAAGATATAAAGAGTTTAGGAAAATAATTCCTTTTCTACTTAGTAATACAATTTAGAGTTTTTTCAACAGCATGAGTTATGTATTCACAATGTGTTTTAAGATGGGAAAGGAAAAATATATAAAACCTTTTTTGAAAAGTATATGACTAGATAGTTGATTTTACTTAAAAACTAAATTATGCTGAGACAAGTTCATTGATATGAGCATACTGCGAAGATTCGCATCTTAGGTCGAAATTTAACTTCAGTTTTACAATTTTATCTTTTACGAGTTGAAAACCGGATAGGGTGTGCAGTCTTTGTGTCGAATAGTGCCATGGTAGGTTAAATACACTAGTCAACAGTCAAAATGTACTCGGGATGCGATAATTTTTTCTGTGTAGATAACCTTGACATGAGCTCGAAAAACGCAATAAAATTTTTTTTTCGTTTGGTTTTTTTTTTATTATTTTTTTTTTAAATTTTAAAAATTTTTTTTTGGTTAATTTGTTTCGTCCGGCATAACTCGGGAACCACTAGCCCGATTTAATTGAATTAAATTTTAAAAAATTTAAAATTACAATTCCCTTAATCTGTTCATATATTGTTTTCCTATACAAGCAACAGTTTCCAAGTTAAAAATGAATATATAAAGGAAAAAACTTATTTTTTGCCTAAAGATTTAATTTTTTTTTTTTAAATCCATAAAAAATCCAAAATGAAAAAAATGTCAAATCTTATTACTTTTACGTAAAGTCACATAACCTATGAGCAAAATGAGACAAAGATCATGAAAATCGATGCACGCGTTTCGCTTTTATTCGCAATTGAGTAAAGGTATGAATTTCAAAAATTTGCTCGACATATGCACAACTTTGTCTATGGTAAGGTTTTTTCTTTTTTTTTTATTCTCAGAATTAACAAAACGGAATAAACAAAGGGTTATTTAATTTTTATGATTGCGTAAGCAAAGTAATAAACGCTAATAAATGTGCGTGAACAATTAAAAGGAAAAAAGGAAAGGGGACTTTTTTAATTATTTGGGTTTTCCGTTGGCTACCTGTATGATTTTTTTACAGAAATGCAACCCACATTTAAGGGTGGTCATTATTCGGAAAATTTAAGACTCACACATGGTGAAACAGGTATGTAGCCACCGTAAAAAAATATACACCCATTTATAAGTACCTGTCAGTAAAATACTAAACAATACACAGTATAAATAGGTCTTCATTGATCGATTTTACTCATTCAACAAGTGTCGACGAACGCGATAGTTAAAATGAGCAAACGTTCGCGAGGATTTGAATGCAATGCCAATCCAAGTAATTTTTGTTACATGTGCGCCATGCTCGTCACTCACATCGCCCAGGTTGTCCGGAAAGAAGTCCAAGTGCGAGTGTAGAAAATGTATCTTAAGCGACATATTTGCTCTAATTTTTTTATAATTTTGGAGTAGTTGTTCGACGATCTCTCTGTAATTTGAGCTTTTGTTGTTTCCAAGAAATCCGGAAACAATTTGCCGAAATGAGTTCCAAGTTGCAGCTTCATTTGGTGATAAAATGTGCTCAAACTGTTGGTCTTGCAACAACTTTTTAATTTGCGGACCGTCGAAAACGCCTTCCTTAATCTTTGCCGATGAAAGGTGAGGAAAAATGGTTTTTAAATAGGCGAACGCTTCGCCATCTTTGTTGATAGCTTTCACGAAGTTTTTTATGACTCCGAGCTTTATGTGAAGAGTTGGGAGAAAAACATTTTCCTTTTTTATGAGTGGTGTATATTTCACGTTGTCGCTGCCGGGGATGAAGTTAACTCTTTCTGTCCAACTCCTCCTGGTGTAATGATGTTGACGATCGCGGCTGTCCCAAAGGCAGAGTACTTGTGAATCCACCTTGTAATCCACAAAGGATACCGATAACCTTAAGGTCGGCACAAACTTTCCAATCGTGCCTCTCATAGTTAAGGCACTTTAGTAGATTGTCCATGACTTCGTATGTTTCCTTGGTGTCAACGGCATGAGCAATTGGAATCGAAGGTTTCTCGTTGCCGTTGTGCAGTAAAATTGCTTTAAGGCTCTGCTTGTTGCTGTCGATGAAAAGACGCCACTCTCCTGGATCGTAAGAGTACCCGAGTTCACCAAATAATCCGGGAATATCCTTACAAAAACAGATGTTGTCTTTTTTTGTGTAGTACCTTGCGTATGGTTCATGACGCTTCCTGTAGATTGTTGTCACCACACCAGGAGCCAAGAAACCGAACTGTTGCATGCGCGATGCATGCAACTCTGCATCTTCCTTGGAGAGTTTCAATTCTCTAACCCAATCGTTCAGTTCTGCTTGGGAACATAAGCGTTGACCTCCATGCAATGTATATGTTGACTCGCATTCTGATGTGGTTTCTACTGTCTCCGGATCTGATGTTGGATGTATCGCCTCATTATTAGATGCCCATCTTGAAACGGACGGTTGCGGGTCCACTGGTTCTTCGGAAAATGGCACTGGAAAATTCACTGTTGAAACAGCAGCGTAAGTCCATCGTATATTTTTTCCCACGCCTGTTTTTTTGCTAAGACAGAAGTAGCAATCTGTTACATGGCAAAGCGGAGCTCTCCAAAGCATTGGCATGATGATTCTCGGCTGTCGTCTGAAAGAATTTCAATAATAAGTTATATATGTTCTTGAATTTCGTAATCTACACTTACCTTGAGTCAGCTAGCTGTACGTAGCACCTTGGACATAGAGCACTTGGTGTCCACCGCTCATCTATGTTTGAGACCTTTAAATTGAATCTCTCTTCAAATGAATCTCTCAATTTAGGTGAAAAACAACGCTTGTTTTTTTCAGAAACGTATTCTCCGCACATGTAACAAAAATTACTTGGATTGGTATTGCATTCAAATCCTCGCGAACGTTTGCTCATTTTAACTATCGCGTTCGTCGACACTTGTTGAATGAGTAAAATCGATCAATGAAGACCTATTTATACTGTGTATTGTTTAGTATTTTACTGACAGGTACTTATAAATGGGTGTATATTTTTTTACGGTGGCTACATACCTGTTTCACCATGTGTGAGTCTTAAATTTTCCGAATAATGACCACCCTTAAATGTGGGTTGCATTTCTGTAAAAAAAATAATACAGGTAGCCAACGGAAAACCCAAATAATTAAAAAAGTCCCCTTTCCTTTTTTCCTTTTAATTGTTCACGCACATTTATTAGCGTTTATTACTTTGCTTACGCAATCATAAAAATTAAATAACCCTTTGTTTATTCCGTTTTGTTAATTCTGAGAATCAAAAAAAAAGAAAAAACCTTACCATAGACAAAGTTGTGCATATGTCGAGCAAATTTTTGAAATTCATACCTTTACTCAATTGCGAATAAAAGCGAAACGCGTGCATCGATTTTCATGATCTTTGTCTCATTTTGCTCATAGGTTATGTGACTTTACGTAAAAGTAATAAGATTTGACATTTTTTTTCATTTTGGATTTTTTATGGATTTTAAAAAAAAAAAATTTAAATCTTTAGGCAAAAAATAAGTTTTTTCCTTTATATATTCATTTTTAACTTGGAAACTGTTGCTTGTATAGGAAAACAATATATGAACAGATTAAGGGAATTGTAATTTTAAATTTTTTAAAATTTAATTCAATTAAATCGGGCTAGTGGTTCCCGAGTTATGCCGGACGAAACAAATTAACCAAAAAAAAATTTTTTAAATTTTTGAAATTCATACCTTTACTCAATTGCGAATAAAAGCGAAACGCGTGCATCGATTTTCATGATCTTTGTCTCATTTTGCTCATAGGTTATGTGACTTTACGTAAAAGTAATAAGATTTGACATTTTTTTTCATTTTGGATTTTTTATGGATTTTTAAAAAAAAAAAATTAAATCTTTAGGCAAAAAATAAGTTTTTTCCTTTATATATTCATTTTTAACTTGGAAACTGTTGCTTGTATAAGAAAACAATATATGAACAGATTAAGGGAATTGTAATTTTAAATTTTTTAAAATTTAATTCAATTAAATCGGGCTAGTGGTTCCCGAGTTATGCCGGACGAAACAAATTAACCAAAAAAAAAAATTTTTTAAATTTAAAAAAAAAAATAATAAAAAAAACCAAACGAAAAAAAAAAATTTATTGCGTTTTTCGAGCTCATGTCAAGGTTATCTACACAGAAAAAATTATCGCATCCGGAGTACATGAAATTTTTTTCAATTTGTTGAGTAGTGATATCATTTTGAGTAATTTGTTCTGTGAGATCTGAAGTTTTCGCATGTGAGAGTTTGCCGTCGAGGACCATAGTGGGGCGCAGTAGAAGAATATTGGTAAGAATATCGCTTTTAGAACCAATTTCTTGTTGTCTTCATTTAGTTCAGATTTTCTGTGTATTAATGGATACATCATCCTAGTGATTTTATTCACTTTGTTTACTATATAAGAGATATGGTCACCAAAATTAAGTTTTTTATCAAGAATGACTCCCAAATATTTAACATTTGTTTCCCAAGCTATGTTGTGATTGAGAAAACAAAGTGGGGTTTGTGGCACGTAACTTGATTTCCTTTTCCTTGTAAAATATATTGCTTGCGTTTTATCGGGATTTACAAGAATATTCCATTTATTAAAATAGTCGTTTAATGTAGACAAGCCTGTTTGTAAATTGTTTGAAATATTACTCGAATAAGTATCTGCGCTTATTATTGAAGTGTCATCGGCGAATATAGAGGTAATGCAATTATTTAAATTCGGAATATCTGCAGTGAATATATTATATAAAATTGGTGAAGGGCAAGATCCTTGAGGACATCCGCTAGGAATGCTTAGTTGCCGAGAGTGAATACCGCCAATGTACACACTAAATGTTCTGTCTTCTAAGAAACTCTGAACTATTTTTATGATTTCCAATGGAAAGCCAAATTTGTTTAATTTAAAAATTAATCCGTTGTGCCACACACAATCAAATGCTGATTTTATGTCTAGCAGGACCATACCTGTGGATAACGATTTTTTAAAATTTTCGTGTACCAAATTTCGTATTTTCGTAAGACACGTATTGTGCCCTTTTCTGAAACCAAACTGTTGTTTTGGTAAGATATTTTTATCGTCGATGAAGTCCATAAGTTGGCGCTGTATGACTTTTTCTAAAATTTTGCTTACAGACGAAAGCAAACTTATAGGTCTGTATGATTTTGGATCATGGGGAGGTTTTTGCAGTTTTTGTAGAGGTATAGTTTTGGACCTTTTCCATATACGTGGAAAGTAGCACAATTTAAGGCATGAATTTATTATTTTTGTGAGCAAGATTATGCCGTTTTTAGGTAACATTTTTAGGCATTTATTGCTTATTCCGTCGGCGCCTGGTGCTTTTTTATTTTTCATCGTTGTAATAATATTTGATATATTTTGTGATGATACAATTGGTACAATTTGCGGGTTTAGATGTGCTAAGTAGGTTTGATTCGCAATGCTATTTACCTCAACGATGGTGCCAGGATCGCTTAGATTTGAAGAATTCGAATGATTCTTTAAGAATTGGTCGGCTAGAACTTCACATTTTTCTTCATGTGTATAATAAATTTTGTTGTTATGTTTTAGTGTTGGTATAACTCTGGACTTTTTCTTCAAAATTTTGGATATATTCCAGAAGGGAGAGGATGCCTTATCCAACGTCGACAGCATATTGCCCCAGTTTTTATTGCGAAAATCCGACAATTTTTCTGAAATTCTTTTGTTGATCGCATTCATTTGCAGTCTATCGTTGACATCTCTGTACCTCTTCCAATTTCTTTTATATATATTTCTGAATTGAATTAGTTCTTTAATATAATGTGGAATAGGCTTTCCCTTAGGAGTATTTGTCCGTTTTGGCATACTAATACTTATTGCAGAGTTAATAAGTTCATTAAAATTGACTATCATATTGTCAATTTCCTCTTCGGCCATTATTTCTTCGTGTGTAACTCTAGCATTCCTCGTGATGTGGTCCTTGTAGCGTCTCCAGTTTGCCTTGTTGAAATCATAATACCAATTCTCCGTTAGATCGATTTTTAAGTTAACATCAGTTATTATTGGGAGATGGTCAGAAGAGAGGTTGTTAAGTGCTTTCACAGAGCGCAGATATTGAGGAACGTTCGTTATGAAAAAATCTAAAGTTAATATATGTGCATTCGAGAGGGAACACTACATGACACTGATTTGTTTGAAGTTTATCAAAAAGAAGATTTCCCCAAGTATTGTTTCTTTGACAACCCCAACAATTATGCCTACAGTTGAAATCACCTCCTAGTAAGTAATTTTCAGACGTCGACAGTTTACGAAGATCTGACAAAAAATCTTGTTTCCGTTGATTATTACTTCCACAATTACCACCAGGGAAATAACATGCGAATATGTCTATAACTATGTCATTATAGTATTCCTGAACACCAATGTTTTCAATGCTTGCTGTAGTTTTGGGACTCAATAATTTGTGGCGTATGTTTTTCCTTAATAAAACGGCTACGCCTCCTCCCCTTCTTTGATGACGATCGTAACGGTAGCAGTAAAATTGTTGATTTTTTATTGAAACACTATTGTCCAGCCATGTTTCACATAAGAAACATATGTCGATTTTATATACGTCTAAAAATTGATACAGTTCTTCTATTTTATTTCGAACACGTCGAGCATTCCAAGAAATAATTTTCAATGTTTCGTTCAATGTAAGAATTTGAAAGCTAGTTCTGTGATGACCTCAAATTGGTCAAATCTAGTTTTGCAATTTCTTAATTTGGAAATTAATTCAAATGTAAGATTTTTCAATTCGTCAATTGAAAATAAATCATTATTGTTTTCATTTTGTCGCAAATTCGACCAATTATTTGTTAGAGGTGTGCCCTGGTTTAAGGGATTTGGAAAGTTTTGGTTATAACTTGATGTTAATGTTGGTACACGATTTGCTTGAATGCGAACAATCTTTTTTGGTTTTGTTCGCTCTCTTATTTCCATATAGGTTTGTCTACTCGGACATTCCTGAGAAAGTGCCTTATGAGGACCATTACAATTGGCGCATTTTTGTATATTAACTTTACATTCTGTCGTTTTGTGGTTTCCGGCACAGTTCGCACAGAACGTTTTAACATTACATCTGCTCGAGCATCTGGTATTCCCATTTAACCTTAATGTAGTTAATAGCCGAGTGATTTTCTCTTAGCTCTTTCATTGTAACGGTTTTGCGTTCAAAGTAAACCACGTATATTATTTGTTCGTCTCTATTGTTGGCCTGTTTTCTAACAATTATTTTGACGTCCATACATTTCAAACCTTTTTGAATCAGTAGGGTTTTTATTACTTGTGGATCTGCTTTATCATATCCAAGAAGAATAGCTTTGTAGGGCTTGTCATTTCTTGTTGCGTAAGTGAAAAATTCAAATTCAAATTGGGTGGTTAATTTTTCACGAACCAAATTAAAGTCTTCCATAATGGTACAGAATAATTTCAAGCCAATTGACATTTTTCTCAATGAGTACTTTTTAATGCTCAAAATCCTACACATTTCATGCAACTGTTCAATCTTGCATTTGAGTATGGTTATAGGTGGAACTTTTATTTTAAGCACGATTACTGTATTATCGATGATAGTCTCATCCTCAATTTCGTCATCGACCGTTTGTAACGGCTGATAATAGTTTTGGCTCTCTGTTCTCTGAGAACCGGATGGTTTGTTCTTTTTACTCATATTGCGATCATGAGAAACGGCATCCTCCGCTCGAGAACGCTTAATTTTGTTGTTTTTTGAAGTAGTTATATGAATAACTGTTAGTAGTCTTATGCTCGATAATTGCCAATGACACAAAAAACACGTCTCAACCAGTGAAGTAAAAGAACAAGACTGACATCTAAAAATTCCAATTTATATAGTAACATTAAATTATTGATTAACATAATAAATAAATTATTTTTTTAATATTTCCCGTATTCCCGGGAAATTGAAAATTTTTTCCCGGGAATTCACATCCAAATTTTTCCGGGAATTCCCGGGAAAAACGATTCGGGAGTTCCCGGACTCCAAACCCTAATTGTATCCCTTGAAAGTGTTAATTTCGAAAAATTCGTCTATGTTCCCTGTCTACGCAGTCAGAGGAATGTATACTCCGAATTTCATGACTCTAGCTGCGGTCATTTGATTGGTACTATTTTTATCCCCTTTTTCATTTTAACCCCAAAAAGTACGAATTTTGAAAAATTCGTGTATTTTACTTATCTATGCAATCAGAGGAATGTATACACCGAATTTCATTATTCTAGGTACAGCCATATGGTTGGTACCATTTTTATCCCTCTATTCCTATTTACCCCTTAAAAGTACGAATTTGGAAAAAATACATTTATATTATGTATCTACTCAATTAGAGGAATGTACACACCGAATTTCGTGTTTCTAGCTGTTGTCGTTTAATATGTACCATTTTTATCCCTTTTTTGCCCCATTTCACCCCTACAAATAAGAATCACTTTATGGTGCACGTTTTTTCTATAAGGGGAATGCGCATACCAAATATCAAGCAAATATAAACAGACATATTCAAAAAACATGCTTAAATA
Organism: Polietes domitor; assembly: GCA_947397865.1. NCBI lineage: Eukaryota > Metazoa > Arthropoda > Insecta > Diptera > Muscidae > Polietes > Polietes domitor. Next base: position 97,087,504 of record OX377621.1, on the reverse strand, counting down.
CGCTAAAATATTAGGGATTATTATGGGTATTTTTAGTCCTTGTGAGGGAAAAATTTTTCCCTTTGGGCCGATTTCACCCCATTTCAATCCCAACCGATCTACGACTATAAGACGCATTTATGGAAAATTTGAACGTTCTAGCTCCTTTGGTTTAGATGCTAGCGTGCTTTCAACAGACGGACGGACGGACATGGCTAGATCGTCTTAGAATTTTATGACGATCAAGAATATATATACTTTATAGGGTCTCAGGTCGATATTTCAAGGTGTTACAAACGGAATGACAAAGTTAGTATACCCCCATCCTGGAGGTGGAGGGTATAAAAATATAACTGATTGTGTTTATCCGTGTGGATGTTATTTGAGTTTTAATTTAACATTGAAATATGGCCCATTTGTGTGGGTGGTACCAGAAGGGCGTGGCAATTTCGCCCATCTTGAACTTAAACTAAGTTTGGGTAGAATATTACGATGTGCAAAGTTTGAATTGATTCCTTAACACCTTTTGAGAGTTATCGTGTACACCAGTCAGACGGACGGACATGGCTCAAACACCTTAAAAAGATGTGAAATGGATTTGGTCCAAACATACTTAGAGTATTAAGTCACTCCTTCAATGCGTTACACTTTTTTTCCGTCCCAAATGAAATATTAGATTTAATCAATCTCTAGGTTAGTATTTAATTTTCAATATTACGTCTCTCATCGAGAGACACCCTCACGTTCGTGAGCTGACCACGTTCAAAATTGAAAAGAATTCAAGTTGATTATTAGATTATTCGGTTCACGAACGGACAATAATAAATGCGAACTATTTTGGGAGAACGCATAAAACAGACCAAACTTTAATTTTAGTCGTTTTTTTCTTCCTCGCAAGAGAAGCCACTCTAATATCTATGCGTTATGCTCCTCTTTTACTCTAAGTGTTCCTAACTGAAATATAACCTGATGTGGAAAATACGTATAAAATCGTACCGGAGGCCTGTTTGAGTGGGGTCTACAACAAAACAAGGTCCCACGTGCATTGGGGCAATATGAAAATTCATACTCATCTGATCACTTTAACAGCAGTTGTTCCAATGCGAAATAATCCATCATATGGAAATTTCATCAATATCCGATATAATAAGGCAGTTTTATGACGCTAATAATGAAAATTTTATAGCAGGTATTTCGAGATTAAATATAACGTGATCTGCAAATTTTGATCAAGATCCGATGACAAAAGCAAAGTTTACCGCAGTAATGGGATAAATCGGAGGGACATTTGTAGGGCCTATATAAATTGAAGGTTGTACCAAAACATGGACCCTAATTGAATTACACTTTCACGAAAGGTATTCTCAGTTAAAATATAATATGAAATACAAATTTTGATGAAGATCCGATGTAAGGTGCAATTTCTAGAGTGCTAATAGTGTAAACTGGGTGGTGGGGGTTCATTTGAATGGGGGTTTTATCAAAATATGAACCCATATATGTGTGTCATTCCATGTCAAGCGGTACGATTGTTCACCTCGATAACTGTGGTTGTTTTGAAAGTTTGTATATGTATTCTTCTCATAAAAATATTGTACGAGTTATGATCAATTTAACAGTGAAAAAATACTACTTTTCCAAAAAGGTGTGTTCATTCAATCGCCTGTAACTTTTGAAATCCTTGACCGATTTTAATGTGTCATACCTTGTTTTGAAGGCAATTTATTTAAAATTACTTTTAAAATGGTGAAGCGTTGTATTATTGACGGGTTAGATTTTCTAATTTTAATTCTTTTATTTTGATGATTACATTAATCCATTTTTGTGAAATTTTGAAGTAGTATTCTTACGTATCTTTTTAAGCGACTGTGTGAGTTTAAAAGTAATGAAATGATGGCTTCTATTTTTTACGATTTTTTTCGATTTTTACACAATCAACCAGAATTTCAGTGAAAAATCATCAGAACAATATTTTTTCTTTCATTATTTCATAAACACAAGGCATAACAAGTAAGGAAAGGCTAAAGTCGGACGGGGCCGACTATATGATACACTCCACTTTCTATCCGAATACAATCCAACTCGGTAAAAAGGTGAAAACGGGAAGAATTTTTGTACATATGTTTCCTAATCATAGGAAAATATGACCCGGCTCAATTTGACAAATCGAAAAGAATATTTGTATCGGGGCTATATCCAAACATGGAATAAAGTGACTAACTTTTCTTCCAGTTCAAATATAACGTGTTATGCTCACTTTGAAGAAATTCGGTAAAAATTAGTGTTTTCTGGGGGCGGAAAAAGTATCCGGGAGCGAAATTTGTATGTGAGCTATATGTAAATCTGACCCATTTCCACCATGGGTGAAATATCTTATATTTGTAATATAAACACGAATATAAGATATTTCGCCTAATTTGAAGAGGATCTGTTAAAATATGTGGCTTTTAGAGCAGAAAAAGTCAAATTGGGAGCGAAATTTTAATGGGAGCAATATATAAATCTTAACCGATCTGACCTATTTTCACCATAGGTGTTTCTAGTTGAAATATAAGATGTTTTGCCAAATCTGAAGACAATCTGATACAATATGTGGTTTCTAGAGCGAAAAAATTCAAATTGGTTGCGAAATTTGTATGGGAGGTATATATAAATCTGAACCGATCTAACACATTTTTACCACAGGTGTTTCTATTTGAAATATACGATGTTTTGCCAATATTGAAGAAAATCTGTTGTAATACATGGTATCTAGAGTGAAAAGACTCAAATCGGGAGTGAAATTCGTATGGGAGCTATATCTAAATCTAAACGGATCTTACCAGCTTTCACCACAGGTGTTCCTAGTTGGAGTCAAATTTAATGAAAATCCTGATATGATTTTTTTCGATATAGACACCACATATTTTACCCGATTTCTCTCAAATTTGGCACAGCACATTATAGACCAGCTAGCAATACCTATGGTCAAAGTGGGTAAGATCGGTTCAGATGTAGATATAACCCCACACAAATGTTGTTCCCAAATGTTTAACCGATTTTGGCCAATCTTTACATATTATATTTCACCTTTAAATATAGATGGTGAAAGGGTCACCACTTCGTGGACTAGGGTATTATAAGTTATTTCTCCGCCAAATGTTTGTAACACCAAAAAATAATCGAGCTAGACCCACCTTTTAGTATACGGATCGGCTTAGAATCGATTTAACGATGTATGTCTGTCCTTCTGTCCGTCTGATGTCCATTTAAGCTTGTTCACACTGTACAGGTCGCAATTGTTATCCGATTCTCATGAAATTTGGCAGAAGTTATTTTTTTGTCCATCAACGATTGGTATTGAATTTGCAGGAAATCGGTTCAGATTTAGATATATAAATATCCCTACAATTTACACTATTACTGCACTAGAATACACATTCTATATGGCATCATGACAACATTTTCAGGATCGTGTTATATTTGAACTACAAAAAGCTTAGGGGAAAGTGGACCACATAGGTCCACATAGGTGTTTTGATATAGCCCCCACACAAACGTACTTCCGATTTACAATATTACTGCTCTAAAATGCACATTTTACATCGGATCTTGATCAAATTTCCCACACAATGTTCCATTTAGACTAGAAACGCCTATTTTAAAGCCAGCTATATAGGTCAATGTTTTGGTATAGCCCCCATACAAATGGGCCCCCCGTTTACACTATTACCGCCCACATCTTACATTGGATATTGATAAAATTTTGCAGATTATGTTATACTTCAATAAATAATACCTACTTTGAAAGTAATCGATCTACTTTTTAATGTAGCGCCCTTACAAATGGGCCCCCATTTTTATTATCAAACTTCTATGAAAGTCAAATATGTGGGTCCATATTTTGGTAAAACCCCCATACAAATTGGTCCCCTATTCTACTCTATTATAGCTCTCGAACCTACATCGTGCATTGGATCTCCATACAATTTTGCAGATCATGTTATATTTCAGCTAAGAATACCTACTTTGAAAGTGATCTATACGGGCCCACTTCTTAATGTAGCGCCCTTACAAAAGGGCCCCCATTCTACTCTATTACAGCTCTAGAAACTACATCATGCATCGGGTCTTGATCAAATTTTGCAGATCATGATATATTTCAATTAGGAATACCAACCGTGAATGAGAACTATATAGGCACATGTTTTGGCATAGGCCCCAAGTGTTGTTATAGGACCCCATCAAATGTCCGTCCGAGTCATCCTATTACCGCTGTATAATCTGTCATTGGATCTTGACCAATTTTTTCAGATCATGTTATATTTACTTTACTCGGAATATCTGTCATAATATAACCTATCTTCATGGTTCTAGACATTTGCTCGCTACCAGTTTCATCAGTTTTCGCAAAAGAAAAAGAGTACGAATTTGGAAGAATATTTTTATTTTGCAGTGAAAGGAATTTATACACCAAATTCCATGATTTTAGCTGAATCCATGTGGTTGGTACAATTTTTAACTGCTTTTCCCATTTTACCCCCCTAAAAGTTCGAATTTCGAAAAATCCCTTTATTTGACGTGTCTACGCAATCAGAGGAATGCATACACCGTTTTTCATTATTCTAGGGGCAGCCGTTTGGTTGGTACCAATTTTATCCCTCTATTCCCATTTTACCCCTAAAAGTACGAATTTGAAAAAAAAATACTTTTACATTGTGTATCTACTCAATTAGAAGAATGTACACACCGAATTTCGTGTTTGTAGCTGTTGTCCTTTGATAGGTACCATTTTTATCCCTTTTTTGGCCCATTCCACGCCGTACGAAAAAGAATCACTTTATTGCGCACTTTTTTGTTGTAGGGGGACATATTGAAAAAACACGCTTAAATACTCTAAATATTTGGTATTATTAGGGATATTTTCAATCCTTATGGGGGAGACTGTTTCCCTTTGGACCGATTTCGCCCAGTTGCAATCCCAACCGATCTACGACTACAGGACGCATTTATGGAAAATTTGAATGTTCTATCTCCTTTCGTTTAGGTGGTAGCGAGCTTTCAACAGCCGGGCGGACGGGCTAGATCGTCTTAGAATTTTATGACGATCAATAAAAATATAAAAATATACACATTTTACATTAAAATTTATTTAAAAAAAATTGGAAAATTTTAATCAAATTATGAAAATATAAATATGTTAATACTATCAAATACCCGCTAATTCGCACGCGGAAAAATAGTGTGGCATTGACAGTATTTTGTATCGGTATTCATTTAATGTACACGCCGAATTCCATGATTCCAGCTCCATCTGCTGATTGGTACCATTTTGTACCCAATTTCACTCACAAAAAGTACGAATTTTGAAAAATATTTTCTTAGTCGCATTCGTGCTATAAAAGTAATGAAATTCGAAATTTCATGATTTTAGTCGCAGTTGTTTGGTCTGGGCTGTGGTACAATTTGTATCCCATTTAATCCCTTATAATTACAAATTTCGAAAAATGTCATCTTATCAGTGATTTGCGCTTTAAAACGAATATACATACCGAATTTCATTATTGTAGCGTCATCCGTGTTGTTGGTACCTTTTTTATCTCCTTTTCCCCGTTTACCTATTAAAAGTACGAATTTAAAAAAAATTCGGTCACTTTGCGTTTCTAAGGGTTTTGAGGTATGTACACACCAAATTTTATTATTCCAGCTCAATCCGTTTAAACGGTACTATTTTTATCCCTTTTTACCCGATATCACCCACAAAAAGTACAAATTTCGAAAAATGCTTTCTTATTAGTGATCTGCGCTGTAAAAACGAATATATACACCGAATTTCATTATTGTAGCGTCATCCGTGTTGTTGGTACCTTTTTTATCCCCTTTTCCCTTTAAAAGTACAAATTTCGAAAAATTCCTTCATTTTGCGATTCTAAACATTTTGAGGAATGTACACACCGAATTTTATGGTTTCAGCTCAATCCATTTTATTGGTACTATTTTTATACCTTTTTATCCGATTTCACCCCCAAAAAGAATGAATTTTGAAAAATATTTTCTTGGGCGCGTTGAAGCTATAAGAAGAATTTTTTACCAGATTTCAAAATTCTAGTCCCAGCCGTTTGGTCATTGTAGTGGTAGAATTTTTATCCCTCTTTAACCCATTTTCCCCTTAAAAGTACGAAAAATTACGAAAAACTCTCTTCAAATCTGATCTCTTCGCTGTAAGATAAATGTACATACCAAATTTCATGATTCTAGCATCAGCCATGTTGTTGGTACAATTGTTGTCCCTTTTTGTCCCATTTAACCCCCCAAAAGTACAAATTTTTAAAATGTCACTTTTTGGGATGTCTTCATGCCGCTAGAGGAATATCCATACCAAATTTCAAGATTCTAGGCCCAGCCGTTTGCTCATTGCGGGGATACTATTTTTATCCCTTTTTACCCGATTTCTTATCACACCTCTACACTGTAAGAGAAATGTACACACCAAATTTCATGATTCTAGCTCTAGCCGTTTGGTCTGGGGAGTGATCAGTCACGCAACTCTTTTATATATAAAAAAACTTCAAACATATTTCCTGTTGTACTTTTTTGACGTAAAAAAAGGATTTTCCATAGCTTGTCGGTTTTCGTGGAAGTGCAGTAATATTACAGGAAAATATAATTTTTTTAATATAGGCAAACCAAAACTAATACAAATATTGAAAAAATAATTTTATAAATAAATATAATATTTTAATTATTTCAAAGCATTATTTATTTAAAATCAAAAAATAAATATTCTTATATTTATATTTTCAAAAAGCTTAAATACCATAAATATTGGTAGATAGTGGGTGCTACAGTTGGTTGTATTTCCATTCTATTTTAATTCCAAAAGTACAAATTTTTATAATCCATTATCAGACGTACATAGTGCAAAATAACCTAACTTCATGGTTCAATCAATTTTTGTCGTAATAGAAAAGGTACGAATTTGGAAAAAAACTTTTTATTTTGCGTGTCTATGCAGGCAGAGGAATGTATACACCGAATTCCATAATTCCAGCTGCGTCCATTTGGTTGGTACCATTTTTACCCCCTTGACGTTTCTACGCAACTAGAATTTCATCATTCTAGCTGTAGTCGTTTAGTTGGTAATATTTTTAACCCTCTGTACCATTGTATCCCTTGAAAGTACGAATTTCGAAAAATCCGTTTATTTTCCGTGTCTACGCGGTCAGAGGAATGTATACACCGAATTTCATGACTCTAGCTGCGGTCATTTGGTTGGTACTATTTTTATCCCCTTTTTTCTTTTTAACCCCAAAAAGTACGAATTTCGAAAAACCTGTTTATTTTAAGTGTCTACGCAATCAGAGGAAAGTATACAACGAATTTCATTATTCCAGGTGTAGCCGTTTGGTTAGTACCATTTTTATCCCTCCGTACCGATTGTATCCCTTGAAAGTACGAATTTGGAAAAAAACCTTTTATTTTTCATGTCTACGAAGTCAAAGTATACTTAGAATTTCATGACTCTAGTTGCGGTCATTTGGTTGGTACTATTTGTATCCCCTTTTTCTATTTTGACCCCAAAAAGTACGAATTTTGAAAAATCAGTTTATTTTCCGTGTATACACAGTCAGAAGAATGTATTCTCCAAATTTCATGACTCTAGCTGCGGTCATTTGATTGGTACTATTTTTATCCTCTTTTTTCATTTTAACCCCAAAAAGTACGAATTTTGAAAAATCCGTGTATTTTACTTGTCTATGCAATCAGAGGAATGTATACACCAAATTTCATTATTCTAGGTACAGCCGTTTGGTTGGTACCATTTTTATCCCTCTAATCCCATTTCACCCCTTAAAAGTACGAATTTGAAAAAATACTTTTATATTATGTATCTACTCGATTAGAGGAACGTACATACCGAATTTCGTGTTTCTAGCTATTGTCGTTTAAAAAGTACCATTTTTATCCCTTTTTTGCCCTATTTCACCCCCTACAAATAATAATCACTTTATGGTGCACGTTTTTGCTATAAGGGGAATGCGCATACCAAATATCAAGCAAATATAAACAGACATATTCAAAAAACATGCTTAAATACGCTAAAAAATTAGGGATTATTATGGGTATTTTTAGTCCTTGTGAGGGAAAATTTTTTCCCTTTGGGCCGATTTCGCCCCGTTTCAATCCCAACCGATCTACGACTATAAGACGCATTTATGGAAATTTTGGACGTCCTAGCTCCTTTCGTTTAGAAGCTAGCGTGCTTTCAACACACGGACAGACGGACGGACGGACGGACATGGCTAGATCGTCTTAGAATTTTATGACGATTAAGAATATATATACTTTATAGGGTCTCAGGTCGATATTTCAAGGTTTTACAAACGGAATGACAAAGTTAGTATACCCCCATGCTGGAGGTGGAGGGTACAAAAACACTGATAATATCTTTACTATGCAAATTTTAAGCTTGTAAGACATCGGTGTACGATTTTGGGTGGCACTCACTGTCTGTACATACATACATAGCTATGGAGCCTAGTTACTGCAAGGTATTCAAAAGATTCAAATGATGAGATACTTTGTCCATAGTTTTGGACTGATGTACTACCTACCACTGCATCTGTTTCCATTGTGTTCGTGCAATGTTCAAATTCGATATTCATAGTGGCTGTTGTTGCTGCCGAATGGAATGCAATTGTTGCACAATTTTGTTACACTCGACGTTGCACTACTACTACCACCACCACCAGCACCAGCACTACCAGCAACGATGATGACAACAGCCCATTGACAATAATTTGTTTCATACCGTCTAACTGGGAACCCCGGGTGGAGGGTTAGTGGAGATACACTAAGTATGGATGATGATGGCGATGATGGTACGATTGCGCCATACAACATGATGCCATGTGTTGCCAGTTGCAAGTGCGTTCGCTTGCCACATTTAAATGAATGCAGCACAGCATCTGTGAAAAATATCCTCTAATCAATTAAATTAAAACAAAGTGTTTAAATGCGAAAATAGCCGAGGCAAAAACGCTAAGAAATGTTTGCAACGCAACTTGAGGAAATCAATCTTTTTGGCCACATCCATCTGTGTGTCTGCATGTATGTCTGTCTGTCTGTCAGTCTCTAATCTTTGTAGTTTGAAAACAAGACATTAGCAAGACTTCTTTTTCTGTCGTCTGACAACGTGACAAACATGCTCGGCTCGAAAAGAAAGCAGTTTAAGCTGCTCTTTGGTTTTTGTGATGCCTTTTGGCTATGTAATCGTTTGCCAAGTGTTGCCATCTCTGAAGGCTATTGTTGAATGAATGGGCGTGGTAGTGGATGGACTTAAAACAAATTTCGGAATAATAAAATTAATATTTTTTGTGGGATACCAAAAATCCATGTTGAAAGTAATGGCCCATATCATAGAAAAGTTTTATTAGGATTAGGTCATAAATTCGTGGATTAAGCATCGAATTTCCAAAACACAATTTTTCCAGCAATGGGAACCTTTTCTTGACAATGTTGTCCTCCAGAGAAGAACAAGATTTTTAGATATTATTTTAAATCGCTCTTCTCTATCAATGATTTTCCTATATAAATTAGTCCCCCATCGACATGGCAACTCTGACAAATTCCTTCGTAAAGAAACAGAAAATATTTAATTATGTTGCATCAACAATCAAAAGTCATGTCGACAAGAAAAAGTGAATAAAAGTGTGGCTGTGGTGGTTGGTTGCCACCAAATGACAACAGACAACATCAAATGAGATAATTTTCCGTATCCGAATAATCCATTTTATTATGCGTCGACTTTGTTGTTGCTGCACTTTATCGTGATAATAATCATTATTAAAATAATGACCATGAAGTGCTAAGTAAAATGCTGTTGCACCAGAAACTATTTCCAGCACGCAAAACCCCGAAACATCTGGTAAATGGGAAATTGTTTTTCAGCGAGAAAAGCTGCAAATGCACAAAATTGCATTAACGAAACGGTTGCGTTGGATCGCTTTTACTGCCGAATTTGGGTACAAACTAAGATCATAAGTCGTGTAAAAAGAAATAAATGAAAAATCCCTGTTGCGTAGAGGGTAAATAATAATAGTAGCTTTAATTTTGGAAAAGCTTTTGTTTTTTATAGAGGGATAAAAAAGCTACCAACAAAATGACTGCAACTGGAATAACAAAATTTGATATATAGATTTCTATAACTGTGTACTCGGATGGGTCACGAAAATAAATTGCAGCAGTCACCACACCCACCCCAACCCCCCCTGAAATGAAGATTGGATTATATAATGATCTCCCTACTGTTGTTCAACATTCACATGTTCTTACTAGCAAATGCCCGCTCCTTCGTATGTGATGTAAGGATATTTATTTCAGGGTAAATCGCTTGTAATGCTCACAAAATTTAAAAACATGCTTTATGTTTCCCAACTACGTATTCCACCAAATTCTCGATTCCAGATCATAAGTAGCTGGAGGAATTTATACACCGAATTTTTGCCCCCCTTGTACAAATTATACCCGTTATGGTACTCCCACACATATAGTCCATATTCCTAGTATAATATTCAGAACCAGTTGTATTTTGATATTTGATAAAGTTTTTATAATCACTTTGAGTGTACGAAATATGCATGAAGTTGCAGTGTTACTTTTTGTACCTGCCACACAAATTACATTGATACATTGTACCGAGTTAATCGCTTGTTGTTCCGATTTCTACTTAAAAGTATACATTTACAAATTAGGTGATGCTTCGCGTCTACACGGTCGGAGAAATATACACACCGAATCCCCTAAATCCTTTGAAAGTAAAAATTTCGAAAAATTCTTTCTTATCAGTGATCTGCGCTATAAAACAAATATAGACACCGAATTTCATGATTGCAGCGTCAACCGTGTTCTTGGTACCTTTTTTATCCCCGTTTTCCCATTAACTCTTTAAAAGTACGAGTTTCGAAAAATTCCTTCAATTTGCGTTTGTAAGCATTTTCAGGGATGCAGACCCCGAATTTCATAATTCCAGCTCCGTCTGTTTGATTGGTACCATTTTGTATCCCTTTCTACCCAGTTTCACTCACAAAAAGTACGCAATTTTGAAAAATTGTTTTCTTAGTCGCATTCGTGCTGTAATGTAATGCCCGTTCCGAATTTTATGATTCTAGGCTCAGTTGTTTGGGCTGGGCGGGCTGTGGTACAATTTTTATTATTTTTATCCCATTTAATCCCATAAAATTACAAATTTTGAAAAATGCCTTCTTATCAGTGACTTGCGCAGTAAAACGAATATACATACCGAATTTCATTATTGTAGCGTCATCCGTGTTGTTGGTACCTACTTTATCCCCTTTTCCCCGTTTACCTATTAAAAGTACGAATTTCAAAAAATGCGGTCATTTTGAGTTTCTAAGGGTTCTGAGGTATGTACACACCGAATTTTATTATTTCAGCTCCATCCGTTTGATTGGTACCATTATTATCCCTTTTTACTCGACATCACCCACAAAAAGTACGAATTTTGAAAAATATTTTCTTGGTCGCATTCGTGCTATAAAAGTAATGCCCGTTCCAAATTTCAAGATTCTAGGCCCAGCCGTTTAGCCAGGGCGGTGGTACAATTTTTATCCCATTTAATCCCTTAAAAGTTCAAATTTCGAAAAATGCTTTCTTATTAGTGATCTGCGCTATAAAACTAATATACACGCCGAATTTCATTATTGTAGCGTCATCCGTGTTGTTGGTACCTTTTTTATCCCCTTTTCCCTTTAAAAGTACAAATTTCAAAAAATTCCTTCATTTCGCGATTCTAAACATTTTGAGGGTTGTACACACCGAATTTTATGGTTTCAGCTCCATCCATTTAATTGGTACTATTTGTATCCCTTTTTACTCGATTTCACTCCCAAAAGTACGAATTTTGAAAAAAAAAATTTTGGGCGCGTTGAAGCTATAAAGGATTTTTTTTACCAAATTTCAAGCCGTTTCCCAGCCGTTTGGTCATTGCGGTGGTACAATTTGTATCCCTCTTTAACCCATTTTACCCCTTAAAAGTACGAATTACGAAAAACTCCGTTCAAATCTGATCTCTTCGCTGTAAGAGAAATGTACATACCAAATTTCATGATTCTAGCTTCAGCCTGATGTTGGTACAATTTTTGTCCCTTTTGGCCCCCCAAAGATACGAATTTTGCAAATAAAATTTTTTGTAATGTAAGATGTGGTTTCTAGAGCTGTAATAGAGAAGAATGGGGCCCCATTTGGGTTATACCAAAGTATGGACATATGGGTATCTCCTAAACAAGTATGGAAAGGCTAAAGACGGACGGAACCGACTACATGATACACCCCACTTTCTATCCGAATACAATACAATTCGGTAAAAAGTGAAATCGGGAAGGATTTTTGAATCCTGTAAAGTGTCTAAGTGTTTGACAAAAAATGTTAAATCCGAAAGGACATTTGTATGGGGGTATATTGAAACCTGGAACGATGTGACCCGCTTTCGCCATGTATGTTTATTGGTGAAATATAATATGTAAAGGGAACAACATTTGTATTGGGGCTATATCTAAATCTGAACAGATCTTACCCACTTTCAGCATAGGTGTTTCTAGTTCTATTATAAAATCTTATGCCAATTTTATAGAAAATCGGGAAACAATATGCGGTTTCTAAAGTGGAAAAAGTGAAATCGGGAATGACATTTGTATGGGGGCTATATCTAGATCTGAACCGATCTTACCCACTTGCAGCATATTTGTTTCTAGTTCGATTATAAAATGTTGTGCCAATTTTAAATAAAATCGGTTACAATATGTGGTTTCTAAAGCAAAAAAGTAAAATCGGGAGCGACATTTGTATGGGGACTATATCTAAATCTGATCCGATCTAACCCGCTTTCATCACAGGTATTTCTAGTTAGATTATAAGGTGTTATGCAAAATTTGAAGAAAATCGGGTACTATATGTGCTTTATAGGACGGAAAAAGTCAAATCGGGAGCTACATTTGTATGGGGGCTATATCTAAATCTGAACCGATTTCCTCCAAATTCAATACCGATCGTCCTTGGCCAAAAAAAGTAACTTCTGCCAAATATCATGATAATGGGACAGCAATTGCGACCTGTAGAGTGTGGACAAGCTTAGATGGACAGCAGACGGACAGACAGACGGACGGACAGACAGACATCGTTAGATCGATTCAGCTGGTGATTCTAAGCCGGTCCGTATACTTAAAGGTGGGTCTAGCTCAATTATTTCTTGGTGTTACAAACATTTGGCGCGAAACTAACTTATAATACCCTAGTATACGAAGTGGTGTAGGGTATAAAAATGTGTACACTATTTCCTCATAGAAATAAGGCATAATATCTACTCTAGTAGATCAGTACCTTGAGGAGATGTCCAAGTGGAAAATCTTAGACACTTGTGAAGTATGGCCTGAATATTCCAAAAATTACCAGATCCCTTTTCATCTACAATAGAAGTAACGCAGTGCTGATATACTGGTAGTACTGAGCAAAATGAAATCATGTACGATGAATGAAACGGCAAATCCAGATTTAATAAATCCACCGCACAGGACCATCGGGAAAGAATAACATCATGATATTAACGAGGTATCAAGAATTTACATATATTGGAGATCTAATCAAATAATTCAATCGTTCAAGCTATATGTAGCTTTCCGAGTTATGTGGTATTTCTTGACGTTCACGTAATTGTAAGCCGCCTACAATCAATCAGCCAACCGGCTAGGAAGACTACAGAACTTGTGTTACTTAATGGCTATGTTAATCTTGGCAAAGGTCGCTAATGTATGTAAATTAGGATGGGTCACGAAAATAAATTGGTACGGTCACCGCCTAGAAATGAAGATTGGATAGTTTAATGATGATCTGCAAAATATTTCGTCACTGGGTTAAGCCATCTGTGAGCTTAACGGTCTTGAAAACACCTCTAAAAATCATGTTTTCCCTTGTAATTTTGTATACACTCCACGAGAGTATTATGTCTTTGTGCATTTGTTTGTAACACCGATCGACTTAGAATCACTTTTTGAATCGATTTAGCAATTTCCGTCTGTCTGTCTGTCCGTCCGTCTGTCTATCTATTCTTGTAATCAAAGTACAGGTCGCAATTGTAGCTGGAACTAAATGGAACTTGGCACAACAAAGTTTTTCGGACAGAAAGTGGAATGTATCATATAGTCGGCCCCGCCCGACATAAGCCTTTCATTATTTGTTTTATGTTGCATTTTTGTCAACATTTTTTTTTCTGAATTAATAGACCCCTAGAAGCACTTTAAATGAAAATGTTTGTTCTTGTCTTAGAATAAATTATTTATTTTTTTTTTGTTTTTCAAGGTAACAGCTTAAAACTCATATTTCTTGGAATCATTTTGTAAGAGGTGTAGAGAAAAATAAATAGAAAGAATGATGCCTAAATGATGAATATCGGACGAAAAATAACGTCACTGACTTCATTTTTGTGAAATAATTTAATGCAGACGATGGTTTTCAGAGCCAAAAGGTTCAAACTCTTTTTAAAAAAATGAGCGCTACGGCGTCAATTTCCTTCCGATGTTCATCATTTAGGCATCATTCGAAATGTATTAACTGCAGCTATTTATTTTTAATAAAATACTACCAACAAATACGAAAAAATTTTTAAAACAAAAAATACATAAATGTCCAATAATTCAAATAATGAGTTACTCTATTAGAGTAACTCTAAAGCAAGAATCAAAACTTATATTTAAAGTAATAAAAATTATATTTAAAGTGACAAAAATGTAACACAACAAAAAAATTACATGGGAAACATCACAGACGGCTTGATCTAGGAACGAAATATTATGCAAACCATCATGAAACAATCAAACGGTCCAGCCTAATGCACATCATGTCAATCCTGTCAATCTACAGCACTCCTGAGATGATGTTCGTAAGCAAATTCAAGCTCAAATTGTCTACAAGGAACAAATAGGACAGGGTAGACTCATTTGTAGAATATGAGACTGAGGTACAGCCGGACGGCTCCAACGTGTCAGATATCTTCTCAGCCACAGTAGAACGAACGTATCAAGAGTAAGCTGCAATCAAGAGGAAGAAGGGCGACAACAGTCCAGATTTAGTAAATCTCGATATTATCTAGGTATCAAGAATATCCGAGTTGTGTGGTGTCTTAGGGAATTTATTGACGCTCACTTAATTGTAAGCCGCCTACATGATCAACCAATCAGCCAACCAGCCAGGGAGACTATAGAATAATGCAATAGGCGTACATCTGTTACTTAATGGGTTAACAGAGCTGTGTTAATTTTAGCAAAGCAAATGACTAGGTCTACGTTAACAAAAAATATCTCATCCAATGACCTTTCAGAATATATAAACCAAATTTTGCAAAGCCAATATTTCTTATGAATTGATACAGGAATTGGATAACATAAAATAAAATACTAAATGCTTTGACATCTGAAATTTTTGTAAAGAAAAATAATTTTAATTTGTAGTCAATGACAAAAAATGTATCATTACGTGCCAATTTATCGTTCATGGTGACCAACCAGACCTTGATTGGTTGGAGGTTGTAAGGTTTTTACTTTCATATTATTTAGAGATTTTTAAATTTTTCAGAATACTCCCGTGTTGCACATATTGAAAGATGGAGAGTGTATATCAAATTCCCCCAATTCAATTGCAAATTATTGTCAACTTCGACTCCGTCTAGTTCCCACTAACGGTGAAGTGTATATATAATTTGACACTCATTAAGTAAGTGTGATAAACACTTTTTATGTCTGGAATTCCGATTACATTGACAATAAAAATCACACAAATGGTATTCAATTACATTTATGCACTCAAACGACAATGTTGCTGGCAATGGTGCATTCATTCAGTTCAGCGTTATTGTTGCAACCAAAGACATTGTGGTTTTTCCATATTTCAAAAATATAACGATCATATTTAGATTTTAGTTCGAACGACGAGACATCGCAGTGCACGCAGCGTACGGCAGTCACGATATTAATCGTAAATAACTGAATCTGAACCATATAATTTGTGTGCAGCGCAGCAGCTGTGAGTCGGTGTTTCTGTTAATTTACACAACTTTATCCATAACCGAGTCGTATAGAGTAGTTTTGAGATTTGTTTATGGGGAGTCAGTCTTTTTTCCTCTAGCATTGCATGTCAATGTGACCATGATTTCGTCGTTTCACAGTTTTCTTTTTCAGTTGCTTTTATTGTTTTGTTTGGATTTTTTGATTTTTTTATCTTTTGCTTCATGGTGGTACCATGATGTGTCCCAATCAAAGTATGGTTTAATTCATGCCACATTAAACACGACTTCATACATCGAATGACTGACTACCTAATGTGTGTGTTGGTATGTATTTTTCTGCCACACACTCACATATAGATTAACAACATAGGTGCCTATAATGACGATTGACTTCATCGCATATTGACGTCTCACTTAAAGGTGGCTGGCTCACTAGCTGGCTGGCGACTGCCGGGCTGTTAATGTGTTACCCCGTCGCTGTGGAAAAAAATCCGCATATGATTTGTTTTGACTTTTCTATAATTTTGGAGGGGGTGAGGGGCTTCACCTTTTGCTGCAATTACATTTCAAAATAAATATTCCGAAAAGCTTCCTGGTTCATAATGTTTGTTTGCACAGTACGAATATTTTATTCGTATTTTTTATAATAACATTTTAAATTTAAAGAAATTGCTGTACGCAAAAACAGCGATAATTTCACAGTAATGCGATTGCATCACAATTATTTCTCTGGGGATTTTTTACCCAGTCACCATCACCATCGACATCATCAACATCGCCAGCATTTCGCCATAGAAATAAATTCATATCGACAATTATTTCTCTTACACTTACCTTTTATTGGCCTTTGTTTGGTTTAGCAAAATTTGTTAAGATGCTGAGTGCAAGCAACTTACATTTTCATTTCATTTTCGTGTTGGCAAACCAATCCATTTAAATGAGATGATCATTTGTCATTGTCCATATCTCCCGCCATACTCGTCATAATGATATTTTCTTTTAACAGTGTATGAATATGAATGAAAGTAAACGAACATACTGAGTAAGTCTTATTTACTAATTGCTGGAAACAATGACAATAATCTGTGTATATTAAATACTTTTAAGTTTAAATGTATATGTTTATTAATAAAAAAGATTCTCAATGACATTCTATTGAAATATAAAATTTTATTATACTCTCCACCTTAGGATGGGGGTATATTCACTTTGTCATTCCATTTGTAATACCTTGAAATATTCAACGGATATAAAGTACAAGGTGGCGCAAAAGTAATCCTCCTATCAGAAAATGCTATAAATTTTGCGATTGGCCCCCCAATGTCAGTTCTGTTTTGATATTTGTGTAGTAAACATATGCGAAATACACGTTAATAAACACTGCTCCAGAACACGGAATATTGGTGACTATTTATTTGACCAATAATCGGTCGGTGACTTTGGCACAACGTGAATTTCGTCGCAGATTTCCTAGCCGTCCAACGCCTTCTGGTGAAACACTGCGTTTAGCCGCTCGCCTCGAAGAGACTGGCACAACACGAGATGCTGCCAGGCGTGGCAGACCCCGGAGTAGCCGTTCTGTAGAGAATATTGCTGCTGTAGCCGAGGATGTCATGGAAGCGCCGTCGACATCGACCTGACGACGTGCCACGCAAATGGGTATCAGTCGACGGTCTTTACAGCTAATTTTGGTACAAGATTTGAAGATGTTTCCGTACAAAGTCCAGACGGTGCATCAGCTGTTAGCTGCTGATCGCGTCTAACATACGCTCAAGCCATCCTTAATCACCACCAACAGGAAGATGATTTTTCATCAAAAATAATCATGAGTGATGAGGCCCATTTCCATCTTAGCGGGTACGTAAATAAGCAAAATTTACGCTTCTGGGGCTCTGAAAATCCGCATGTAACCCACGAAGAGCCATTACACCCGCTCAAAGTCACTGTATGGTGTGCTGTTTTCGCTGGAGGAGTCATCAGACCTTTTTTCTTCGAAGACGTCTCGGGCCAAACGGTCACTGTAAATGGTGAGCGCTACAGAGCAATGATCAACGAGTTCTTTTTGCCGCAACTTGATGAATTGGAATTGGAAAACATGTGGTTCCAACAGGACGGTGCAACGGCACACACTGCACGTGCCACAACTGATATACTGAAGGATGCATTTCCCGGGCGCCTAATCTCCCGTTTTGGCGATTTGCACTGGCCAGCAAGATCGACTGATTTGACCGCTCCAGACTTCTTTTTGTGGGGCTTTTTGAAGTCGCGGGTTTATGTCAACAAGCTTCAGACTCTTGAAGCTCTTAAAGACAATATCCGTCAAGAATGTGAGGAGCTATCGCCGGAAGTTTTGGCCAAAGTAATAGAAAATGCCTCAAATGACAATCAACTGTGGCGGCGGCCATTTACATGACATCATATTCTCGACTTGATGTAAAAAAAAACAAGTAAGGAAAGGCTAAAGTCGGCGGGGCCGACTATATAATACCCTACACCACTCCCTGCGTATGTACCTCGCTTTGATTACTAAACCCAGGTATTTCATGGGAGCAATTTTATGTAGTTCATACAAATTATATAAATTATATGAATAAAATTTATATGCTATAAATTCATCTTTAGTCAAATTTAACGAATATGGTAAATAATATTGTAATTGATCCAATTGTCCGACAGACAAATACAA
Organism: Polietes domitor; assembly: GCA_947397865.1. Taxonomy (NCBI): domain Eukaryota; kingdom Metazoa; phylum Arthropoda; class Insecta; order Diptera; family Muscidae; genus Polietes; species Polietes domitor. Next base: position 97,068,785 of record OX377621.1, on the reverse strand, counting down.
ATTATACAGTAGTATACCAAAGTATGGGCATATGGGCATCACACAAACAATTCTCATTGCAATTCAATTCGTTAAAAAAATGAAATCGGGAAGGATTTTTGCATCCTGTAAATGTATGTGTTTGACAAAAAATGTTAAATCGGATCAGAATTTTTTTATGGGGTTATATTGAAACCAGGAACGATGTGACGCGCTTTCACCATGTCTGTTTATTGGTGAAATATAATATGTAAAATTGGCCAAAATCGGTTAAACATTCGGGATCAACATTTGTATGAGGGCTATATCTAAATCTGAACCGATCTTACCCACTTTCACCATTGGTTTTTTAGTTGGATTATAAGATGTTGTGCCAATTTTAAAGAAAAACGGGTACAATATGTGGATTTTAAAGCGGAAAAAGTCAAATCGGGAGCGACATTTGTATGGGGGCTATATCTAAATCTGAACCGATCATACCCACTTTCAGCTTAGGTGTTTCTAGCTCAATTATAAAATGTTGTGCCAATTTAAAAAAAAATCGGGTACAATATTTGGTTTCTAAAGCGGAAAAACTGAATTCGGGAGCGACATTTGTATGGGGGCTACATCTAAATCTGAACCGATCTTACCCAATTTTTGCATACGTGTTTCTAGTTCGATTATAAGATGTTCTGCAAAATTTAAAAAAAACCGGGTACAATATGTCGTTTCTAGAGCAGAAAATGTCAAATCGGGATCGACATTTGTATGGGGGCTATATCTAAATCTGAACCGATCTTACCCAATTTTTGCATACGTGTTTCAAGTTGCATTATAAGATATTCTGCAAAATTTAAAGAAAATCGGGTACAATATGTGGTTTCTAGAGCGGAAAATGTTAAATCGGGAGCGACATTTGTATGGGGGCTATATCTAAATCTGAACCGATCATACCCAATTTTTGCATACGTGTTTCAAGTTGCATTATAAGATGTTCTGCCAATTTTAATGAAAATCGGGTACAATATGTGGTTTCTAAAGCGGAAAAAGTGAAATAGGGAGCGACATTTGTATGGGGGCTATATCTAAATCTGAACCGATCTTACCCGATTTCGGCGTAGGTTGGATTATAAGATGTTGTACCAAATTTAAAGAAAATCGGGTACAATATGTAGTTTCTAGAGCGGAAAATGTCAAATCGGGACCGACATTTGTATGGGGGCTATATCTAAATCTGAACCGATTTCCTCCAAATTCAATACCAATGGTCCTTGGCCAGAAAAAATAACTTCTGCCAAGTTTCATGACAATCGGACGTCAATTGCGACCTGTAGAGTGCGAACAAGCTTAGATGGACAGCAGACGGACGGACGGACGGACGGACGGACGGACGGACGGACGGACGGACGGACAGACGGACAGACAGACATCGTTAAATCGACTCAGCTTGCGATTCTAAGCCGATCCGTATACTTAAAGGTGGGTCTAGCTCAATTATTTCTTGGTGTTACAAACATTTGACGCGAAACTAAGTTATAATACCCTAGACCACGAAGTGGTGTAGGGTATAAAAATAAAAGACCAAATAAAAATAATCCACAAGAAGAATCAAAGTTTTTCATTTTTTTTTTAATTACAGCCAAAAAAACATCGGAAGGTTATTTTTGCGCCACCTTGTATATATATTCTGTAACCTGGTAAAATTCTAAGACGATAAACTTTAATATTAAATTTATACTTTATACGATATTTGACCTCGATAGCTGCGATTGTTTTGAAAGTTTGTGTATGTATTCGTCTAACAAAATTTTCTATAAGTATTTTTGGAAAATAATAGAAAATTGTTTTTCACGAGCTATGACCAATTAACAGAGAAAAAATAAAATTTTATAATAATATACCTTGTTTTGTAATATACCTTACTTTGAAGGCAATTTGAATTGCTTTTGAAGTGGAATGGTACTTTAAATTAGTGTCCCAAGATGACTTTTTAGTGGCAGAGTTAGTTTGGAAGTGGTAAAATGATGGCATCTATTTTTTACGATAGGGGCTAGGTATGTTTGGGGAAAATGTTGAGAAGGGAAAATTAATGGGAGGCAGTCTTACACTTCTCCCATTCAGGGAGAAGCAGAAACTACGAGGCAGTTTTGGACATTTCTTTCATAAATAAATATAAACAAGTAAAAACGGAGATAAGTTCGGCCGGGCCGAACTTTATATACCCTCCATCATGGATTGCATTCCACAGAGGCTGTCGATTTTCGTAGAAGTGCAGTAATATTACAGGAAAATATATATATTTTTTAATACAGCCAAACCAAAACAAATACAAATATTGAAAAAATAATTTTATAAATAAATAAAATATTTTTATTGTTTCAAGTCACGTTTATAAGACAAGGATACCAATACGTTTACACTATATATATCGCAACAATACTTCAAGCAATTCGAGAGGAATGTATACACCGAATTCCATGATTCTAGCTGAGGTTATGTGGTTGGTACCATTTTTATACCCTTTTCCTATTTTACCACCTTAAAAGTACGACTTTCGAAAATCACTTTATTTTACGTGTCTACGCAATTATAGGGATGTTCACACCGAATTTCATCATTCTAGCTGTAGCCATTTAGTTGGTACTATTTTGATCCCTCTGTACCCATTATATCCCTTGAAAGTGGGAATTTGGAAAGAACCTTTTATTTTTCGTGTCCACATAGTTAGAGGAATGTATACTCCGAATTTCATGACTCTATCTGTGGTCATTTGGTTGGTACTATTTTTATCCCCTTTTTTCCATTTGAACCCCAAAAAATTCTTCTATTTTACGTGTCTACGTAATCAGAGGGATGTATACACCGAATTTCATTATTCTAGGTGCAGCCGTTTGGTTGGTACCATTTTTATCCCTCTATTCCCATTTTATCTCTTAATAGTACGAATTTGGAAAAAAGCTTTTAATTTTTATTATTCTACTCAATTGGAGGAATGTACACAGTGAATTTCGTGTTTCTAGTTGTTGTCGTTTGATAGGTACCATTTTATCCATTTAGCCCCATTTCACCCCATAAGAATAAGAATGACTTTATTTTGCACGTTTCTGCCATAAGGGGAATGCGCATACCCAATATCACGTGAATAAAAGCAGGTATATTGAAAAACATGTTGAAATACTAGGGTATTTCAGCATGTATAGGTATTTTCAGTCCTTGTGAGGGAAAAAATTTTCCCTTTGGACCGATTAAATGCTTGGAGTTGCACACACATGGCATAGGACACAAAATTTTTATTTTTGCGCTGCCACTTATTGTAAGTGCTATGAGCAATCATTGACACTCTGTAGACATTCTGTTGGCAAGTGGTACCATGAAGTCTCTGTCGTATCGTAACAAGAGGCCCCAGAGAACTCCTTCACACCTCACATAAATTAAGAAGCATCGGCATAGTGTTGTTAGACTCGAAAGAACCTACACCTGTACGTGGGCCTCAGTCAAACCACCAATAAGAAAATTAAGGAAAATAAATGAATATAACGTACACTAGGTTACCTTTAGGATAAGATAGAAAGTGTATAGGTCCAAGCCTAACAAAAATCGAACCCAAAATCTATAGCGGACTTCAGAAAAAATTCATTAAAAATAGCACTCAAAAAAGAAAACAACTGGTTAGCTCACGAATGGACAGCGATAAAGCCGGACAATTTTGGGGCAATACGTTAATAAAACAAAAGATCAATTTTTGTCGGGAATATCTACAAATTTTTTCGAAGCCAGCTGGTATGTGAGGGTATACTAATCTACACAGTGAAAGTTTGATTTGAAGTCCATCAAGGCATTTCTTTTTCGTAATGTAAGGTAAATTTACTTTCAGACGAATTTAAAATCGAGAGCCTCTGTAGCTTAACCCTTTCCTTATGTCTTGATGAATTCAATACTTTGTGTGACTGAGTCAGTCTCCATTAGCTGAATTCAATACCTTTCAAAAAGATGAAGTAGATAGAAAAGTGTATTATGTCTTTTGTAAAATATTTTAGATTATAAAGAAGAAATGATTTGGGCCATATAAATGAAAATGAAAGCTTCATGAATAGCCCAAGAAACACAACAGCACCTGCTAAGACACTTTCATTTCAAAATGGTCAATTAGTCGTTTATGTTTTATTGTAATTCTATGGTCCCAATAAAAGTGAACGAATCAAAAGTTCAACAGAATTGTTTAACGATTATGAATTTTACATTATTATGTAGATAGAATTACATTAAAGTGGCCCTTATCATTTAACTTTTTGAAAAGTTTTGCAATATCCCAGTTTAAATCAAATTAGTTGATTACAGATAGAAATAATAAAAAAAGGAAACATAAAATAATTTCGTTTGTATTAAAATTAGATTAAACATTTTGATACCATAGGCTATGGATTACTCATAATTTAATGGTGCCCATACTTTTTGATTTGTCCAAAAATTTTTTTAGAAGTTTTAGTTTCATTTAGATGAGCCCTCTTATCCGTACAAACAGACCCGGTTTACCGAAAACATCCGAACAGACTTAAGGCACAAACGGGTTCACATATTAAATAAAAATTGCTTCTAATATCTACCAGTTCCTATTGGGAACGCCTATTTACAAAAAAAAAAAACAAGTAAAAACGGCGTTAAGTTCGGCCGGCCCGAACTTTATATACCCTCCACCATGGATTGCATTCCACAGAGGTTGTCGGTTTTCGTAGAAGTGCAGTAATATTACAGGAAAATATATTTTTTTAATATAGCCAAACCAAAACAAATACAAATATTGACAAAATAATTTTATAAATAAATGTAATATTTTAATTATTTCAAACCATTATTTATTTCAAATCAAAAAATAAATATTCTTATATTTATATTTTCAAAAAGCTTAAATAGCATAAATATTGGTAGATAATGGGTGTTTCAGTTGGTTGTATTTCCATTCTATTTTAATTCTAAAAGTAAAAAATTTTAAAATCCATTATCAGACGTAAAAGTGCAAAATAACCTAACTTCAAGATTCAACCAATTTTTGCCGTAAAAGAAAAAGTACGAATTTGGAAAAAAAAAATTTATTTTGCGTGTCTATGCAGTCAGAGGAATGTATACACCGAATTCCATGATTCCAGCTGCGCCCATTTGGTTGGTACCATTTTTACCCGCAATTAGAATTTCATCATTCTAGCTGTAGTCGTTTAGTTGGTACTAATGTTATCCCTCTGTACCATTGTATCCCTTGAAAGTACTAATTTCAAAAAAAATCGTCTATTTTCCGTGTCTACGTAGTCAGAAGAATGTATACTGCGAATTTCATGACTCTAGCTGCTGTCATTTGATTGGTACTATTTTTATCCCCTTTTTTCATTTTAACCCCAAAAAGTACGAATTTCGAAAAATCAGTTTATTTTCCGTGTCTACCCACTCAGAGGAATGTATACTCCGAATTTCATGACTCTAGCTGCGGTCATTAGATTGGTACTATTTTTATCCCCTTTTTTCATTTTAACCCCAAAAAGTACGAATTTTGAAATATCCGTGTATTTTAGTTGTCTATGCAATCAGAGGACTTTCATTATTCTAGGTACAGTCGTTTGGTTGGTACCATTTTTATCCCTCTATTCCCATTTTACCCTTTAAAAGTACGAATTTGTAAAAATACTTTTATATTATGTATTTACTCAATTAGAGGAATGTACACACCGAATTTCGTGTTTCTGTTGTCGTTTAATATGTACCATTTTTATCCCTTTTTTGAAGAAGCACGTTTTTGCTATAAGGGGAATGCGCATACTAAATATCAATCAAATATAAACAGACACATTCAAAAAACATGCTTAAATACGTTAAAATATTAGGGATTATTATGGGTATTTTTAGTCCTTGTGAGGGAAAAAATTTTCCCTTTGCCCGATTTCGCCCCGATTCAATCCCAACCGATATACGACTATAAGACGCATTTATGGAAACTTTGAACGTTCTAGCTCCTTTCGTTTAGATGGTAGCGTGCTTTCAACAGACGGACTGACGGACGGACATGGCTAGATCGTCTTAGAATTTTATGACGATCAAGAATATATATAATTTATAGGGTCTCAGGTCGATATTTCAAGGTGTTACAAACGGAATGACAAAGTTAGTATACCCCCATCTTATAGGTGGTGGGTATAAATAATAATTTTTTACTTTTTGTTTAAATGCGAGATTTGCGCTGGCATGAAAATATTTATAATTTATAGATATTTTTATAAAATTAAAAAAAAAATAAAGTTAAAAAAATAAACAATATATACCCTACACATATTCACTCCATCCTATGATTGAGGTCATACGGGCCACGCAGAATTTCCCCCACCCCTATAGCCTTGCAATTGCATCGTTTTGGATTTTTATCTTTTGTGGGTGGTTTATCAAACTCTTACCTTGATTTCATTCATTCCATCATTTATGTCTAAACAATTTATGAGAATTACTCTCAGGCCACGCAATAAATAATTGCATGTATGATTCTCAAATATTTATTTATTACAAGAAAACGCGGTGAAAATAATTACATGCAATTCTTCACTTTATCAAAAACAAAAAACTCACGGGGCAAATACACAATTACGCCAGAAATTCATGGCCAAAATATTAATGGCAAGAGTTTCATTTGAGTTCTCATTACCTTCAAGCGACGTATTTTGAGAAACCAACACAACACAGCACAAAAATGGCTAAAACAAATAAATAGCCAAAGAAACAATCACTCATATTTGAACGCCTTTTTATGGCAACCACTTTTCTTTACATTCATACAGTCATTTAATGAAACACGATTTTAAGAATCGAGAGCTTGGCGACAATCGTTGCCAAGCCGTTGTTTGTGTCAATGTTTGGTTGGTGTTTAATTAACGGCTAAATCAAAACAAATACCAGTCATCTTTCGACAATTCGACATCGAAATGCTCTCAAAATTGTAACAAGACAAAATTGTTTCACTGGCAAATATGGAGCTGGCATTTCCAGCAAAATTTATTGCTGCAACCTAAATTTGGTATCGTTATGCGCCGATCATTTAGTGCAACGTCAGCTTCTTATTGGAGTAGATATTTCAGTTATGACGAGCATTGAATATTAACTACCCTGATTCAGGGTGTATTTTCCAAAGCATAATTGGCGGTACACTCACTTGATGTTTGTGTAGTTATCATTTGGAAGGATTGTGACATTCATGGTACGTCATACGCCTACTCTTAATACAGAATGGAACACTCAGAAAAAAGTGAACCCTGTTAATGAGTTAAAATGAACTAAAATTTAGGAAAATTAAACTTCGTATAGCGCTAAAACAATATTTCCTCATATCAAGTTCAAACTTTTCCTTGAAAGTAGTACAAGATTTGAACTTGATTCTTGTTCATTTTCCTTAAACTATTTACTCAAACTGAGGAAAATTCCAGTAAGTTTTTCCTCAAACCAAGTACATTGAAGTAAAGTTTTCCTAAATCTAAGTAAATTTTTACTCAAATCAAGTAAATATTTACTCAAATTGAGTACAATTTTGCTGAGTTTTTCCTCAAAACAAGTAAATTTTTACTTAGACTGAGGAAAATTTTACTTGATACAAGGAAAAAAGTGAACTTAAAATAAGTTCAATTTAACTAAAACAATTCAAACAAATGATTTTGCTTCAGAGTATGCAAAACTAATACAAAAATGACAACATGAAATATTTCTCAAAAGTTTCATGAAACCTCTGCCATAAAGAGATGATCTATTAGTGCAAGATTGCTGCGAAGGCAAGATTGGCGCCTACGCAGTGGTGTTTTAGAAAAATACTTGAATTATTTATGATACAAGTCTCTGCAAGCGAACGAGAATTGCTTCTTAGATTAATATTCAAGAATTTTCTAAACAATTTTAAGTGATTTTTTATAAGTTCATTAATACTTTAATGTATAAAGAACTCGGCAACTCAGTAAATACATTAACTTAATTTTAAGAAAAAAAATCTTTTTTAGTTAAAATTTCCTAAATGGATTTTTATACCCTACACCACTTCGTGGTCTAGGGTATTATAAGTTAGTTTCGCGCCAAATGTTTGTAACACCAAGAAATAATCGAGCTAGACCCACCTTTAAGTATACCGATCGGCTTAGAATCACCAGCTGAGTCGATTTAACGATGTCTGTCTGTCCGTCTGTCCGTCCGTCTGCTGTCCATCTAAGCTTGTTCGCACTCTACAGGTCGCAATTGTTGTCCGATTGTCATGAAACTTGGCAGAATTTATTTTTTCTGGCCAAGGACCATCGGTATTGAATTTGGAGGAAATCGGTTCAGATTTAGATATAGCCCCCATACAAATGTCGCTCCCGATTTGACATTTTCCGCTCTAGAAACGACATATTGTACCCGATTTTCTTTAAATTTGGCAGAACATCTTATAATCCAACTAGAAACACATATGCAAAAATTGGGTAAGATCGGATCAGATTTAGATAAAGCCCCCATACAAATGTCGCTCCCGATTTGACATTTTCCGCTCTAGAAACTACATATTGTACCCGATTTTCTTTAAATTTGGCAGAACATCTTATATTCAAACTAGAAACACTTATGCAAAAATTGGGTAAGATCGGTTCAGATTTAGATATAGCCCCCATACAAATGTAGCTCCATATTTCACTTTTTCCGCTTTAGAAACCACATATTGTAGCCGATTTTCTTTAAAATTGGCACAACATCTTATAATCGAACTAGAAACACCTATGCAAAAATTGGGTAAGATCGGTTCAGATTTAGATATAGCCCCCATACAAATGTCGCTCCCGATTTGACATTTTCCACTCTAGAAACCACATCTTTCTTTAAATTTGGCACAACATCTTATAATCCAACTAGAAACATCTATGCAAAAATTGGGTAAGATCGGTTGAGACTTAGATATAGCTCCCATACAAATGTCGCTCCCGATTTGACATTTTCCACTCTAGAAACCACATCTTGTACCCGATTTTCTTTAAATTTGGCACAACATCTTATAATCCAACTAGAAACATCTATGCAAAAATTGGGTAAGATCGGTTGAGACTTAGATATAGCTCCCATACAAATGTCGCTCCCTATTTGACATTTTCCACTCTAGAAACCACATCTTGTACCCGATTTTCTTTCAAATTGGCACAACATCTTATAATCCAACTAAAAAACCTATGGTGAAAGTGGGTAAGATCGGTTCAGATTTAGATATAGCCCTCATACAAATGTTGCTCCCGAATGTTTAACCGATTTTGCCCAAAATTTACATATTATATTTCACCAATAAACAGACATTGTGAAGGCGGGTCACATCGTTCCAGGTTTCAATATACCCCCATACAAATGTCCTTTCCGATTTAACATTTTTTGTCAAACACATACATTTACCGGATGCAAAAATCCTTCCCGGTTTCACTTTTTTAGCGAATTGAATTGTAATGAGAATTGTTTGGGAGATGCCCATATGTCCATACTTTGGTATAACCCAAATGGGGCCCTATTCTGATTTATTACAGCTCTAGAAACTACATCTTACATGGGATCTTCATCAAATTTTGCAGATCATTATATTTTTTAACTAGGAATACCTACAGTGAATGAGAAATATACAGGCTCATGTTTTGGACCAGGCCCAAAATGTTGTTATAGGCCCCCTTTTGAAATGTCGGTCCGATTCATCCTATTACTACGGTATAATTTGTCTGCCGGAAAATTGGACCAATTATTTACCATATTCGTTAAATATGGCTAAAGATGAATTTATAGTAGCTGTATAATTTATATGAACTACATAAAATTGCTCCCATGAAATACCTGGGTTTAGTAACCAAAGCGAGGTACATATGCAGGGAGTGGTGTAGGGTATTATATAGTCGGCTCCGCCCGACTTTAGCCTTTCCTTACTTGTTTTCCATACAAATTTTTCTTACTTAAAAACTTGGAAATTTTCTTCCACACAAGTATGAATTTACTCAATTGTAAGAATTTTCTATTAGATCCAATGAAATGATTTCAAGTAAATTTACTACCTTATTTCTAGTAAATGAACTATTTACTATGACTTTGAAATGAGGAAAATTTACTCATACTTAAATAATTTTCCTACTTTGAAGGAAATTTTTACTAAACTGGAGTAAAATTGTTGAACTAAATTGGAGAATGGATTTTACTCAAATTTAGGAATGCAAATTTTCTGAGTGAATAGAAAGGGTAGAGACAATTTCGATACCACAATTCTGTTCTCCCCACATACCTCCTTCTTAGTACTTTTTGGCTTTTGTTGTCGTTGTCACGTCATACCTTCAGATACGAATATGTGGCCATTTCGTATGGACTTTTTAGAAACAACACAAAAATATTATTATACAATCCGCGTCAGTATTATGTCTTTGTGCATTTGTTTGTAATACCCAAAAGGAAGTGAGATAGACCCATTGTTAAGTATACCGATCGACTTAGAATCACTTTTTGAGTCGATTTAGCACTTTGCACAACGAAGTTTTTCGGGACAAGGACGAACGCTATTTAATTTGATAAAAATCGGTTCAGATTTAGATATAGCCCCCATACGATTTTCACTCCCGATTTGACTCTTTTCACTCTAGATACGATATATTTTAACAGATTTTCTTCAAAATTGCAAAATATCTTACATTTCAACTAGAAACACCTGTCGTGAAAATGTGTTAGATCGGTTCAGATTTATATATAGCTTCCATACAAATTTCGCTATAGCCCCCATACGATTTTCACTCCCGATTTGACTCTTTTCACTCTAGATACGATATATTTTAACAGATTTTCTTCAAAATTGCAAAATATCTTACATTTCAACTAGAAACACCTGTCGTGAAAATGTGTTAGATCGGTTCAGATTTATATATAGCTTCCATACAAATTTCGCTCCCGATATGGGTTTTTCCGCTCCTGAAACCGCATATGGTTTCAGATTGTCTTCAGATTTGGCAAAACATCTTATATTTAAACTAGGAACACCTATGTTGAAAATAGGTTAGATCGGTTCAGATTTGTATTCAAATTTCGCTCTCGATTTGACTTTTGCGGGTATAGAAACCACATATGTTTACATATATTAGGGGGTTTTCAGTCCTTGTAAGGGAAGAAAATTCCCTATGGACCGATTTGCAATCCCAACCGATCTACAACTATAAGACGTATTCATGCAAAATTTGGACGTCCTATCTCCTTCCGTTTAGATGCTAGAGTGCTTTCAACAGACGGACGGACAAACATATGGACATGACCATATATACATTAGGCTGGGTCGCTGGCCATGCAAATGGAAAAACAATTTCCAGCCACCCCACGAAAATAAAGTTTGGATTGTTTAACGATGATTTGCAAAATATTTCGTTCCTAGATCAAGCCGTCTGTGAGCTAAACCCTCCTGAAACCATTTCCAAAAAATATGTTTTTTTCGTGTATTTTTACGTTTTTTTCTGAGTTAATAGACCCTTGGAAGCAGTTTAAATTTAAATATTGATTCTTGTCTTAGAGTAACTTATTGATCGAATTATTGGACGTTTATAGTAAAATTTTTGGTTTTTTTTTTTTCATATTGACAACTGAAAACTTTTCCATATTTGGTAATAGTATTTTATAAAAAAAAATAGCTGCAGTCAATACCTTTCGACTGATACATACATTAAAAATAAAAAATTAAAATATAATCGAAAGGAAATTGACGCCGCAGCGCTGATTTTTATACCCTCACTCTACAGAGTAGGAGGGTATATATCATTTGGGACAGAAAAAAGTGTAACGCATTGAAGGAGTGACTTAAGATCCTAAGTATGTTTGGACCAAATCCGTTTCACGACTCTTTAAGGTGTTGAGCCATGTCCGTCTGGCTGGTGAACACGATAACTCTCGAAAGGAGTTAAGGAATCAATTCAAACTTTGCACATCGTAATATTTTTCCCAAACTTAGTTTAAGTTCGAAGATGGGCGAAATTGACACGCCCCTTCTGGTACCTCCCACACAAATAGCCCATATTCCAATGTCAAACTAAGACCCATATAACTTCCACACGGATAATCGGAATCAGCTATATTTTGTTATTTGATAATGTTTTTATAATCACGTTAAGTGTACTAAATATCATAGATTTTGGCACGCCCCTTCCAGTACCTCCCACACAAATCGCGCAAAGCTTCGAAAAATTAAAACTGTTATAACATCTATACTGATGATCGGAATACTGTAAAGTTTGATATTTAGCAATGTTTTTTTAGTGGTTACATTCGTCACACCCCTTGTGGTACCTCCCACACAAAGTGGCATAAACTTTGGTTACAATAAAACCGATACAACATCCATACGGGTAGAATTAGACAAGAATTAAACTTTATATTTAAAGTGCTTCTAATTGTCCCCATATTCAGAAAAACAATTGGACAAAAATGCAAGACAAAACAAGTAAGTCGGGCGGGGCCCACTATATGATACACTCCACTTTCGATAGGAATACAATTCAATTCGTTAAAAAAGTGAAACGGGAAAATTTTTTGTATGTTTCCTAATCACAGGCTAATATGACCTGGTCCAACTTGTCAAATCGAGAATAATATTTGTATCGGGGCTATATCCAAACAAGTGACTAACTTTCACAATAAGTTCTTCTTATTGAGGTATAACATGTTATGCTCAATTCTAAGAAATTCTCTGAAAATACGCGGTTTCTGGGGGAACGAAATTTGTATGAGAGCTATATGTAAATCTGAACCGATGTGACCCATTTTCACCATAGGTGTTCCTGGTTTAAATAAAAGGTGTTTTGCCAATTTTGAAGAAAATCTGTAAAAATATGTGGATTCTGGAGCGGAAATATTCAGATTGGGAGCGAAATTTGTATGGGAGCTATATATGAACCGATCTAACACATTCTTACCACAGGTGTTTCCAGTTGAAATATAAGGTGTTTTGCCAATTTTGAAGAAAATCTGATGAAATATGAGGATTCTAGAGCGGAAAAATTCAAATTGGGAACGAAATTTGTATGGGAGCTATATATAAATCTGAACCGATCTAACACATTTTTACCACAGGTGTTTCCAGTTGAAATATAAGGTGTTTTGCCAATTTTAAAGAAAATCTGTTGAAATATGTAGATTCTAGAGTGAAAAGAGTCAAATCGGGAGTGAAATTCGTATGGGGGCTATATCTAAATCTGAACCGATTTTCTTCAAATTAAATAGCGTTCGTCCTTATCCCGAAAAACTTCGTTTGCAAAGTTTCATTTAGTTCAGTTTACAATTGCGACCTGTATCGTGATTACAAGAATAGATGGACGGACGGACAGACAGACAGACGGACATTGCTAAATCGATTCAAAAAGTGATTCTAAGTCGATCGGTATAATTAACAATGGGTCTATCTCGCTTCCTTTTGGGTGTTACAAACAAATGCACAAAGACATAATACTCTCGTGGAGTGTATAAATACGGGGAAAACAAAATTTTTATAGGTGTTTCCAGGAGCTAATGCTAAACTCACAGACAGCTTGATCTGGGAATAGGGTTTGGGGTTTCCCGGTTTTTTTTTTTCTTTCCCGGGAAATCGGGAATGAAATTTTTCAATCGGGAATGAATTCCCGGGAAAAAGTAATTTATTTATAGGTATGTTCAATATGGTTTAAAATATCAACATTTAATAACTGGTGTGTGTTTTTTTTTTCAATACTGTCATATTACAAATTAAAAACGAATGTCATTGTCAAAATATTTTACAAATTATTTTTCATTTTACAAATATTTTACTCTACACCTTTTCAAGATTATATTCGGAACATACAAATTTATATTGAGAAATGTAAATTCATATTAGGGACATATAAATTCATAATGGGTAATGTAAATTTATAATAGGAACATGTTAATTCATAATGAGATATATAAATCATAATTCAATGAGAACAATTAATTCATAATAGGAACATACCAATTCATAATGAAATATACAATTTTTTAATCAGAAAATCCAAATTCATAATCAGAAAATACGTTTTCATATTCAGAAAATATGAATTCATAATGAGCAAATAAAAAATCATATTGAGAAAATGTAAATTTATAGTGAGAACATTGATAAAATATGTGTCCATAGATACATAGCTTCGATTATAAATTTTAGAGTTTCTGATTATGAATTTACATTTTATGAATATATATTCCTGAATAAGAATTTATATTTCTCATTATCAATTTGGATTTTCTCATTTTGTATTTATATCTCATTATCAATTTGTATGTTCTTATTATGAATTTATATTTCTCAATATGAATTTACATTTCACATTACGAATTAACAGTGCTGATTATGCTCCTATTATTACATCCTATTATTAACTTACATATTCCGATTATAAATTACATTTTCTCATTATAAACTTGAAAAGTTGTAGACTAATCGTCAGAATTGGACATTTATATCGCAGGTAGAAGTGACAGGCACCTACACTAGATTCAAAATTGAAAACGATTAAGGAAACAAATAACTCATATGACGCATATGATGCATTTAATATAGAATATTCATTCGTCTGGAGACAAAAATATTTTATAGAAACAGGGGGAATATTCTAAACTGTAAAAACAATAGAAACATAAAAAATTAATATTAATTTAATAAATTCATTAAAAATTAAAAATATTGAAATAGTCCAGTCATTAATTCTAACAAAGGGCCATTTAAATACACCGTAGCATATATTTATATTCCTATTAGATTTCTCTTGAAAGTTTCCAGGCCAACAATTTTTATTGTATTCCTATTTTTAGACCATTTCTTTCTGGCTACATATGTAAAGTAAATTGTTCTTGAAGAAGATATTCGATTCTTCTAGGAAAACAAGAAAAATTACTTTATGTAAGCCATAGTATTGTCGACATGATATTATATGGCTATTTAGCGAATTTAAAAAGTTTTGTTTGTAGTAATATAATATAAACAAATAGTCAATAAATACTCATTACTGACAGTAATGTAAATACATATATGAATTTGAAATACATCTAAAAATTCCAATTTATATAGTAACATTAAATTATTGATCAACATAACAAATAAATTATTTTTTTAATATTTCCCGTATTCCCGGGAAATTGAAATTTTTTCCCGGGAATTCCCGGACCCCAAACGATATCTGGGAACGAAATATTTTGCAAATCATCATTAAACAATCCAATCTTCATTTTTTTGGGGGGGGGGGTGATTTATTATTATTTGGGGGTATAAAAATCTGCCGAATAACAGCCTATCGTTATAATATGCTATAAGGATTCTCAAATATGAGCCAAAGTTGCCAACCTATCAATGAGTGCTAAAGATTTTAAGCAGACGTATAATTTAACTCGATTTGAAATAAGAGGTACCATTGAATTGTACATTTGCAAGATTTCTCCGTCAATAGGAAAAGGTTATAAAAGCAGCATTTTTTCATAATGTTTATACGTCAATTCATGCAAATGCTAACGAACAAGTTAACATGTTAATTTATATCCGTTAATGTTAACGTGGAATGAAAGTGGAGTGGAATAGAGACAAGTGAGGAAAGGCTAAAGTCGGACGGAGCCGACTATATCATACACATAACTTGTCCAGTATCTAAGGCAATACCATCAGAACCAACTCCTGCCACCACTCCATACTCTTATGGAGCCATGGCATCATGGGGATTAAGTGCCCTATTGGCACTGCCACAAGATGATGACCTTTAAAATTATGATTAAAAGGAAATTAACTTTGTTTCCACTTCTGCTGCTGCTGCTTCATAGGAAACAGTTTCAATTTCAATAATTAGATGGAAATTTCCCTATTCCAAGTCCCGAAATACAACGAGCGCTAGACAATTGAACTTTCACTAATAGTACCAGGTTCACGTGCACGTATGTTGGTGGTAGGATGTCTGTGCCTTACAACCTGCAGCCTGCATTCCGGTGGTGTGGTGTTGGTTTGTGGCGGCGAGGTTGAATCGCTGCTATGGTTGTCTGTCTGTCTGGTGCATAAGGTTGATTGTTGCATAATGCCGTGTTGTTGTTGTTGCTGTTTTTGTTCAACATTCGAGAAATGTTGAGTTTGTTTCATGGTTGTTGTGATATGTTTGTTTCATTGTCATTGAAATTTCATCTTTGTTTTCGGTTTATTTAATTGTTGCATCATAAGTAATATAATGGCATGAATGCCATGCCCAGGCCCAGGCCCAGATGAAAACAATCCGTATCACTTCCATGTGTATGAAAACGAACGAAAGAAAGAAATGCAACCACCCGGTGGTGCAGTGCTAATGCGATGCCTTTTACTTTTAAGTAGCCCACCTTTAAGAGGCCCATTATGCATATTTAACAGCGGAAAACTGGTGGTGCTGCATCTTTAACGTTTTACAATGTCAAGTTGATCTAGTGAGATACATGTATGTACATATGTATGTATGTATGTATGAATGCAATCGATGCATGTGTTGCTGGAGCAACTTCCATTTCGAACAACAAAAACCGCATAATCTGCAATAAAGCATTTTTGCTTGAGCAGTGATAGCCAAGCTAAGCCCCGGCGAAAAACTGGAAAATTGGATGTATTTGATGACTAGACCTTGCAAAATGTTCTTCTCATTTCGTTGGCATAATAAATTGCACAATTGTTGCATTTGTTTTTCTTATTTTCGACATGCTCTCAAATATGTATACACTCCACGAGAATATTATGTCTTTGTAAAGGGTGATTTTTTAAAAGCTATAGGAAAGTTTTTCAAAAAAAAAATACATAAAATCCAGAAAAATGCATGAAATCTTTATTTGAATCGATAGTACGCTCCATATAATTTAATGTTTGAAGATTATTTCAAGCAAATGTTGACCTTGACTGCGCCTCAAATGGGCCATCCGCTTAGTCCAATTTTGACATACTCTTTCCAACATTTCGGCCGGTATCTCACGAATAAATGCTTCAATGTTGTCTTCCAATGCGTCAATTGAAGCGGGCTTGTCTGTATAGACATGAGCGTTAACATAGCCCCACAAAAAGTAGTCTAAAGGCGTTAAATCGCACGATCTAGGCGGCCAATTGACCGGTCCCGAACGTAAAATAAAATGTTCACCGAATTCGCCTCTCAATAAGTCCATTGTTGCGCGTGCTGTGTGGCATGTGCCACCGTCTTGTTGAAACCACATGTCATGCAAGTCAAGCTCTTGCATTTTGGGCAAAAAAGTTGGATATCATCTCACGGTAGCGCTCACCATTCACAGCTACATTACGATTCGCATCATCTTTGAAGAAGTACGGTCCAATGATGCCACCAGCCCATAAACCGCACCAAACTGTGACTTTTTCTGGATGCATTGGTAGCTCTTGCAATGCTTCTGGCTGATATTCGCTCCAAAATCGACAATTCTGCCTATTTACGTACCCATTGAGCCAAAAATGAGCTTCGTCGCTGAACACAATTTTTCGGTAAAAATTGGATCTTCGACCAACTTGAACTTTCTTAACAGAGCACTCATTTTGATAATAAAATTCAACAATTTGCAAGCGTTGTTCGTTTGTAAGACGATTCATGGTTAAATTATAGACCAAACTGAAGATGTTTGACAGTGAAACAAAACACGAAACGTGCGTCAGCTTTTTAAACCAGTGTTGCCAAAAAGATAATAGCTAAAAAATCACCCTTTATTTACATTTGTCTGTAACACCCAAAAGGAAGGGAGATAGACCCATTGTTTATTATATCGATCGCCTTAGAATCACTTTTTGAATCGATTTAGCAATGTCCGTCCTTCCGTCTGTCTGTCCATCTATTCTTGTAATCGAAGTGCAGGTCGCAATATAATATTTAATATTATATTTAATTTGAAGAAAATCGATTCAGATTTAGATATAGCCTCCATATGAATTTCACTCACGATTTTACTCTTTTAACTCTAGAACTGCTTTTCTTAAAAATTGGTAAAACATCTTATATTTCCACTGGAAACACTCATGGTGAAAATGGTTAGATCGGTTCAGATTTATATATAGCTCCCATACAAATTTCGTTACCAATTTGACTTTTTCCGCTCTAGAAACCACATATTTCAACAGACCTTCTTCAAATCTTGCAAAATATTTTATTTTTCAACCAGAAACACACATGGTGAAAATGAGTCAGATCGGTTCAGATTTATATATAGCTCCCATACAAATTTCGCTCCCGATTTGAGTTTTTCCGCTCTAGAAACCACATATTTTATCAGATTGTCTTCAAATTTGGCAAAAGATCATATATTTAAATTAGGAAGGAACACCTATGGTGAAATGTGTCATATATCGGTTCAGATTTATATATAGCTCCCATACAAATTACGCTCCCGACTTGACTTTTTCCGCCCAAGAAACCACGTATTTTCACCGAACTTCTTCAATTCACCATAACACATGAACTATAAGAACCTATTGTGTAAGTGGGTCACTTCATTCCATGTTTGGATATAGCCCCGATACAAATTTGACAAATTGGGTCAGGTCATATTAGCCTGTGATTAGGAAATATACAAAAATCCTTCCCGTTTTCACTTTTTTACCGAACTGAATTGTATTCGGATAGAAATTGGAGTATATTATATATTCGGCCCCGCCCGACTTTAGCCTTTCCTTACTTGTTTTTTATTGTGGAATTTTATGAGGATTATTTTTGTGGAAGATCCTAACCCTCTAGTTCTTCTCTGAATCGATCAATTAGACCCTTTTTTCGAGGATTGACATTTAAAATGTTCCACGAAAAAATTGCCCGGAAATTTTCAGTGGTGGATACCAAAGTGTTTTAAATAGTAAAATTCGCGCCAGCTTATACAACAAACTTACTAAGGTTAAAATACGCCCATTTTTGGGAAGATCGGTCATTTTTGGCCAATAATGTGGATATTTCGGTAGAGCACGGTAAACAAAATGTACAAATTGAATATTTTTGGAAAATTATCATGTTCGCAGGAGATATGGCTAAAATGATTTTGTATGCATGACATTTTTGTTTTGTAATTTTCTCGCGATCTATCCCACGGATCCGGCGGATTTGCATGATTGCATCCACTTTCAATTGCATTAAATTCAAAATTCTCTATCTTGGTTTCTGAAACAATTCTGTCACTAATAATCGCTATTGAGTCAGAAACTACATGCCAAAAAATGTTTTAGTATTCTCCGTATGATAAAAAGTTACCCGGGTTTTTATAAAATCACTTTTTCAATTTTTGACTTTAGAGCCAACATTTATCTAGCATCTAAACGAAATGAATGTTTCTTATAGTTGTAGGTCGGTTGGTCGGTTGAAATTGTGTTATTTAAATAATTTAAAGAAAAAAGTCTGTTATGAACAGCAGCGATTGTCTGCTGCCTTTCAGCAGGCAATTTTCTGCTATTACAGCAGTTTTTCTATCATATCAGCAGTTTTTCTGCAATCTTGCATCAGCATTCACACTGCTAAAGTGTTTGCAGTCTGCTAAAAATGGCTGCTGCTAATTAAGTTATAAAAATAGATAAAACAAGTAAAAACGGCGTTAAGTTTGGCTGGGCCGAACCCTCCACCATGGAAAGCATTCCACAGAGACTGTCGATTTTCGTAGAAGTGCAGTAATAAAGGGTGTTTTTTATTGGGGTATAGAACTTTAAGTTGGCATCACTTTTTTAACTGGCGGCCATTTTGTCAGCTGTCAAGTGATTAATATTTAGTTTGGTTTGCCATTTCATCATGAACAGGTTGACAAAAGAACAACGCTTGCAAATCGTGCAAATTTATTTCGAAAGTAATGGTTCAGTTCGCGAAGTTCACTGCAAGCTCCGTCCATTTTATGGTCGACATAATCGTCCATCAGAGCAATTAATTCGGTTAACCATGGATCGTTTTCGCACTACGTTTACTCTATGTGATAATACGCATCCGCAGAGACGTCGAACAGTGCGCACCGAAGAAACAATTGCCGCTGAAGAGCAAAGTGTTGAAGAGGACCCGAATGAATCGATTCGCCACCGTGCACAGCAATTGGAGCTGCACAGCAATTGGAGAAAGTGGTTGAAAATTGGACCTGTAGAATTGGCTATATTCGAGCCAGCCGCGGCGGCCACATGCCCGAAATCATATTTAAACATTAATGGCATAAAATTGTCCTTCCAATAAAGCCAAATTGATGGACATTAAAACGATTTTCTTGTGTTTTTTATTTCAATTCGAAGTTCTATACCTCAATAAAAAACACCCTATATTACAGGAAAATATATTTATATCCAAAGTCAATTCAAAACATAAATATTCTTATATTTATATAGTCAAAAAAGCGTAATTACCATAAATATTGGTAGATATTGGGTGCTACAGTGGCTTATATTTGCATTCCATTTTAATTCCAAAAGTACAAATTTTGAAAATCCATTATCTCACGTACATAGTGCAAAATAACCTAACCTAGTTTTATCCCCTTCTCCATTCTAACCCTAAAAAGTACGAATTTCGAAAAATCCCTTTATTTTACGTGTCTACGCAATCAGAGTAATATATACACCTAATTTCATTATTCTTGGTACAGCCGTTTTGTTGGTACTATTTTTATCCCTCTATTCCCATTTTACCCCTTAAAAGTACGAATTTGGAAAAAATACTTTTGTATTATGTATCTTCTCAATTAGAGGAATGTACAAACCGATTTTAGTGTTTCTAGATGCTGTTGTTAGATAGGTGCCATTTCTATCCCCTTTTGTCCTATTTCACCCCCTACGAATAAAAATCACTTTATGGTGCACATTTTTTTATAGGGGGAATGCGCATACTCAATATCAAGTAGAGATATTGAAAAAATATGATTACATATTCTAAAATATTGGGGGTTTTTAGTCCTGGTGAGGGGAAAATTTTTCCCTTTGGGTCGATTTCGCCCAGTTTCAATCCCAATATCCTTTCGTTTAGATGCTAACATGCTTTCAACAGACGGGCGGACGGACGTGGCTAGATCGTCTTAGAATTTTATGACGATCAAGAATATATATACTTTATAGGGTCTCAGCTCGATATTTCAAGGTGTTAGGGTATAAAAGTGGAGGTGGAGGGCGTTTATAATTTTAAAGCCTTTCAGATTGATGGCGAAGACGAATTTATCTTGAATTTTGTTTATATTAGCTTGGGGCAATATGCGTATCATTAAAAAGACAATCACAATATCTTTCAGTGGTAATAAATTCCCTTATAGTAAAATGTATTCTAAAAAGTGTTGTTAATAAAATTGTTATCTGGCTATATTGTTCTGTATATATGCTTAAAGTTTCAAAAAAGAGTTTTTTCTTTATTGGTAAAAACAGCAAACAGCTGTTTGCTGTACAAGCCTGATATCTCCTTTTCAGCAAAAAATCTGCTCTCACAGAAGACTTTCTGCTTTCTTTTACTGAGCAAATCCTTTGAGTGCAGATATCTTTCATCTGTGCAAATTAGTGAACCTCTAAGACCCAAATCTGTAAAACAAGTACAAAATGTTTGCATATTTTTTCTATGATAATTATGACCCAGAAAATATAAAAAATCATCCAGAATCCATTATCTCTTTTCCTTTTGCCACCAGTTTTCCCTTTGCCTTATAAAATACATTTTTTTAACTTTTCTCACATTCTATAAAAACATAAAAATAATATAATGAAAAAAATATTCACTATGCTTGAATCACTATAAATCGGTTTAATATGTCTTTGAAAATATAACTACGCGACAACGAAGTTTTTATGTTCACTTTTTTGGCCTCACTCACTAAATTTTGTTTTAGAATTTAAACGAAAACTTGTAGATCATTGAAATATGGGGTTCAGAGAACCAGAAATTTGAAAAAAAAATAATCAGTACCTTTTTTATAGCCGATTCTAATTTAAATTTGTAAATGGCGCACCCTATATTTCTTTTTGTTTAGATGTAAAAAGCGGAAATGACTAGATCGTCGTTGGTGACGATCAAGAATATGCTCGGTTATAGAAAAGTACATATTTGAAAATTTTGAAAATTATTCCTGGAATTTTAATGTTTTTTATTCATTTGTATACCCTCCACCTCCAGGATGGGGTATATTCACTTTGTCATTCCTTTTGTAACACCTTGAAATATTCATCGGAGAGCCCATAAAGTATATATATTCTGGGTCGTGGTAAAATTCTAAGACGATATAGCCATGTCCGTCTGTCTGTTGAAAGCACGATAGCGGCCGAACGAAATGAGCTAGGAGGTTCAAAAATACCCCTAATATCTAGAGTATTTCAGCATGTTTTATACCCTCCACCTCCAGGATGGGGGTATACTAACTTTGTCATTCCGTTTTTAACACCGTCCGTCCGTCTGTTGAAAGCACGCTAGCATCTAAACGAAAGGAGCTAGAATGTTCAAATTTTCCATAAATGCGTCTTATAGTCGTAGATCGGTTGGGATTGAAACGGGGCGAAATCGGCCCAAAGGGAAAAATTTTTCCCTCACAAGGACTAACAAGTAAGGAAACGCTAAAGTCGGGCGGGGCCGACTATATGATACACTCCACTTTCCAACCGAATACAGTCCAACTCGGTAAAAAAGTGAAAACGGGAAGAAGTTTTGTATGTTTCCTAATCATAGGCTAATACGACCTGGTTCGATTTGTCAAATCGATAAAAATATTTGTATCGGGGCTATATCCAAACATGGAAAAATGTGACTAACTTTCACAATAAGTTCTTCCAGTTCAAATATAAGGTGTTATGCTCACTTTGAAGAAATTCGCTGAAAATTCGTGGTTTCTGGGGCGGAAAAGGTTAAATCGGGAGCTAAATTTGTATGGGAGCTATATATAAATGTGAACCGATCTAACACATTTTTACCACAAGTGTTTCTAGTTGAAATATAAGATGTTTTGCAATTTTGAAGAAAATCTGATACAATATGTGGTTTCTAGAGCGGAAAAAGTCAAATCGGGAGTGAAATTCGTATGGGGGCTATATCTAAATCTGAACCGATCTGACCCATTTTTACCACAGGTGTTTCTAGTTGAAATATAAGATGTTTTGCCAAGTCTGAAGATAATCTGATACAATATGTGGTTTCTAGAGTGAAAAGTGTCAAATCGGGAGTGAAATTCGTATGGGGGCTATATCTAAATCTGAACCGATCTGCCCCATTTTTACCACAGGTGTTTCTAGATGGAATATAAGATGTTTTGCCAAATCTGAAGACAATCTGAGAGAACATGTGGTTTCTAGAGCGGAAAAAGTCAAATCGGGAGCGAAATTTGTATGGGAGCTATATATAAATCTGAACCGATCTGACCCATTTTTACCACAGGTCTTTCTAATTGGAATATAAGATGTTTTGCCAGTTTTGAAGAAAATCTGTTGTAATATGTGGTATCTAGAGTGAAAAGTGTCAAATCGGGAGTGAAATTCGTATGGGGGCTATATGTAAATCTGAACCGATCTGACCCATTTTCACTATGGGTGCTTCTAGGACAAATTTAATATACTTCGCCTAATTTGAAGAGGATCTGTTAAAATATGTGGTTTCTAGAGCGAAAAAAGTCAAATCGGGAGCGAAATTTGTGTGGGAGCTATATATAAATCTGAACCGATCTGCCCCATTTTTACCACAGGTGTTTCTAGTTGAAATATAAAATGTTTTGTTAAATCTGAAGACAATCTGATACAATATGTGGTTTCTAGAGCGGAAAAAGTCAAATCGGGAGTGAAATTCGTATGGGGGCTATATCTAAATCTGAACCGATCTGACCCATTTTTACCACAGGTGTTTCTAGTTGAAATATAAGATGTTTTGCCAAGTCTGAAGATAATCTGATACAATATGTGGTTTCTAGAGTGAAAAGTGTCAAATCGGGAGTGAAATTCGTATGGGGGCTATATCTAAATCTGAACCGATCTACCCCATTTTTACCACAGGTGTTTCTAGATGGAATATAAGATGTTTTGCCAAATCTGAAGACAATCTGAGAGAACATGTGGTTTCTAGAGCGGAAAAAGTCAAATCGGGAGCGAAATTTGTATGGGAGCTATATATAAATCTGAACCGATCTGACCCATTTTTACCACAGGTCTTTCTAATTGGAATATAAGATGTTTTGCCAGTTTTGAAGAAAATCTGTTGTAATATGTGGTATCTAGAGTGAAAAGTGTCAAATCGGGAGTGAAATTCGTATGGGGGCTATATCTAAATCTGAACCGATTTTCTTCAAATTAAATAGCGTTCGTTCTTATCCCGAAAAACTTCGTTGTGCAAAGTTTCATTTGGTTCTGGCAACAATTGCGACCTGTATCGTGATTACAAGAATAGATGGACAGACAGACAGACGGACGGACGGACAGACGGACAGACGGACAGACGGACAGACAGACGGACATTGCTAATTCGATTCAAAAAGTGATTCTAAGTCGATCGGTATACTTAACAATGGGTCTATCTCTCTTCCTTTTGGGTGTTACAAACAAATGCACAAAGACATAATACTCTCGTGGAGTGAAGAAAATCGGTTCAGATTTAGAATTTCACTCCCGATTTGACTTTTTCCGCTCTAGAAACCACATATTGTATCAGATTTGGCAAAACATCTTATATTTAAACTAAGAACATCTATGGTGAAAATAGGTCAAATCGGTTCAGATTTAGATATAGCCCCCATACAAATGTCGTTCCCGATTTGACATTTTCCTCTGTAGAAACCACTCGATTTTCTTTAAATTTGGCACAACATCTTATAATCTTACTAGAAACACCTATGCAGAAAGTGGGTAAGATCGGTTCAGATTTTAATATAGCCCAAATTCAAATGTTGCTCCCAGCTAGAGTCATGAAATTCGGAGTATACATTCCTCTGACTGTGTCGACACGGAAAATGAACTGATTTTTCGAAATTCGTACTTATTGGGCCCAAAATAGAAAAGGGGATAAAAATAGTACCAACCAAATGACCGCAGCTAGAGTCATGAAATTCGGAGCATACATTCCTTTGACTACGTAGACATGAAAAATAAAAGGTTTTTTCCAAATTCGTACTTTCAAGGGATACAATGGGTACGAAGGGATAAAAATGGTACCAACCAAATGGACGCAGCTGGAATCATGGAATTCGGTGTATACATTCCTCTGACAGCATCGACACGCAAAATAAAAAGTTTTTTTCCAAATTCGTATTTTTTCTTTTACGGCAAAAATTGGTTGAATCATGAAGTTAGGTTATTTTGCACTATGTACGTCTGATAATGGATTTTCAAAAATTATACTTTTGGAAATAAAATAGAATTGAAATACAACCAACTGTAGCACCCACTATCAACCAATATTTATGGTATTTAAGCTTTTTGAAAATAAATAATGGTTTGAATAATAAAAATATTATATTTATTTATAAAATTATTTTTTCAATATTTGTATTTGTTTCGGTTTGGCTATATTAAAAAATTTATATTTTCCTGTAATATTACTGCACTTCTACGAAAACCGACATCCTCTGTGGAATGCAATCCATGGTGGTGGGTATATAAAGTTCGGCCCGGCCGAACTTAACGCCGTTTTTACTTGTTTGAACATAATAGCTTGTATTTATTTACTTGATATTTGCAATTCGCATTCCCTTTATAGCATAAAAGGGCACCATAGAGTGATTGTAGGGGGCGAAATGGGTCGAAAAGGGATAAAAATAGTACCTATCAAATGACAACAGATAGAAATAGATAATATACAAGTATTTTTTCTAAATTTGTACTTTTAAGGGGTTAAATGGGGATAGAGGGATAAAAATAGTACCAACCAAACGGCTGCACCTAGAATAATGAAATTCGGTGTGTATATTCCTCAGATTGCGTACACACATAAAATAAAGGAAATTTTCGAAATTCGTACTTTTAGGGTGTAAAATGGAAAAAGGGGATAAAAATTGTGCCAAACAAATGGATGCAGCTAGAACCATGAAATTCGCGGTACACATTCCTCTGGCTGAGTGACACGAAAAAAAAAAAACATTTTTCCAAATGCATACTTTCAAGGGATTCAATGGGAGCAGAGGGATAAAAATGGTACCAACAAAATGGCCGCAGATAGTATCACGGAATTGGGAATATACATTCCTCTGAGTGCATAGCCAGGTAAAATATTTTTTTCCAAATTCGTACTTTACTTTGTTGCTTTTACGACAAAAAAATGGTAGAATCATGAAGTTGTCTTATACTGCGTACGTGAGAGATAAGGTATTTTCAAAATGTATACTTTTGAATTTAAAATAGATGGAAATACAACCAACCAAAGGACTGCAGCTGAATATCCCCCAATATTTATGGTATTTATGATTGCTGCCTTATATTTACTTTATGAATTTAAGTATTATTTCCTTTATATATATACATAGTATAAAAATTGGTAGCCTTGGCTTATTAATTAAATTTCTGATTTTCATACAGTTAAAATTTGTTGCGGACACTCCTCTTGTAGCTTGGAAGCAACACAAAGAAAATAAATGTTTTAGCGGGCGAAATGGGACAAAAATGGATAAAATATGGTACCAATGATACGACAACAGCTAGAATCATGAAATTCGGTGTGTACATTAGAGCGTACCAGGTTACAAGTAAAAAAAAAAAAGTTCGCCGTACACCTTCGAATATGAAGTATTATTGAAAGGTAGTTTCAAAAAAATTTTTTTTATTTTTTTATGCCGAACGTAGGGGTCGCGCTTTTACATTTTTCTATATAACTTCTGCATTTATAAACGGATTTTAAAGTGTGATACATCGATGTTTTTGTCCGATTTTTTTGTCTTTGAAGTCATTGAGCTCAAACATGATTCATGATTTTATGCGAGCTTTAATTTTCGATTATTAGAGTGGTACATTAGGGTAGTAGCAACTGAGAAATGATGGGTAAGTACCAGAAGGGGGTGCTTGAGCTCAATGACTTCAAAGACAAAAAAATCGGCCTCGTCGAGACAAAAACATCGATGTATCACACTTTAAAATCCGTTTATAAATACAAGTTATATAGAAAAATGTAAAAGCGCGACCCCTACGTTCGGCATAAAAAAATAAAAAATTTTTTTTTGAAACTACCTTTCAATAATACTTCATATTCGAAGGTGTACGGCGAACTTTTTTTTTTGAGGTACGCCCTAGTGTACACTGTACATCCCTCTAATTGCATAGACACGTAAAATAGAGGGATTTTTCGAAATTCGTACTTTTAAGGGATATAATTGAAAAGGAGGGATAAAAATGGGACCTTCCAAACCGCTGAAGTTGATATCATGAAATTCGGTGTATACATTCTGACTATGAAGACTCGAAAAAGGTTTTTTCGAAATTTGTACATTTGGGCGGAGAATGGGGCGAATATATCTTTAAAATTTATACTTTTCTTAT
Organism: Polietes domitor; assembly: GCA_947397865.1. Taxonomy (NCBI): domain Eukaryota; kingdom Metazoa; phylum Arthropoda; class Insecta; order Diptera; family Muscidae; genus Polietes; species Polietes domitor. The sequence continues at coordinate 97,041,397 of OX377621.1, read as the reverse complement.
CACTTTGTCTGTATCTGAAAATACTTCTTTCTAATGGCGACTGACAATCGCCTAATATTTAGGCATGTTCACTTTCACAATTACAGCGTTGTGTTTATTTATAGTAGTAGATTTTAAACAGTGCGCATAAGTATACATTATAGTTTGAAATAGTAAACAATTATAGTAAATGTGCATAAAAATATCACATTTTTCGTAATATGGTTCTGTACTTCTATGTCGACATCCTTTAATCTGCTGGTAATACTGTAGAATGCACTCCGTGGTGGAGGGTATATAAGATTCGGCCCGGCCGAACTTGTTTGAGAATAATTTTTGTATTCCCTTAAAAACATCTCACTTAATCAGTTTTGACAGTCCGAAGTACACTAAGTACTGCTCTCATATATATACGCGTTTATAGGGACATGTTTGCAGATGACTTATAACTTCCCTGCCACAGAGAAAAAAGGTTGCACATTCGGCATTTCTTTAATTCTCATAAAACAAAACACAACAAAATAGTTTGCATAATGTAATGCATCTTTTTTCTGTTTTTGAATAGAAAAACCACATCGGCACACAGATAGAAGAAGCCTGAAACCGCAACTAGAGAGCGTTTATGCACTTGCGCTGTAAATGTTCAATACAATTTCGCTTTTCGAAGATTTATTTCGTTTTGTTCTCGTCGTCGTCGTCTTCTCCGGTGGATCTAGCCAGACTGTCTAAAGCCAAACAATCCGGTTTAGCTTCGATTTTTTTTTGACCCGTACTTATAACTTTGATATTTTAGAAAATGTTCATCATTATTCTTGTTTATAGTGGAACAAGTACTACGAAAAAATAAAAACATGAATGTGATATTTTTTATAGAGTGACTGAGTATTGAGGCTGCTGCTATTCAGTAACTTTACAAAGTTCGCTTCGCTTCGGCTGGCACAGAATCGACAGACAATTGTCCATTTGGAAACTTGTTTATGTCACTCTTATTGATGGCGATGGTGATAATGTCTTCCTTGTTCTATATAAGTTTTTGTGGGGGTTTTTGGTTAATTGGCTTTGTCAAATGTCAAGGTAGAGTGACTGAGAATTAAATTCCTATGCACTGAAACGAAACATTTCGGAATTGAGCAAAGCCAACTCAATAAAATATATTGCAAACTCGTCGTATCGATTAAGATTCAACAGCTGTTATGGACATACCGATCGCCCAGATGAAAGGTTGCATGACAAAAGCTCAAAAGATAGAATCTGGCATATAAATTAGATTTTTAATGCGAATTTGTTCTTCGAATACATGTATCGAATTTCATTCGTTGTTTTTAAATCAACATCAAAAACGAACGAATGTGCCGGCATTAATCTTAATAAGTTGGGTTTTGGTTTCTATGAAATAAATTGAGGGACATCCTTAACTAAATATGACACGGATTTTTAGCGCAAATTTGCCAAAAACCCGTGTTATCAATTTTTTGAAATTTATTAAAATATTTTCCCGCGATTAGGCAAATAACTATTGCGTTAAGGTAGTTAATTTCGGTTCGTGGATGATATATGATGTGCGGTTTATATGTATATGTATAAACGCATATTTTGATTGGATGGTTGGATACTATTACACAAATATTTTTCGTTTAAATTTTATTCGAAATATATCAAATTATTTTTGCATATTTTAATCAATATGCATATGCAATTTTTTGTACATTTTATTTAAAACAAGTAAGAAGGCGTTAAGTTCGGCCGGGCCGAATCTTATATACCCTCCACCACGGAGTGCATTCCACAGTATTACCAGCAGATTAAAGGATGTCGACATAGAAGTACAAAACCATATTACGAAAATTGTGATATGTTTATGTATATATATTTGATTATTATTTCAAAATATCATGTATACTTATGCGCACTGTTTAAAATCTATTACTATAAATAAATACAATGCTGTAATTGTGAAAGTGAACATGCCGAAAATATTAGGCGATTGTCAGTCACCATTAGAAAGTGATAAGAAAAGTATAAATTTTAAAGATATCCCCATTCGCCCCATTCTCCGCCCAAATGTACAAATTTCGAAAAAAAAAAAAAACATTTTTCGAGTCTTCATAGTCAGAATGTATACACCGAATTTCATTATTTCAACTTCAGCGGTTTGGTAGGTTCCATTTTTATCCCTCTTTTTAATTATATCCCTTAAAAGTACGAATTTCGTAAAATCCCTCTATTTTACGTGTCTATGCAATTAGAGGGATGTACACACCGATTTTTATGATTCTAGCTGTTGTTGTATCATTGGTACCATATTTTATCACTTTTTGTCCCATTTCGCCATCTAAAACTTGTATTTTCTTTGTGGTGCTTCCAAGCTACAAGAGGAATGTCCACAACAAATTTCAAATGTATGAAAATCAGAAATTTAATTAATAAGCCAAGACTACCAATATTTGTATACTATGTATATATAATGTTTATATGTATAATGTATATATGTATAATGTGTAATGGAAATAATACTTCAATTCATAAATTAAATATAAGGCAGCAATCACAAATACCCTAAATATTGGGGGATAGACAGTGTATTTTCAGCTGCAGTCCTTTGGTTGGTTGTATTTCCATCTATTTTAAATTCAAAAGTACACAATTTGAAAATACCTTTTTTCTCACGTACGCAGTCTAAGACAACTTCATGATTCTACCATTTTTTGTCGTAAAAGCAATAAAATAAAGTACGAATTTGGGAAAAGGAATGTATATACCCAATTCCATGATACTATCTGCGGCCATTTTGTTGGTACCATTTTTATCCCCTTTTTCGCATTTTACTCCTTAAAAGTACGACTTTCGAAAATTTCATCATTCTAGCTGTAGCCTTTTAGTTGGTACCATTTTTATCCCTCTGCTCCCATTGAATCCCTTGAAAGTACGAATTTAGAAAAAACGTTTTTTTTCGTGTCACTCGGTCAGAGGAATGTATACCGCGAATTTCATGGTTCTAGCTGCATCCATTTGTTTGGTACAATTTTTTTATCCCCTTTTTCCATTTTACACCCTAAAAGTACGAATTTCGAAAATTTCCTTTACGCAATCAGAGGAATATATACACCGAATTTCATTATTCTAGGTGCAGCCGTTTGGTTGGTACTATTTTTATACCTCTATCCCTATTTAACCCCTTAAAAGTACAAATTTCGAAAAAATACTTGTATATTATGTATCAACTCTATTAGAGGTATGTACACGCCAAATTTCGTGTTTCTATCTGTTGTCGTTTGATAGGTACTATTTTTATCCCTTTTCGTCCCATTACGCCCCCTACAAATAAAAATCACTCTATGGTGCCCTTTTATGCTATAAAGGGAATGCGAATTGCAAATATCAAGTAAATACAAGCTTATTTGTTAAAAAAAAGACTCTAAATATTAGGGGTATTTTCAGTCCTTGTGAGGGAAAAATTTTTCCCTCTGGGCCGATTTCGCCCACTTTCAATCCCAACCGATCTACAACCATAAGACACATTTAGGAAAATTTTGAACCTCCTAGCTCATTTCGTTCGGCTTTCAATAGACAGACGGACATGGCTATATCGTCTTAGAATTTTACCACGACCCAGAATATATATACTTTATGGGGTCTCCGATGAATATTTCAAGGTGTTACAAACGGAATGACAAAGTGAATATACCCCCATACTGGAGGTGGAGGGTATAAAAAGAACATATATATATTTGGATATTTTATTTTATTTCGAATCGCTCTACCGATATATCTATAACTAATTGTTATCAGTCAGCCTAGAAAAATCTAGCTGAGAATTTCTGGGGATGGCTAAAGTATTTCTGGATAAGTATAAGTCTCCTCACACAAGACAGAACGGTATCGAAATTATACCACATAACAAATATCCCTACCGATTTGTGATATAATCAATTTGGTAGTATCAATCAAATTGTAGAAATTCCTAATTGCGTTAAAGGGCCTTGGAAATCTACTTCTAAAGGATCCAATATTCATTCAAACATGTTTTCCCCAAACGGGCATGCTTTTGGCTAATTCCAAGTATAACGAAATTGTCTGTAGAATTTCCCAACTCTCTTCACAAAATAGACATGTTATATAGACAATGCTTACTACGGTTCTTTTAGAAGGCCTGTTTGTTACCTTAGTAAGATAAGGCAGAAGACTTTTTCTGTTTGTATGTAAGATATTGAGATTGAAGTAATAAATTTAAATTTCTTAAATTAAATTAAAAAATTTAAATTTCTTTAAGACTGGATAATTAAACTGTGATAACAAAAACGTAAATAAAAAGTAAACTTTTCACTCAATGTGAGTATTAAAACAAATTAAAAAACAAGTAAAAAAGGCGTTAAGTTCGGCCGCGTCGAACTTTATATACCCTCCACCATGGATTTCATTCCACAGAGGCTGTCGATTTTCGTAGAATTGCAGTAACATTACAGGAAAATGTCATTTTTTTAATATAGCCAAACCAAAACAAATAAAAATATTAAAAAAAATAATTACATAAATAAATATAAAATATCTATTATTGCAAACCACGTTATAAAAGAGTTGCGTTACTGACTGACTTATCATTGACCAGGTCCCAGACCAAACGGCTGAAGCCAGGGTCATGAAATTTATTATAGTAGTGGTTTTACGAAAATCGTACTTTTGGGTGGTAAAATGGTACAAAAAAGGAGAAACATCCAACCTTCGTCCTGACTAAACGGCAGTAGCTAGAAACATGAAATTCGGTGTGTTCCTTGCAATGACCATGCAGACGAGCTACAAATAGGGATTTTTCGAAATTTGTACTTTTAGGGGAGGGAAGAGGCAAAAAGGGATAAAAATGGCAACGCAAACGCAAAATGGATTTTTCGAAATTTATACTTTTAAGGTATTACAGCTTGAATCGTAAAATTTGCTATGTAAATTCCACTGATCACGCAGAAGCGCGGAAAAATGTGATTTTTCGAAATTTGTACTTTTAAGGGGTGCTCGGGACAAAAAGGGATAAAAATGGTGTACAGTCCGTAAACGCGGATCATAAATGGATATTTAAAAAATTTGTACTTATAAGGAGGATGCGGGACGACAAGGTGTAAACGTGGTACCAAATAAAGTATATGTTTTTAGAAGATGCAAGAACACATGTTACCTATAGTGACTTTTAAAATGTGTTCCTTTTGTGAAAGAGGTTCAAAAAGTTATAAAGTGGCCAGCTGCATCTAGAAACATGAGATCGAGGACATAAAAAGCTCTGGGGTTATAATTTTTATACCCTCCACCTCCAGGATGGGGGTATACTAACTTTGTCATTCCGTTTGTAACACCTTGAAATATCGACCTGAGACCCTATAAAGTTTATATATTCTTGATCGTCATAAAATTCTAAGACGATCTAGCCATGTCCGTCCGTCAAATTTTCCATAAATGTGTCTTATAGTCGTAGATCGGTTGGGATTGAAACGGGGCGATATCGGCCCAAAGGGAACTAAAACTAAAGGGACTAAAAATACCCATAATAATCCCTAATATTTTAGCGTATTTAAGCATGTTTTTTGAATATGTCTGTTTATATTTGCTTGATATTTGGTATACGCATTCCCCTTATAACAAAAACGTGCAGCATAAAGTGATTCTTATTTGTAGGGGGTGAAATGGGGCAAAAAAGGGATAAAAATGGTACATATTAAACGACAACAACTAGAAACACGAAATTCGGTGTGTACATTCCTCTAATTGAGTAGATACATAATATAAAAGTATTTTTTCCAAATTCGTACTTTTAAGGGGTAAAATAGGAATAGAGGGATAAAAATGGTACCAACCAAACGGCTTTACCTAGAAGAATGAAAATCGGTGTATACATTCCTCTGATTCCATAAACAACTAATATTCACTGATTTTTCGAAATTCGTACTTTTGGAGACTAAAATGGAAAAAGGGGATACAAAAAGTACCAACCAAATGACCGCAGCTAGAGTCATGCAATTCGGAGTATACATTCCTCTGACTGCGTAGACACGGAAAATAAACGGATTTTTCGAAATTCGTACTTTCAAGGGATACAATGGTACAGACGGATACAAATAGTACCAACTAAACGACTACAGCTAGAATAATGCAATTCTAATTGCATTCCTCTGTCTGCATAGACACGCAAAATAAAAAGTTTTTTTTCCAAATTCGTACTTTTCTTTTACGGCAAATGTACGTCTGATAATGGATTTTCAAAATATTTTACTTTTGGAATTAAAATAGAATGGAAATACAACCAATTGTAGCACCCACTATCTACCAATATTTATGGTATTTAAGCTTTTTGAAAATACAAATATAAGAATATTTATTTTTTGATTTGAAATAAATAATGGTTTGAAATAATTAAAATATTATTTTTATTTATAAAATTATTTTATCAATATTTGTATTTGTTTTGGTTTGGCTATACTAAAAAATTTATATTTTCCTGTAATATTACTGCACTTCTACTAAAACCGACAACCTCTGCGGAATGCAATCCATGGTGGAGGTTATATATAACGCCATTTTTACTTGTTTGTTCATAACTGGGTAGAAAATGATGAAAATTATACGTTCAGCTAAAATAGCACATTCTTTTCACTGTGTAGAGTGCTGTCTAACAGGAGGTTTCCTATTTTACTTATTATTTTAGATTTATCTATATCCACCAAACGAAAATTAAATAAATATTATACAAAAACAGAGAGTATAAAACTAATAACATATAAGTGGCTTTTTCGCGTGCTAAGCAGCGGGTAGTGATAGAATTATATATATAGAAATAATACTTCAAGTCAATGAAAAAATAGATATAAGGCAGCAACCTTCAAAAAAGCTAAATATTAAATAAAATTAAATAAAAGTAAAAAAGTGTGAATTTGGAAAATTTCTTTTATTTTGCGAGTCTAGCAGTCAGAGGATTCTAGCTGCGGCCATTTGATTGGTACAATTTTTATACCATTTTACCCCTTAAAAGTGCAACTTTCGAAATTTTCTCTATTTTACGTGTCTGTGCCTTTTAGTGAGTACCATTTTTATCCATCTGTTCACATTGTATTGAAAGTACGCATTAGAGAAATGTGTACACCGAATATAATATTTCTAGCTGTTGCTGTTTGATAGGTACAACTTTTATCCCTTTTTGTCCCCATTCACCCGCTACAAATAAAAATCACTTTATTGTGCACATTTTATATGCTATAAGGGGAATGCACATACCAAATATCAAACAAGTATAAGCAGACATATTCAAAAAAATGACGAAATACTCTAAATATTAATATGGATATTCGTTAAATCATGTACTGAATGCATTTAAAACTTTCGACGGTATTTCAAAATGTTCATATCCATTTAATCTTGAATATATATTTAGTTCATATTTGGATGATAGAGGGAAATTGACGAAGTGTTTGGTACTGTATGTAATGCTTTGCTACGAAAAATCGAATTTCTTAGATTTGAATATATTGTGACATATGTAAGTAGTAATTTATTCGGAAACCGATTTTCAGTTTACAAAATTTTTCTAAATATAAAATGAGGGATCAATCCCACTAAAAAATTTAGACGAATTTTAACACCAAAAATCAGATTCTGAATTGTATATGATAATAAGTTTCTAGTATAGTACAGTAGATATCTAGTACTGTATAGTAGATTTCTAGTAAAGGATCGCTGATTTCATCTCGCATACGGGAACCGGAAAACTACAGAAACGTGAGGACGACATTAAACAGAGAAGCGAAAATAAGGAGATTACATTATATATATATATATATATATATATATATATATATATATATATATATATATACAACTCGATTTTTTTGTATATCTGATCCGAAATAGTGGGATAAATATCGTAGGATACGATAGATAGTTCCATCTAACTTCACAACACAATTCAACACATACTACACATACACTGTGGTTCGCAGGCTATTGCCTACATCTATATTATTCATGAACATTTTCCTCTATTAATTTGTCTCAGTGTATTTATCTGTGCTCAAAGTCTGTCTAGAACTGCAGGTCGACTTCTGTTGTTATTTGATGAAACTCAATATTTTTTCGTTTATCTTTAGGCAAATAAAATAAAAATGTACTATGCGATTATTGTATTTTAAATGTTAGATGTTGCTTCTTATTATTTTAAATCTCCTTCAGCTGTAATTTATGTGGGTACGATATCTACATTATAACACAAATCGCCCGATCGTGAGTACGCTGACGGTGATGACGATGATGATTATGAAGATGTCGGTGGTGTCTATCGTCTAATAGAGTCATTCATGTAATGTAAACAGCACTAGTTTACAGCTATTTTTCACAATAAGAGGGTGAATATTATTTGTATCCAAACTCTTAACAAATATGAATTAAATTGTGACAACAGACCTGGTGGCTAAATCAAAAGATTCTCCGTTGGACTTTGTATTACGACATTTAAAAAAGTTGGAGTTAATTGATGTTTTATACCCTCCGCAACGTATAAAAGTTGTAGATCAGTTGGGATTGAAAGTGGGCGAAATCGGTCCACAAGGACTAAAAATACCCCTAATATTTAGAGTATTTAAGTATGTTTTTCAATATGTCTGCTTATAATACTTACTTGATATTGAGGGAATGAGCTCCCTATACGAAAAACGTGCACCATAAAGTAATTCTTATTCTAAGAGGGTGAAATGGGGCAAAAAGGGATAAAAATGGTACCTATTAAACGACAACAGCTGGAAAAACCAAATTCAGTGTGTATATTCCTCTATATGACAATCCAATAGAGAAAAAACAGCTCTTGCGGCCCACTGTACTCTGACAGGCAATACGCCAAACTTCAAAGACGTAAAACTATTAGCAGAGGAGAGAAATTATAAACGAAGATTTACTCTTGAAGTATTGAACACTATTGATGTCCCCACTGAGAAGATGATGAATTACAAAACAGGCACAGAGAATTGCGCGAAAGATTATCGACATATAATACAAAAATACGACCGACAAAGAGATACTTTTAGTTGACAATAATTTGTGCAGACAACAGGACGACGCCTATTAATTTTTAATGTAATTATTATTGAATTTTTCGTGATATTGATAGTGAATATTTGTTATAAATTTTATATATTTTTGTTTGGGAAATATTGGAAAAATAAAATAAAAATGAATAATAAAACAATACCACCAGCTTATTCATGGCTTCAAGCTGAACTAATCAATAAGAAAATTATAGATACATAATATAAAAGTATTTATTCCAAATTCGTACTTTTAAGGGGTAAACTGGGAAAATAGGGATAAAAATGGTACCAACCAAACTGCATCTAGAATAATGAAATTCAGTGTATACATTCCTCTGATTGCGTAGACACGTAAAATAAACGGATTTTTCGAAAATCGTACTTTTTGTGGTTAAAATGGAAATGGGGGATAAAAATAGTACCAATCAAATGACCGCAACAAGGGTCCTGAAATTCGGAGTATACATTCCTCTGACTGCATAGACACGAAAAATAAAGAGATTTTTCAAATTAGTACTTTCAAGGGATACAATGGGAGAAAGAGGGATAAAAATGGTACCAACTAAACGGCTACAGCTAGAATGATGAAATTCGGTGTGTACATCCCTCTAATTGCGTAGTCAAATATAAATGAAGAGATTATAGAAAGTCGGACTTTTAAGAGGCTAAAATGGGTAAAAGTGGTACCAACCAAATGGTAGCAGCTAGAATCATGGAATTCGGGGCATACATTTCTCTGACGGCATAGACATGCAAAATAAAAAGATTTTTCCAAATTCTTACACTTAAAGAAACAAGTCTGTTATTAACAGTGGCGATTGTCTGCTGCCTATCAGCAAGCAATTTTCTGCTATTACAGTAGTTTTTCGGCCACAACAGCTGTTTTCTGCAATCTTGCATCAGCAGTAGGGTTTGGGGTTTCCCGGACTTTTTTCATTTCCCGGGAAAACGGGAATGAAAAATTTCATTCCCGGGAATCCCGGGAAAAAGTAATTTATTTATAGGTATGTTCAATATGGTTTAAAATACCAACATTTAATAACTGGTGTGTTTTTTTTCAATACTGTCATATTACAAATTAAAACTAATATTATTGTAAAAATATTTTACAAATTATTTTTCATTTTACAAATAAAGGGTGATTTTTTAAGAGCTTGATAACTTTTTTTTAAAAAAAACGCATAAAATTTGCAAAATCTCATCGGTTCTTTATTTGAAACGTTAGATTGGTCCATGACATTTACTTTTTGAAGATAATTTCATTTAAATGTTGACCGCGGCTGCGTCTTAGGTGGTCCATCCGCTTAGTCCAATTTTGGCATTTCCACGTTTTTGAGTAACAGAAACCCAATTGGTGCGAACGGCGACGAATCGAAAATTGGTGGTCATCATTAACACTGGCCGATACAGCTGCGATATTTTCTTCAGTTCGCACTCTACGTAAGCGTGTTGGTGGTTTAATGTCCAACAATGTAAATTTGGTGCGAAATTTAGTCACAATAGCCCGAATAGCCGCTTCAGTGGGTCGATTAAACTGACCATAAAATGGAAGCGCGCAATGAACTTTCTTAACAGAGCACGCATTTTGATAATAAAATTCAATAATTTGCAAGCGTTGTTCGTTTGTAAGACGATTCATGATGAAATGTCAAAGCATACTGAGCATCTTTCTCTTTGACACCATGTCTGAAATCCCACGTGATCTGTCAAATACTAATGCATGAAAATCCTAACCTCAAAAAAATCACTCTTTATTTTACTCTACACCTTTTCAAGATTATATTCGGAACATACAAATTTATATTGAGAAATGTAAATTCATATTAGGGACATATAAATTCATAATGGGTAATGTAAATTTATAATAGGAACATGTTAATTCATAATGAGATATATAAATCATAATTCAATGAGAACAATTAATTGAAAATAGGAACATACCAATTCATAATGAAATATACAAGTTTGTAATCAGAAAATCCATATTCATAATCAGAAAATATGTATTCATAATGAGAAAATATAAAATCATATTGAGAAAACGTAAATTTATAATGAGAACATTGATAAAATATGTGTTTCTACGAAAATATCCATAGAAAAACGTACATACATAGCTTCGATTATAAATTTTAGAGTTCCTGATTATGAATTTACATTTTATGAATATATATTCCTGAATAAGAATTTATATTTTCTCATTATCAATTTGGATTTTCTCATTTTGTATTTATATATCTCATTATCAATTTGTATGTTCTTATTATGAATTTATATTTATCAATATGAATTTACATTTCAAATTACGAATTTACAGTGCTGATTATGAATTATCATGCTCCTATAATGAATTTACATTTCCTGTTATGAATTTACATCTCCTCGTGAACTTACATATTCCGATTATAAATTACATAAAAATATTGAAATAGTCCAGTCATTAATTCTTACAAATGGCCATTGAAATACACCGTAGCATATATTTATATTCCTATTAGATTTCTCTTCAAAATTTCCAGGCGAACAATTTTTATTGTATTCCTATTTTTAGACCATTTCTTTCTGGCTACAAATGTAAAGTAAATTGTTCTTGAAGAAGATATTCACCTCGATTCTTCTAGGAACACAAGAAAATTTACATTATGTAAGCCATAGTAATGTCGGCATGATATTTTATTTCCCAATAAAGATCCTGCAAATAGCCTCACAAAAAGTTTTTATTCCCCTAGCTGGGTTTCGCATAAAATGGCTATTTAGCGAATTTAAAAAGTTTTGTTTGTAGTAATATAATATAAACAAATACTCAACAAATACTTATTATTGTCAGTAATGTAAATACATATATGAATTTGAAATACATCTAAAAATTCCAATTTATTCCAATTCCCGGGAAACACGATTCGGGAATTCCCGGACCCCAAACCCTAATCAGCAGTCACACTGCTAAAGCGTTTGCAGTCTGCTAAAAATGGCTGCTGTTAATTAAATTATAAACATAGATAAAAAATAAGCTTTTATATTTTAAAAGCCTTTCAGATTTACGGCGAATACGAATTTAGCTCGAATTTCGTTTTATATTAACTTGGGGCAATATGCGTATCATTAAAGAGACAATCACAATATCTTTCAGTGGCAATAAATTCTCGTATAATAATATTTATTCTATAAGTGTTGTTAATAAAATTGTTGTCTGGCTATATTGTTCTGCACATATGCTTAAAGTTTCAAAAAAAGAGTTTTTTCTTTATTTGCTAAAAACAGCAAACAGCTGTTTACTATTCCAGCAGATAGAAATCTGTTATCTCTTTTTCAGTAGGAAATCTGTTCTTACAGCAGACTTTCTGATTTCATTTACAGCCAAATTCCTTTGAGTGTACCTTTTTTACTTTTATGGCAAAAGTGGAGTTTGGCTATCTTGCAATGTGTACGTGAGAGATAATGGATTTTCAAAATGTGTACGTTTGGAAATAAAATAGGATGGGAATACAGCGAACCAAACGACTATAGCTGAAAATGCATATCCTCCAATATTTAGGGTATTTAAGCTTTCTTGATTATTGCTCCCTTACTTTTTGAATTGGATTAAAGAATTATTTCGATACACATAAAACTATAAACTAGAGATGTGCGCGTGAGTGATTATTGGCTCACGTTCACGCACGCTCACGAAGGAAAAAAATTGAATCACGCACGTTCACGCACGAAGATTTTTTCGTTACTCACGTTCACTCACGCTCACGTGAGTAAAATTAATTTTGCTCACGATCACGCGTGATTCACGCGTGAATCACGTGATTCACGTAAATCACGCAAACAATTTCCAGAAAGAAAATAATATATACATTCTAAATCGAAATGAGTAACGCCGCGCAAATCCGACAATTATATTATTTAAATCACTCTACGTTTGCGATGTTTGTCTTAAATTCATATTTTTAAAGTAGTATACAAAATTACATTGTGATATATCCTATAGTTTAACGCAAAATAAGTTAAAAATCGAACACTGACATAAAATCGAAGTAGAAATCAAAGCATATATCCCGATATCACTTATTTGTTTTTTATTGAGTTAACACTAAGGCTTTTCCCATATAAATGCAGTGTCTATTGTTGGTGCAGGAAATGCTTGCTTAAATAATATAAAAATAGAAATTATTCCTGCAGTGAAGCACTTTGTTTTAGAAAAAAATTATATATGACTTTTATTTTGAATGAAAACTTCACATTTTTAAACGAAATAAAATGAAAATAAAAGAATTAATAAATATGTGCGACTCACGAAATAATCACATGATTCACGCAGAAATTAGACTCACGCACATTCACGCACGAACATTTTTTTGTTACTCACGTTCACGCACGCTCACGTGAGTAAAATAAATTTTGCTCGCGATCACGCGTGATTCACGCGTGAATTCACGCAATTTACGTGAGCCGCGCCCATCTCTAGTATAAACATATCGGTAGCCTTGCCTTTCGAGCATGATTTAAAATAATTAAAATTGTATATTTGGTTATAAAATTATTCTTTCAATATTTCAATATATATTTGTTTAGGTTAGGCTATATTAAAAAAATTTAGATTTTCCCGCAGAAGTTCAATAACATTTTTTGCACTTCTACGAAAATCGACAGCTTGTTTGGAATGCAATCCATGGTGGAGGGTATATAAAGTTCGGTCTGACCGAACTTTACGCCGTTTTTACTTGTTAGTTTTTCATTTCCTCATCCCGTTGCCCCTTCACATGACTACAAACTACCAAAGGATACAATTTTTCAAAAGTTATTTTAAATACTTATTCGCGACCTATGACACCGGTGTAAGTGTCATATTATAGTGCAGAATATCTGTCTGAATACTTCAAATTTCATACTTCTATCTGCATTAGTTTAGCATTAAACGCAAGGAAATTTAAAAGCTTAGTATAACATTCCATTCTATGGTAGACGATTTTAGACCTTTCTTTGTAAACTAGTGTAATCATCTTAGCATACATACATAACATTTCGAATGACAATTTTCAATTCATCAAAAACAAAGCATCTACATGGATGGTACTTTTGTGGAAAAAATGTTCCGTCTGTTTATTGATGATATGCTTTAATTAGTTGTAAGGAATTTATGTAAGATTGAATAAACCGATTCGACACAAGACTGATTCCGTCGCCACATATCATTGAGACGACGACGAGATGACATGCATACCCAGGTAGGTAGCTAGACAATGTTGGAATGCCGTCAATATACTTCAGCGAGTCTGTCTGTGCAGTATTGGAGTCGTAGTTGTGCTACTCGGTGGGTATCATCATTAGTAAATCACGCAAATCAGTTGATAGATTCCATACATTTTCGCTGATATCTATGATACAACAAATTTACATAAAAAACTTCACAAGTGGTGTTTTCTTACCCCCCCCCCCTCCCCAAATTTTATACAATCTTCAACTTCCATTAATGATGTGATAAATTAAACGGACAGACAGACAAACGAACCGTATTACTGACAGTTGGCGTTTCTGAATGAATGAATGAATGGCGGCTGCTGTGAATGAATCTTTGTTGAAATAGTTGTTGATACCACCGAATGCATATCAAAGAAAATACAACGAATGTATGAATGGCGGGGGGTTTCCGCCTTATGAGACCATTATAACGTAATATGACTTCAGAATTATAGTAATAAAAACACCACAAGGAAAGTAACATGTGCGGCGAACCATCGTGTATTTATTTGCCAGTTTGTTTGTTTTTGAATGGGAATGTTGCAGCATTTTTTGTTTTCTCTATCTTCTTTCTGAAAACATACATTTCTGTGAGGCACTCAAAAAAACAAGAAAGGAAAGGCTAAAGTCGGGTTTGGCCGACTATATGATACCCTCCACTTTCTATCCCATTACAATTGAATTCGGGGAAAAAGGTGATAAATTTGTATGAGAGCTATATCTAAATCTGAACCGATAGCGTTCGTCCTTGGCCTTGTTTACACTTTAAAATGTCGACCCTAGACATGCCCGTCCGTCTGTTGAACGCACACTAGCATATAACTGAAAGGAGCCAGGACGTCCAAATTTTCCCAGAATATGTTTAATAGTTGTAGATCGGTTGGCATTGAAAGTGGGCGAAATCGGTCCAGAGGGAAACATTTTTCCCTCACAAGGACTGATAATATCCCTAGTGTTTCACACGTGCTTAAATATGTTTTTTTGAGTACGTCTACTTATATTTGCTTGATGTTTAGAAGGCCGGGCCGAGCTTTATATACCCTCCACCATGGATTGCATTCCACAGAGGCTGTCGATTTTCGTAGAAGTGCAGTAATATTTCATGAAAATATATTCTTCTAATATAGCCAAGCCAAAACAAATACAAATATTGAAAACATAATTTTTTAAATAAATATAATATTTTAGTTTTTTCGTTTGTATTTTTTTGGTCTGTAATCAATATTTGATTTGAACTGGGATATTGTCCTGGCTCTACTTACATATGCAACTCAATGAGATGCTTGTAAGATGGCATGCGTACTTTATTACTTGGTGCGATTTTTTAAACGCAAATTCGGCAAGTGAGTTGTGATTCTCGTTCGTTTGTGAAAATCATCTCCTTATAGAGGCCGGGTTTGATGTTGAAAAGTCGCTGCGAAGCCACCTGAATGAAACCTTTAGACAGGGTGGAAATCATGATAGTGGTAGTCTGCAGCCAAGTAATAAATGTCACCATGCCATTTGTAAATAAATTTGCATTCTATTAAATATAGATGCAAAATGGTCTTGAGCCAGGACAATATCCCAGTTCAAATTAAATATAATATTTTTATTATTTCAAACCACGCTTATAAAGCAAGGCTACTAATACGTTTATATAAAAAGGGTGATTTTTTAGGTATTATCTTTTTGGCAACACTGGTTTAAACAGCTGACGCACGTTTCGTCACCGTTCGCAGCAATTGGGCCTCTGTTACTCAAAAACGTGGAAATGCCAAAATTGAACTAAGCGGGTGGACCATTTGAGACGCAGTCAAGGTCAACATTTGTATGAAAAAATTTCCAAACATTAAATTATATGGACTATCGATTCAAATAAAGATTCCATGCATTTTTCTGAATTGTATGCGTTTTTTTGAAAAACTTGCCTATAGCTTTTAAAAAATCACCCTTTATATCGATATAATACTTCAAGTCAATTCAAAAAAATAAAAAAATATTCTTATATTTATATTTTGATGAAAAACTTACCATAAATATTGGTAGATAGTGGATGCTACAGTTGGTTGTATTTCCATTCTATTTTAATTCCAAAAGTACAAATTTTGAAACATCTCACGAACATAGTGCAAAATAACTAAACTTCATGATTCAACCAATTTTTGCCGTAAAAGTAAAAAGTACGTTTTTAGATTTTTTATTTTGCCAGAGGAATGTATACACCGAATTCCATGAATCCAGGTGCGGCCATTTGGTTGCTACCATTTGTATCCCCTTTTTCCTATTTCACCCCCTTAAGAGTACGACTTTCTACAATCTCTTTATTATACGTGTCTACGCAATTAGAGGGATGTACACATCGAATTTCATCATTCTAGCTGTAGCAGTTTAGTTGGTACCATTTTTATCCCTCTATTCCCATTTTCCCTTAAAAGTGCGAATTTGAAAAAAAATACTTTAATAAAGGATAATTTTTTAAAAGCTATAGGAAAGTTAAAAAAACACATAAAATTCAGAAAAGTTAAGTCTTTATTTGAATCGATAGTACGGTCCATATAATTTAATGTTTGAAGATTATTTCATGCAAATGTTGACCTCGACTGCGCCTCAAATGGTCCATCCGCTTAGTCCAATTTTGGCATTTCCACGGTTTTGAGTAACAGAGGCCCAATTGCTGCGAACGGCGACGAACCGATAATTGATGGTCATCATTAACACTGGCCGATACAGCTGCGATATTTTCTTCAGTTCGCACTCTACGTAAGCGTGTTGGTGGCTTAATGTCCAACAATGTAAATTTGGTGCGAAATTTAGTCACAATAGCCCGAATAGCCGCTTCAGTGGGTCGATTAAACTGACCATAAAATGTAAGCGCGCGATGAACTTTCTTAACAGAGCACGCATTTTGATAATAAAATTCAATAATTTGCAAGCGTTGTTCGTTTGTAAGACGATTCATGGTTAAATTATAGACCAAACTGAAGATGTTTGACAGTGAAACAAAACACGAAACGTGCGTCAGCTGTTTAAACCAGTGTTGCCAAAAAGATAATAGCTAAAAAATCACCCTTTATTATGTATCGTCTCAATTAGAGAAAAGTACACACCGAATTTCGTGTTTCTAGCTGTTGTCGTTTGATAGGTACCATTTCTATCCCTTTTTGCCCCATTTCACCCCTTACGAATAAGAATCACTTTATTGTGCACCTTTTTGTTATAGGGGGAATGCGCTTATCCAATATCAAGTAAGTACTCTAAAATATTAGGAGTTATTATGGGTATTTTCCGTCATTGTGAGTAGGGTTTAGGGTCCGGGAATTCCCGAATCTTTTTTCCCGGGAATTCCCGTCCAAATTTGTTCGGGAAATATTAAAAAAAAAATATTTTGTTGATTATTTTGAACACTAATTTAGATTTATAATTTAAGTTGGAAAATTGAATCAAATTCATATATTAATCAAATCATACATTATTGGCAATAATAAATAGTATTTGTTTATTACTACAAACAAAACTTTTTAAATTCGCTATTCGGGTATACAAACGTTTTGTGAGGATATTTGCAGGATCTTTATTATCAAACAAAAATATCATACCTACAATATTATGGCTGACATAATGTCAATACTTAACCCGTAATCGTGCTATCTGGTTAAACTTCAAATTTCATGTTTGCCTAGAAGAATCGACAAAACAAAAGGTGAAAATCATCTTAAATAACAATTTACTTTACATGTGAAACCAATAAGAAATTGTTAAAAATAGAGATACAATTAAAATAAAAATATATCCTACGGTATTTTTAAATGGTCCTTTGTAGGAAATAATTACTGGAATATTTCAATGTTTTTATTTTTTATGAATTTATTTAATTAATATGAATTTTGTATATTGATTTTACAGTTTAGATTATTTCCCCTGTTTCTGTAAAATATTTTCTTCTCGTTTCGAATGAATCTTCTAAATTACTTCATAACATTCTTTGCCATACGTGTTATTTGTTTCCTTAATCATTTTTTTTTTAATTTTGAATCTAGTGTAGGTGTAAGTCAATTATGCCTGCGATTTTAATGTCCAATTTTATGATGCCTTCAATTCAATTAGTCAAGAGTAAAATAAATGTAAAATGAACAATAATCTGTAAAATATTTTGACAAAAACATTCGTTTAATTTGTAATATGTCAGTATATTAACCCATAAACGCCCAATTTATTAAATTTCTTCTCAATTATTCTCGTAATAACTACTACAATAATACAAAAATATTTATTTTTAGATTATTTTTATATTGTTTTGTTCTTCTCGATCACACTCACGATCATCATCGACCTGTTCAATTGAGAAAATTGACAAGGTGAAAACATTTTTATGCATTCTTTTTTCTTAAATGAATCAACAAGCTACTTTCAACTACTTTCTTTTTAAGCGACTAAATTCCATACAAAAATTAAGCTAGCCAATCGAACAGCCCTATAGTTTAATAATCAGGAATTACATTCATATTAAAAGTTATCATAAAAGTACGAAAACCTTGAAATAGTGTACACGGACGTGGGCATTAAGAGGTTAAAAAAGCACACCAGTTACTAAATGTTGACATTTTAAATCATATTGGACATACCTAAAATAAATTATGTTTTTCCGGGAAATGAAAAAAAGTCCGGGAAACCCCAAACCCTAATTGTGAGGGAAAAATTTCTCAATTTGGACCGATTTCGACCAGTTGCAATCCCAACCGATCTACGGCAATAAAACTCATTTATGGAAAATTTTGACTTCAACAGACGGACGGGCATGGCTAGATCGTCTTAGAATTTTATGACGATCAAGAATATACATGTATAATTTATAGGGTCTCACGCCGATATTTCAAGGTGTCACAAACGGAATGACCCCATCCTGGAGGGTATAAAAATGAGTAAATTGTTGATGGGATTTTGCTTTTATTTTTGGGCATAATATTTTTCTATGGGTCGATTTTTCATGGAGCCTATAAATATCACTTAAATTTGTTGAAAAATAAAAAGATTTCCTCTCAAATTATTTCCGCTGTAAGGCCTTTTACTATTTTTTCTTCGAGGATACCATGGTTTAATCGTGATTACGATTTTAAATCTGTAACGGTCGTTGTTAACAACGTGGCGATGTACAAGCTTCTACCACACTAAACCAAGCACACCCTGTATGAAGCGGTTTGATTCGATTGTAGCTGCTACTGTTGCTGTTTTACTACATCAACGACAAGCAAGCGAATTTGCAATAAAAATTCGGTGCTGGGGCGGGCGTGTGACTTTCTTTGTGGGAAAAGTGTTAGATGACATTAGACAAAGTAGACCACTACGAATGGGTGAATTAAGTAGCTGCTAGCTGCTACTCATAGCCAAGATGTAGATGCTTTGTGTATAGATGGTGCTATGCGATTAAAACGCGATCAAAGAGAATACGCCACGGCGGACGGTCGTCGTTGCTACACATAGTGAAAATACAATGTAAGTGTGTGTGTATGTAGTTTAAATTAGACACACAGAAACATAGACATTGCTTAACAATTAAGCTGTAATTTATTGTCGACGTTAGTTTTTAGGTATTATTTAATACCTAATGTAGTACAACATTTTGTGTAAATAAATGTTATAACATTTTGTCGCAACGCTACAACGCCCAGTCAGTTGCAGCCACAACCGCGTTTTTGTGTCTTATTTTATACATTTTCTTGGTGAGAAATATTTTTTGTTTTAACAAATTAGTGACATTTCTCGATTAGTTGGCGAAATGAAAACCAAGTTTTATGCTGTATATTTATGTGAGTATGTACTTATTTATTATGAGTTATGCACTTGTTTATTTCTGAAGTTAGCAATTAAGCTTAGTGTGAAAGGTTGCACATTTGTTTCACAGACAAAAAATCTAAATACTTATGGACATTCCGGAGTACGGACGGATAATGTCAAGCTTTATTGAAATCATCCATTCGTGAATGATCCCTGGTAGGTCCTAAATCTAACCTAAAATGTCAAGAAATAAAACAGAGTTATTGCAGATTTTTTGAAAGCTAACTCGCTTATTACTAGCTTAATGTTTTATGGGAATAATAAATATCCTTAGTTTGTAGCTTTCTAAAAATTAAATCAAATTTAAAACAAGTAAGTTTTAGTCGGCTAAACCGACTTATAAAGGGTGGTTAAATTTGAAGGGCCGATGTTGATTTTGAATAAAACACAAATTATGATAACATTGGTATGGTTCAATTATGTATGGAACAAAATATCGGCCAAATGGTCCATCCGATGGTCCAAATTTTCGATGTGTATCTTTCCATGGTTCAAATTGAGTTAGTCTGCAATTGAGAAATGTCAAATGAAATGCAGAAAAAAACTTGACGTTTAGGTGTGGTTCACATTCAACATCGGCCCTTACAATTTAACCACCCTTTATATATCAATGTCATAATGGATTCCATGCACCAGTGTAGAAGTTATGAAGGATTTAATATTACCTAGGATAGAGACAATTGTATGGGAGATACAAGAAGGGGTGTGAATATTGTTTAGGTTTAAAGTCATTATAAAAATATTTTCAAATATGAAATTGCAAATGATTTTGACTACCCAAATTAATGTTATGTCGGTTTTATTGTAACCAAAGTTTATGCCAATTTGTGCGGTAGGTACCAAAGGGAGTGTGGCAATATCGCCCATATTGCATGTGAATTTCACAGTACTCCGATCATCCGTATAGAAGTTATAACAGATTTAATTTTACGTATTTTAGGCTGGGAGGTACCAGCCATATTTAGAACACTTAAAGTGATTATAAACATATTATCAAATACAAAAATATAATGGATTCCGAATATCCGTGTGGAAGTTACAGTGGCTTTAATTCAACATAGGAATATGGGCAATTTGTGTGGGAGGTACCCGAAGGGGCGTGGTAATTTCGCCCATCTTCGAACTTAAACTAAGTTTGGGGAAAATATTACCATGTGTAAAGTTTGAATTGATTCCTTAACTCCTTCCGAGAGTTATAGTGCCAGACATGCCACCTTCCAGCCAGACGGACATGGCTCAAACAACTTAAAAAGTTCTCAAACGGATTTGGTCCAAACATACTTGGGGTCGTAAGTCACTCCTTCAATGCGTCAAACTGTACTTCTGTCCCAAATGATATATAGCCTCTTATTCTGTAGAGCGAGGGTTTAAAAAGTGTTTAGTAAGACATTTATAATCAAATCTTGAAAGAAAACTTTGACTTTCTTGTCTTTAAGAATATGTACAGAAGGCTGGGTCGCAGTCCATACAAATGAAATAATAATTTCCAGTCACCCCCTGAAATGAAAATTTGGAATTTTATACCATCCACCTCCAGGATGGGAGTATACTAACTTTGTCATTCCGTTTGTAACACCTTGAAAATGTGTATATAAAGTATATATATTCTTGATCGTCATAAAATTCTAAGACGATCTAGCCATGTCCGTCCGTCTGTTGAAAGCACGCTAGCATCTAAACGAAACGTTTTATAGTCGTAGATCGGTTGGGAATGCATCTGGGCGACGTCGGCCCATAGGGAAAAAAATTTCCCTCACATGGACTGAAAATACCCATAATAACCTCTAATATTTTAGAGTATTTAACCATGTTTTCTCAATATGTCTGCTTTTACTTACTTGATATTGAGTATGCGCATTCCCCCTATAACGAAAACGTGCACCATAAAGTGATTCGTATTCGTAGGGGGTGAAATGGGGCAAAAATTTTACCTATCAAACTACAACAGCTAGAAACACGATATTTAGTATGTGCATTCCTCTAATATAAAAGTATTTTTTCCAAATTCGTTTAAGGGTTAAAATGGGAATAGAGGGATAGAAATGGTACCAACAAAACTTCTGCACCAAGAATAATGAAATTCGGTGTACACATTCCTCTGACTGCGAAGACACAAAAATAAAAGGTTTTATAGAGGGATAAAAATGGTACAAACTAAACGGCTACATCAATAATGATACATCCCTCTAATTGCGTAGACACGTAAAATAAAGTTATTTTAGAAAGTATTACTTTTAAGGGTAAAATGGGGATAAACATGGTACCAACCAAATGGCCACAGCTAGAATTACGGAATTCAGTGTATACACTCCTCTGACTGCATAGATAACCAGATACAAATATTTTTCCAAATTCGTACTTTTTATACCCTACACCACTTCGTTGACTAGGGTATTATAAGATAGTTTCGCGCCAAATGTTTGTAACACAAAAAAATAATCGAGCTAGACCCACCTTTAAGTATACGGATCGGCTTAGAATCACCAGCTGAATCGATTTACCAATGTCTGTCTGTCCGTCCGCCCGTCTGCTGCCATCTAACCTTATTCGCATTTTACAGGTCGCAATTGTGGTCCGAATATCATGAAATTTGCCAGAAGTTATTTTTTTGACAAGGACGATCGGTATTGAATTTGGAGGAAATCGGTTCGCCCCAATACAAATGCTCCCGAATCTTTAATCGATTGTGGCCAAAGTTTACATATTATATTTCATGGTGAAAGTGAGTCACATCGTTCCAGGTTTCAATATACCACCATACATGTCATTTCCAATTTAACATTTTTTGTCAAACACATACACATTCAAAAATCCTTCCTGATATCACTTTTTACCGAATTGAATTGTAATGAGATATATAGTCGGCTCCTTTGACTAAAGATGAATTTATAGTAACCGTATAATTTATACGAACTACATAAAAGTGCTCCCATGAAATACCTGTGTTTAGTAATCAAGGCGAGGTATATATGCAGCGAGTGGTGTAGGGTATTATATAGTCGGCCCCGCCCGACTTTAGCCTTTCCTTACTTGTTTACTTTTCCCTTTCATTTATTTTTTTTTGTTAATAAACTAATGAAAAATTATCATTCTGAAGATTTTTCATTGAAATCCTTGTTGATTTTCCAAAAACGAAAATAAACACCACATCCAAACTCACACAGTCGCTTAAAATACAAATACAATACAAATTAATTAAATTATGTAATTATTTTAAAAATCAAAATAAAAGAAATTAAATTGTAAAATATTTAAAAAATATAACAATATTTTAAAAGTAATTGAAATTGTCTTTATAACAAGGTATATTAAATGAAAATGGGTCAAGTATTTCAGGAATTACAGGGGATTGAATGAACACAATTTTTTTTAAAAAAAGTATGTTTTCATTATTAACTTCTGATTTTTTCCAAAAATACGTATACCACATTTTTATGAGGTCAAAAATAGTACCGCTTGACATGGAATGACTCATATGTTTAAAGCTATCTTTTCAGCAGAAAATCTGCTCTTTGAGCAGACTTTCTGTTACTGACAAATTCCTTTGAGAGTCTTGTAAACACTCTAAAAATTATATTTTTCCATCTTTGTGTTACATTTTTTTGACAAAACACTTTTCTTGAAAACACATTAATTATATTTAGTTTTTATACCCTACACCACAGGATATAATGTCTTTGTGCATTTGTTTGTAACACCCAAAAGGAAATGAGATAGACCCATCGTTTATTATACCGATCGACTTAGAATCACTTTTTGAGTCGATTTAGCGATGTCCGTCCGTCTGTCCATCTATTCTTGTAATCAAAGTCCAGGTCGCAATTGTTGTTAGAACTAAATGAAACTTTGCACAACGAAGTTTTACGGGATAAGGACGATCGATATGAAGCAAATCGGTTCAGATTTAGATATAGCTCCCATACAAATGTTGCTTCCGATTTTACTTTATCCGCTCTATAAACCACATATTTCAACAGATTTTCCTCCAATTTGGCAAGACGCCATATATTTCAACTAGAAATAGCTGTGGTAAAAATAGGATAGATCGGTTCAGATTTATATATAGCTCCCATACAAATGTCTCCTCCGATTTGACTCTTTCCGCTCTAGAAACAAATTTGGCAAAACAACTTATATGTAAACAACATATGTATATATATATATATAGCTCCAATACAAATTTCGCTACTGAATTGATTATTTCCGCTCTAGAAATAGCATATTTGAACAGATTGTCTTTTTTCGGCACATCAGCTAATGTTTCAAATAGAAACAACTAAGCGAAAGTGGGTCACATCGGTTCAGATTATATAGCTCCCGATTTGATTATGTCCGCTCTAGAAACCACATATTTAACACTACATAAAATTTGGGACAGCGTCTAATATTTCAACTAGAAAACCTTTGCTAAACATGGGTCAGATCGGTTCAGATTTGTATATAGCTCCCATTCATAGTTTGTGTTCAAATTTTCTTACAAATACAGATAGAAGTATGGAATTTGTAGTATATTCTCCTCTTATAGCTGCATCGTGTATCACCCGGTTCAAATATAATGACACTTTTTATATCCTACACCATAGGGTATAATGACTAAGTGTAGGGTATCATATAGTCGGCCACGCCCGACTTTTACCTTCCTTACTTGTTTATTCTTGTCTTAGTATAACTCTTGATTGGATTATTTGATGTTTATAGTAATTTTTATACCCACCACCTAAGGATGGAAATATTCATCGTAGACTCCATAAAGTATATATATTCTGGGTCGTGGTAAAATTCTAAGACGATCTAGCTATGCCCGTCTGCCTGTCTGTTGAAAGCTCGCTAGCTGCCGAACTAAATGAACTAGGAGGTTTAAATTTTCTCTAAATGTGTCTTATGGTTGCAGATCGGTTGGGATTGAAAGTGGGCGAAATCGTTCCAGAGGGAAAATTTTTTCCCTCACAAGGACTGAAAATACCCGTAATATTTAGACTATTAAAGCATTTTTTTAATTTCTGCTTTATATGCACTTGATATTTGTTGCGTACATTTCTCCTGTAGTCTAAAAACACCAAAATATAAATAAAAGTTTTAGCGGGCGAAATGGGACAAAAAGGGATAAAAATGGTAACAATGATATGACATGAAAATAGGAATGTACATTAGGGCGTACCTCAAAAAAAAAGTTCGCCGTACACCTTCGAATATGAAGTATTATTAAAAGGTAGTTTCAAAAAATTTTTTTTTATTTTTTTATGCGCGACCCCTACGCGCTTTTACATTTTTCTGTTTGATGTTTTTGTCTCGACGAGGCCGATTTTTTTGTCTTTGAAGTCATTGAGCTCAAGCACCCCCTTCTGGTACTTACCCATCATATCTCAGTTGCTACTACCCTAATGTACCACTCTAATATCAGAAAATTAAAGCTCGCATAAAATCATGAAACTCTTCCTAAGGAAGTATGTCGATTTTCAAAAAAAAATCGGCCTCGTCGAGACAAAAACATCGATGTACCAGACTTTAAAATCCGTTTATAAATGCAGAAGTTATATAGAAAAATGTAAAAGCGCGACCCCTACGTTCGGCATAAAAAAATAAAAAAAAAAATTTAAACTACCTTTCAATAATACTTCCTATTCGAAGGTGTACGGCGAACTTTTTTTTTACTTGTAACCTGGTACGCTCTAATGTACATCCCTCTAATTGTGTAGATACGTAAAGTAGTGATTTTTATAAATTCGTACTTTTGGGACGAAAAGGGATAAAAATAGTACCAATGATACGACAACAGCTAGAATCATGAAATTTGGTGTGTACATTAGAGCGTACCAGGTTACAAGTAAAAAAAAAAAAGTTCGTCGTACACCTTCGAATATGAAGTATTATTGAAAGGTAGTTTCAAAAAAAATTTTTTTATTTTTTTATGCCGAACGTAGGGGTCGCGCTTTTACATTTTTCTATATAACTTCTGCATTTATAAACGGATTTTAAAGTGTGATACATCGATGTTTTTGTCCGATTTTTTTGTCTTTGAAGTCATTGAGCTCAAACATGATTCATGATTTTATGCGAGCTTTAATTTTCGATTATTAGAGTGGTACATTAGGGTAGTAGCAACTGAGAAATGATGGGTAAGTACCAGAAGGGGGTGCTTGAGCTCAATGACTTCAAAGACAAAAAAATCGGCCTCGTCGAGACAAAAACATCGATGTATCACACTTTAAAATCCGTTTATAAATACAAGTTATATAGAAAAATGTAAAAGCGCGACCCCTACGTTCGGCATAAAAAAATAAAAAATTTTTTTTTGAAACTACCTTTCAATAATACTTCATATTCGAAGGTGTACGGCGAACTTTTTTTTTGAGGTACGCCCTAGTGTACATCCCCCTAATTGCGTATACACGTAAAATAGAAGGATTTTTCGAAATTCGTACTTATAAGGGATACCATTGAAGGAGAGGGATAAAAATGGTACCAACCAAACCGCTGAAGTTGAAATCATGAAATTCGGTATATACATTCATGTGACTGTATAAACGGTAAACATAAAGGAATTTTTCGAAATTTTTACTTTTAGGCGTAAAACGGGGGATAAAAATGGTATTGTAGGATTAAATTTGGCACCAATCAAGCGGCTGTAGCAAGAATCATGAAATTCCTCCGACTGCAAAGATGCGGAATGTAATATGAAATTTTCCAAATCCGTACTTTTATGGTCAAAATGAAGAGAAGCAAACGGCTGTAGCCGAAATCGTGAAAATAGGTTTAGAAAATCGACCCTGAGGGAAATTGTTTCTACCTATTCACCCCTATCGTAAATAAAATTTCCCTGGGAATAAATTGTTCCCTTGAATTTCCACTCGTGATTTATGATCTACTTTTCGTGTTTCTGCTGATTTCTTAGTTCGATTTGATCGCTTTATTTCTATTACAACGCAAAAAAGTATAACCTATTTCCGGGTTATGTTCATATTACCACTATACACCTGCAGGGGAATAGAAAATTCCACGTGAATGTATTCACCTTTTTGTAAGAGTGAATAACGACTGAAAGCACCTGATGATTAGGGCATACTTTTGAAGATTGCTACCTCATGTTCACTTTTTGAATACTCTTGAATTTTTATGTTTGTATAGCAGAGAACTTAATATTAAATAATGTTAATAAATTAATATTATAATAATGAACAAATATTGTGATGTGCATAAAAAATTTTCAATTTTCCTAAAGTTGGCAGCCGGTAATCTGTGTTGGAGGGTATATAAGATTCGGCCCGGCCGAACTTAACGTCTTTTTACTTGTTATTTTTTTATATTATTTTTCAATAGCTAACATTCTAATGAAGAAAACGGTGTCAACATGTAAAATTTCTATGGATAATTGTAGAAGCTATGACCCTATTTTAGGCGCAAAGTTTTTTTAAGATAAAGATCAAGATTTTTTTAAGTATAATATTAAATAATTTAATATTAATTTATTTTCTATATATGTATTTGTATTATATATTCGTTCACATTAATGATTTGCTTCAGTTACTCACAGCGAAGGACAGAAAATAGTTAAATGGCTGTAGTAGCTATTGGAGAGCAAGTATCGTTACCCTAATATAAACAAGTAAGAAGGCGTTAAGTTCGGCCGGGTCGAATCTTATATACCCTCCACCACGGAGTGCATTACACAGCATTACCAGCAGATTAAAGGACGTCGACTTTACATATGTAGAAGCACAGTACCATATTACGAAAAAAAAATGTGATATTTTTATGCACATTACTATATTTTTTTACTATTTCAAACTATAGTGTATACCTTGCGCACTGTTTAAAATCGACTACTATATATAAATAAAATGCTGAAATTGTGAAAGTGAACATGCCTAAATATTAGGCGATTGTCAGTCGCCATTAGAAAGAAGCATTTTCAGATACAGACAAAGTGATAAGAAAAGTATAAATTTTAAAGATATCCCCATTCGCCCCATTCCTAGACCAAATGTACAAATTTCGAAAAAAAAACCTTTTTCAAGTCTTCATAGTCAGAATGTATACACAGAATTTCATGATTTCAACTTCAGCGATTTGGTAGGTTCCATTTTTATCCCTCTTTTTAATTATATCCCTTAAAAGTACAAATTTCGAAAAATCCCTCTATTTTACGTGTCTATGCAATTAGAGGGATGTACACACCGAATTTCATGATTGTAGCTGTTGTCGTATCATTGGTACCATATTTTATCTCTTTTTGTCCCATTTCGCCCGCTAAAACTCTTATTTTCTTTGTGGTGCTTCCAAGCTACAAGAGGAATATAATACTTCAATTCATAAAGTAAATATAAGGGAGCAATCATAAATACCCTAAATATTGGGGGATAGAGAGTGTATTTTCAGCTACAGTCGTTTGGTTGGTTGTATCTCCATCCTATTTAAATTTCAAAAGTATAAATTTTGAAAATACCTTATCTCTCACGTACGCAGTATAAGACAACTTCATGATTCTACCAATTTTTGTCGTAAAAGCAACAAAATAAAGTACGAATTTGGAAAAAATTTACGTGGCTATGCAGTCAAAGGAATGTATACACCGAATTCCATGATTCTATCAGCGGTCATTTTGTTGGTACCATTTTTATCCCCTTTTTCCAATTTTGCCCCCTCAAGAGTACGACTATCGAAAATCTCTTTATTTTACGTATCTACACAATTAGAGGGATGTACACACTGAATTTCATCATTCTACCTGTATTCGTTTAGTTGGTATTATTCTTATCCCCTGTAGCCATTGTATCCCTTGAAAGTACGAATTTGGAAAAAACGTTTTATTTTTCTTGTCTACGCAGTACGAGGAATGTATACTCCGAATTTAATGATTCTAGCTGCTGTCATTTGGTAGGTACTATTTTTATCCCCTTTTTCCATTTGAACCCCAAAAAGTACGAATTTTGGAAAGTTCTTTTATTTTATGTGTCTACGCAATCAGAGGAATGAATATATCGAATTTCACTATTCTAAGTGCAGCCGTTAGGTTGGTACTATTTTTATCCCTTTAGCCCCATTTTACCCCTTAAAACTACGAATTTAGAAAAAATACTTTTATATTATTTATCTACTCTATTAGAGGAATGCACACGCCAAATTTCGTGTTTCTATCTGTTGTTGTTTGATAGGTACCATTTTTAACCCTTTTTGTCCCATTTCGCCCCGCCCCCTACAAGTAAAAATCACTCTATGGTGCTCTTTTATGACATAGGGAATGCGCATTGCAAATATCAAGTAAATACAAGCTAAAATGTTCAAAAAACATGCTGAAATACTCTAAATATTAGGGGTATTTTCAGTCCTTGTGATGGAAAAATTTTTCCCTATGGACCGATTTCGTCCACTTTCAATCCCAACCGATCTACAACCATAAGACACATTTAGGACAAATTTGAACCACCTAGCTCATTTCGTTCGGCCTCTATCGTGCTTTCAACAGACAGACAGACGGACATTGCTATATCGTCTTAGAATTTTACCACGACCCAGAATATATATACTTTATGGGGTCTCCGATGAATATTTCAAGGTGTTACAAACGGAATGACAAAGTGAATATACCCCCATCCTGGAGGTGGAGGTTATAAAAAGACCCAACTCGTAATTTTTCGAAATCCGAAAACCCAAACAAAAGATGACCTATGTATCTAATATAAAACTTGTAAAAATGAAAAAAGTTAAAAAATATATACGAGTTCTTCTATTATTTTAAACAAATTATTTTTATATTATTTCCATTTTATTGTGATTTTAGTATTGAGGGCATAAAGTCAAACAATTCTGTACGAACTGCTGTTTCTTTTGCAAAACCATCATAGGAACCTGACATTACCATCAATGGATCACCCACCCCACTCTCCCCAAGTGTTTAGGCAAATCGAAATAGTAAAAGTACCCACATGTTTATTTTCAATATTCCTTCCTTACAACCATGGAAATTAATTGTACCACAAAAAGCAAGCCCAGCATATGTTACAGGCTGGCCAGTCATTAAAGTGGGAAGTGAATGCCTGGCCGTTGTTCGGGTCGCTTTAATGTTGCGCCACAACAAAAACACACATTTGTAAGTATATGTGTGTGAGCGTTGTTGTTTTGATGCAATTATTAAAAACCAAATATGAACTTTATTTGAACCTTATAAAACGGGGGCTTATTAAATATGATTTTTGTATGTTCGCAAAGAGCAAACGGAAGTATCGGCGGAGGAAAGAAGCGAGCCAGCCAAAGCGAACACTTGTGGTTAGGCACAAGAAACGCCAGACCTACTATGTGCACACAACTAACACACTCACTGCTGGCCAGTGGAAGCTATTAAATGCTGCATTTAATGATACAGTAACCACCGGCCCAGTAGCTCGGGAGAAAGGCTACATTTTGAAATGTTTAATAAAAACAACATAAATTGGTTATTGTTTAAAATGTATATCCACACATTCTTTATTTGTATTGTTCAAATTTAAAAGTTTGAATATATAGCAGTTATATATATTTATGTATGTATGAGAGTTAATAGGAGTGTCGCGACTACTAGGTTATCACCCGATACCTATTTACGAGAAGATATATATGCGTATATTTGTATGTACCTATATATATATATATATAGAAAACTCTTGGAAATGGCCGCAGAACAAAACAAAGGATAGGCGGGAAACAAGGATAGGGGGGCAATGGGTGGGAAGGTAGGTTATAGGAGGACTATACAATAAAAACTAAAAACTAATAATTCATTCACTTTCTTAAGGACTTGCGAGATAAAAAGGGTGGTGGAGGGAGGGCGGGAAAAAGGTTTATGACCCTTGAAGAGCATCAATTAAAATTGATCAATCAATTTCCCGGTGGTGTTTACTTTTTCTCCTCTTTGGTTTCGGCCTCGGCGGCGGCTGTCTCTTTTGCAGCGGTACTCTTGGCCGTACTCGTTGTCCTTGGTGTTCGTTGTGGCTTAGCTTTAGTTGCAGTTACTGGGGCGGTGACCTTTTCGGTGGTGGCGGCGGCGGCTTCATCTTTAGCAGTGGCCTTTTTGGGCGCTTCTTCCTTCTTCTCATCCGCGTCTTCTTCCTTCTTGCCATTCACTTCCTTATTTTTGTGTTTCTCACTGTAATTAGACAATGGAGTTGAATACTTTTTCTCCCCTAAAGAAAGTAGTTAAATATTTACCTTTCAATATCGATGTTTAGCACAGAGTCGTTTTCTTCATCCTCATCGCGTTCTTCAGGCCCAACATGCCTGAGCAAATCACCCAAATCCTTGTCCACATCTTCCCATAATTGTTCGTCAGCTTGTGCTTCGTCGTCCACTTCATTTTCGTCGTTTTCCTCCTCATTGGGTTTATTATCGTCGACGTTTTCTTCCGGTTCTGGCTCATTTTCGGCTTTCTTTTCGTCTTCCTCATCGTCCTCCTCCTCCTCTTCCTCCTTTTTATCGGACTCTGCTTTCTTCCTCTCTTTGGCCTCCTTACATTTCTGAGCGATCTTCTCCTCCTCCTTGTGACGTAGATAGGCCTTTAGATGAGATCGTTGCAAGCAATGCTTCTTGGAAAATTCTTCCAAAGTATTTTCCTCGACCGAGGAAAACTGTTCACACAATTCACAATAGTGTGCGGTGACTTCTTTGACGAATTCGCCTCCCACT
Organism: Polietes domitor; assembly: GCA_947397865.1. NCBI lineage: Eukaryota > Metazoa > Arthropoda > Insecta > Diptera > Muscidae > Polietes > Polietes domitor. The sequence continues at coordinate 97,009,670 of OX377621.1, read as the reverse complement.
GGTGTACGTTCTTTATCCTCGCTTTCTTCCTCCGAATCCTCGTTGGCATCATTCAATAGTGCTTCGACATCGGCGTCCATCTCATCGTCAATTTCACCCACCGAGTCGACAGTCATGAATTTATTCAAATCAATTTCACGCATCTCCTCATCTCCGCTATTGTCCGAATCGGAATCCTGTTTACGGGCCTTATTCTGCAATGGGAATGGGAGCAATTAGAATAGTGGATAATTTCATCTTCTTCTTCGTCTTCACTTACCCTGATGTGTTCCAACGAACAGCGATGTGTCTCATACAATATGGGACTCTTGAATGCCAAGTGGCATGTGGAGCAGTATGGCATTAGGAATTTTTTCATAATTTTATGATGCTCTGAGAGCTGATGCTTGGCCTTGGGTTGTCTGTAGTGAAGACGGCATAGATGACAGAATTTGGATTCGTAATTCTCCTTTGATTTCTCTTCAAGCTCCTTCTGAGCTCCACGTTGACGTGAACGCAATCTCAAGAGGTGGGCCTTCTGGCGTATGGCAATCTGCCTCAATGCTGACTTGTGAACGCGTGATGTCAAGTGATAGAAGTATTCCTGGGGGGAAAAATACATTTTGAGAGGGTGTTATTGAATAAATAGGCTTATGATGTGTAAGTGGCTCACCTTGAATGTGACACATTTCATGTGACAGTGGATGCAAGTCAATTCAATGAAACGTGATGCGGCACCACCACCTCTTCGTGTTGGACTGTCACGACGATAAGAACGAACTTTACGTTCCTTGGAGCTGTCAGCATCGGCCTCATCGTCGCTGCGAGAAGATTTCTTGGACTTTCTGTCCTTGTCGTCCTTGGATTTGTCATCCTTCTTGGTCGACGACGATGATGTGGAGGATTTCTTGGCACTCGAAGTCGAAGATTTTTCCTTTTTCGAAGAACTTTCCTTTTTCTTACCTTCTTTCTTATCCGCCTTCTCACCAGAAGCATCGGCGTCGTTGGCTGCTTTGTCTTTGGTGGCTTCATCACCACCTTCGGCTTTCTCGGCTGCTTCATCGTCACCCTCCTCCTCTACATGTTCTTTATCGTCGGCTTGAGATTTCTTCTCGTCATTACCTTCGTCGATGTCCTCATCTTCGTCGTGATCTCCATCATCTTTGGCTGTTGAAGCATTATTCTCCTCATCCGCTTCCTCATCCTCGGCATTTGATTTTTCTGAAGATTTTGTACGCTTTGCTTTGCTACGCTGCTTGTCCTTTGTTTTCGAATCGCTGCCCTCTTTATCCTCATCATTGTTCTCATCCTCGTCATCGCTGTCCTTCTGTTTAGACTTTTTCTTTTCATCATCTTCATCATCATCATCGCTGGACGATCCTGACTTTTTGCCACTCCTCGACGACCTGCGTGGACTCTTCGACGAATGTCGATCGAAACGACGACGTTTAAGTGAGCTAAGGATTATTGGTTTGATTTGTGTATGTTTCATTTTGGCGAAAGGTAATCAAGGAGGAAAAATATGTGTTTAGATCAATTGTTTTTTGTGGGGGGTAGTAGGAGTTGTTATTTTAGATCAAAAGAAATACATAGAATGTCAAGAAATTATAAAAATTATGTTGAGATCAATTGCTGTCAAAACACAAGGGCATTCCATTTCAGCCATACAATTCATTCATTCAGAATTCATTTTCAATTTTGAGAAGGTTTTGCCCTGGGGAACATTCGGAAAACATAACCCCTAATGTCTCTCGAAGAATCTCTCTCTCGGGGAATTAGGCGTTTGTTCGAAAAGACCCACTTGGCAATTGAAGGAGGATCGGCGGCAATTGACTCAAAATATCTTCGCAGTTTCTTATGATTGACTGATTGATTGATTGTTTGTGTCAGTAAATTGAGCCTTAAACGTTTAATTTTGTTTTTGTTTTTTGTTCAATTCAATGCAAGTGTATTTACCTCGTTAAACGTGCGATTTTCAAGACTCGAGCACGATCTTTTTGTTGGGCATACATTAGTTTACGTCTCATAATTCTCAAATCGTTCGCTTCACGGCGTACTATACGACCGGTACCGCCTCCGCGGCCAGTGCGCACGCCAACGCGACTGCTGGTACCACGTATGCGCGAGACGAAACTGCTACGCACCGGTGGTCTTTTGGACGGCGGTCCCATGTCCGAACGATGTCTGGACTTTGTTGCATCATCACGATCGCTGTTGTGTCGGGAGGAATTTCCACCTCTGTAACCGGACGATGAGCTATTCGATGTTACCACCGGTGGCGGTGGTGGCGGAGGTGTACGATTACCTCGCCCCGTTGAGGATGATGTACGTCTATAATCCTATATTGGCGATGATGAGAACAGATTTGTAGAGGAGAGTTTATATGTATAGTAATGTTTGTATAGGTAAGTTATCGGTCATTCATTCAACTTTTGCGCGAATTTCTAGAGATGCATACACAACAAAGATAATTCAGTTTTTCTATATGTGACAACTCGTATTTGGTATTGGTTTTTGATTTTGGTTCTGATTCTGATTGTATGGATAGTAGTAGTAGTAGCTTTGGTGGTTATACAACAACATTACAACACAAGAGGGTGTTTCTTTGTACGGTAAGGAGAGGAGCTTCATAAAGCCATTTGGTTTGGTTTGGTTTGTTTTATCTTTCTTACACATCTGCAGTAGAGAGTGAGTTTTAGGTTTTTATCAATCAAATCGAATCGAATCAAATCGAACTCTATCGGAACACCACCATTGAACAAATGTTTATTACATCTAAGCAAGCTTATATTCCTTCTTTGAAAGCACAATCGTTTTCATTTCGAGTAGTCTACATACAAAAATACACAATGATATGGTTGATAAGGTAGGTAATGGTAATGGTAATTGCCATTCAATCAAATGTCTTCTTCTTTCTATACTCAAATTTACGATAAGTTCTGTACCACACTTCGCTCGCTTCTTCTGCGTCGCAAAGGATTGGGTTTTTCATTTTCATATTCATGTTCATATTCACATATCTTTTCGGTAAATTACGCTCGTTTGGTTTGTTCTGTCCTTAAAGGCTGACTTACTGACTGGGGACAGGTCTGGTCTGTCGCACGTCCCACGTACATATGATATGATATAATGATATATATGTAAGCGTGTGTTATCTGGCCTTTAAGAAGACGCTTCTTCTTTTGATATTTTGTTTCTTTTCATTTCTCAACACAATGATCTTCGCCGCTTTGCTTAGCTTTTTCTTACATTCCACACTAATGCAGACGCAGTTGCAGCAGATCAGATCAGAGCATTTTGCATTCTGTACATTCATTCCTATACAGTAGTAGTGATAGTAGCAGTAGCAGTAGTAGTAGTAGTAGTGGTAGTAGTAGTAATAATACTCAGACTCTGAATCCACGTACAGTAGTAGTAAGTATTTTGAACGTTTCATTTCATTTCGTTTGTTTGTTTAGAAACAACAGCATTTTTCATTCTAAATAAAACTCTATGGGGTTTCGTTTTTTCGATACAATAAATACATGTAAAATAGTTAAATTATTATATGAACATTTTGGTTTTGTATCGTTTTTTTGTTTGTTTTGTTTTGAGAAATTAGAGAAAAATTTTAATATATTGTTATTGTGAGTTTAATTTGTAGGAAAAAATTGCGACATTTCTTTTTTTTCAAGCAAAACTATTACGAATTTTGTTTAAATTGCCACCAAATGGCATGGTTTATACTTACGTCTTGACGGGATCTTTTGTGATCCGAGGAACGGTCGCGAGACGAGTCCTAGACGAAAAGAAAACAAAAAAATATTATATTTCAAATTAAAATTATAAAATAAATACGGAAATTGTGTAGTAAGGGCGGCCTTGTCACCGAGTTAGATTCCCTTTGGAAGTAGAATTAAAACTGAATTTTTCTTCTACAGAAAATGTAAAACGAATTTTTATTCTGGAATGAAACCACTTTTAATTTCCAAAATGGAATCTTATATCAAACATCTTCGAAAATTTACTTCGAAACCAACTATTATAGTCAAAAAAGAATCTATTTTATACTTATTTAAAATGAAATTTTCTATTGATGCACAAAACAGTGTTTACAAAATAGAACGGAATCTGTAGAAGCTAAAATCAAAACATTCGGAATTTTACTACGGAATCAAATTAATTCCGAACGGAATCTGTGACATGCCCCTAAATAGGTATAACTATTGCACCACTCCATTGAATATTCCGACCTCCGCAATTGTTTCCAACCGTATTTTTTTGCGGTTTCGAGTTTCTAAGCTGTCTTTCTTTTCTGAGGAGCAAATGGAGAGGATGTTTGGTTAAACAAAATCATTTTAAAAAGAAATGGAAAATTTAGGAAACCGAAACCTCAAAAAATGTGGTTCGAAAAAATTGCGGAGGTCAGGACATGGTCGATTATGGCCTTGTGCATTTGTTTGTAACGAGATAGACTCAAACTATGGGTCCATCATCTAACTTTTGAACTTAATTTAGCTATGCTCGTCACAATCCCAATAAACCTTGGATTTTAGCGGGTCAAGGGCAGTTAGAATAATGGTGTAATAAAGAGTGATTTTTTTGAGGTTAGGATTTTCATGCATTAGTATTTGACAGATCACGTGGGATTTCAGACATGGTGTCAAAGAGAAAGATGCTCAGTATGCTTTGACATTTCATCATGAATAGACTTACTAACGAGCAACGCTTGCAAATCATTGAATTTTATTATCAAAATGCGTGCTCTGTTAAGAAAGTTCAGAAAGAAAGAAATTGTGTTCAGCGACGAAGCTCATTTTTGGCTCAATGGGTACGTAAATAGGCAGAATTGTCGATTTTGGAGTGAATATCAGCCAGAAGCATTGCAAGAGCTACCAATGCATCCAGAAAAAGTCACAGTTTGGTGCGGTTTATGGGCTGGTGGCATCATTGGACCGTACTTCTTCAAAGATGATGCGAATCGTAACGTAACTGTGAATGGTGAGCGCTACCGTGAGATGATATCCAACTTTTTTTTGCCCAAAATGGAAGAACTGAACTTGGTTGACATGTGGTTTCAACAAGATGGCGCTACATGCCACACAGCTCGCGATTCTATGGCCATTTTGAGGGAAAACTTCGGAGAACAATTCATCTCAAGAAATGGACCGATAAGTTGGCCACCAAGATCATGCGATTTGACGCCTTTAGACTATTTTTTGTGGGGCTACGTCAAGTCTAAAGTCTACAGAAATAAGCCAGCAACTATTCCAGCTTTGGAAGACAACATTTCCGAAGAAATTCGGGCTATTCCGGCCGAAATGCTCGAAAAAGTTGCCCAAAATTGGACTTTCCGAATGGACCACCTAAGACGCAGCCGCGGTCAACATTTAAATGAAATTATCTTCAAAAAGTAAATGTCATGAACCAATCTAACGTTTCAAATAAAGAACCGATGAGATTTTGCAAATTTTATGCGTTTTTTTAAAAAAAAAAGTTATCAAGCTCTTAAAAAATCACCCTTTATTTGAAGGAGATCAATCCAATTCAGAATTAAAACAAGTAAGAAAAGGCTAAAGTCGGGCGGGGCCGACTATATTATACACTCCACTTTCTACCAGAACACAATTCATTTCGGTAAAAAAAAATGAAATCGGGAAAGACTTTTGTATGTGACCTGACCCACTTTGTCAAATCGAGAAGAATACTTGTATGGGGACTATATTCAAACATGGAACGAAGAGACCCACTTTCACCATATTTGCTTCTAGTTAAAGTATAACGTGCTATAGAAAATTTTAAAAAAATACTTGGTGTGCGCAAAAAGTCAAGTCGAGACCGAAATTTTTAAGAAAGTTATGCATAAATCTGAACCTATTTGACCCATTTTCACAATAGGTCTTTCTAAAAGGGTATGTTGCCAAATTTGAAGAAGTTCTGTTTAAATATGTGGTTTATAGAGTGGAAATAAGTCAAATCGAGAGTGGAATTTCGGTGGGAGCTATAAATAAATCTGAACCGATCTGACCTATTTTCACCATAGGTGTTCCTATTTTCAATCTGCTGTTAAAATATGAGGTTTTTAGAGGGGAAAAAGTCAAATTGGGAGCGAAATTTTTATGAGAGATCTAACACATTTTCATCATACGTGTTTGCAGTTGAAATATAAGATGTTTTGCCAATTTTGAAGAAAATCTGTTAAAATATGTGGTATCTAGAGTGAAGAGTCAAATCGGGAGTGAAATTCGAATGGAGTCTATATCTAGATCTGAACCGATTTTCTTCAAATTAAATAGCGTTCGTCCTTATCCCGAAAAACTTCGTTGTTCGAAGTTTCATTTAGTTCTGGCTACAATTGCGACCTGTACTCTGATTACACGAATAGATGGACAGACAGACGGACGGACATTGCTAAATCGAATCAAAAAGTGATTCTAATTCGATCGGTATAATTAACAATGGGTCTATCTCGCTTTCTTTTTGAGTGTTACAAACAAATGCACAAAGACGTAATACGTGGAGTGTATAAATACTTTGACAGAAAGTAGTGTTGCCATTAACCCCTATAATATATAAGCTTTTCTCAACGCTTCGTGATTGGATGCATAGAACTAACCTAACAATTACTTTACGATAATAAGGAGATATTGGAAATCCTTCATGCTGGATATAACAGACATCATCGGAGTGGTATTCAGAATGAACTGAATGCACAACTCTGCCTTCTAAATCTAAATACATTCATCACAGGGCCCCAAAGAACCAATCACAAGTAATGTGTGAAAATACTCAAAGGAAAGAAGTGGGGAATTCAACAGAAAAGTACGAATTATTTGCACTTTTTCCCCCCAGAAATAACTTTGGCTCTGTTTGCTTTTTCGAATACCAACTCAACAAAATTCGCAAATGCGACTTATACTCCACCTCTTTTGCAATTTAAAAAAAAATCGCATTTGCAATTAGTGCATTCGTTACATCCCTAGAATATATGATAGATGGAAGCTATAGGTATTTATGTTATACATACACAGTTTGATCGGTTCTATAATATCGATCATCATCAGCATCATTACTCACCCTATTATAGTTTCGTTTGTGTCCCGAATCATGGCGGCTAGTGCTGGAGTTATTGAAACGATCCCTTCGTGAATCATAACGTCCATCATTATTACTGCTGGAATTATAGCGTCCAGATCCGCCTCCACTGCCATAACGATCAGAAGAGCGTCCACCAGACGATTGCATGCGGCTGCTGCTGCTATAGTTAGATGAGCGATATGATGAACCACGATTGTTTGAGCTGCCACCTCCGCGGTTGCCATAACCCCTACTATAACCGCGAACCATTTTCTGAAGTATGACAAAAGTTTAGGAGAAATATATGAAACAAATACTTCGAAATTCCGCAATGTTCGACTTTTTATTCGTTTCAAGTCACAATGTGTGCTGTAGAATTGTGTGTGTATTCATTGAACCGGCGTCTGTCTGGAAGGGATGTCGTGAAAAAAAATTCGATCGATTTCTTTCCCAGCCCAGCAGCACATACATACGCAATTTCTGCAGTCACTAATATAATTAATCGAACAAAAATTACCTTTTACACAATACTTTTACAACGTTTGCCAAGCTATGCTCAAATTTGCAATATTCTTTATTACAAATTACGGTAAATAAATTATTTCCTGAATTTCCTTGAGCAGCACGAAAAGTTAATCTCTTCTATCAGGAAAAAAATGTGGTATGTTTTAGTGTTTGGTAAGTCGATTTCGATTAGAGTCGAAAATCGATTTTTCGCTCCAAAATCCGATTTATTTTCAGTCGATTAAATCAACCGAAATCGATTTTGTCATACCTATTTTCGCCGTTTTATAAATAAAGCAGCCTTTACATTACGAGATTCAGACGCGCTATCTGTTGTTTGGTGTAAACAAAACCACACGATTTCGAGAAAAGATCGCACGCACACTTTAACAATCTGTTTGGTTTTTTCAGTTTTTGGAATTTGTCAAAAACTCAAACACTTTTTGTGCGATCAGGGTTACATTTCACGAGGCAAGTAAAGGAAGTGCACCACATTTAAAAAGGCTGGATAAATGTTTTTAATTTGATGTTTTTTTCATATCGCACTATTTATTTGTGATAAGTGTAAACGCGGCAAACTACTTTCGAAGCGATTTTTGGAAAGCGGGAAAGATTTCTCTCACCAAAAATCCTTTTATACAATTGCGTAATGTAAAGGCTGCTTAATAACCTTGTCACACTGCGAGCGAAATCTAGCTTAAATGACATAAGGCCTTGTGTCATATCGATTCGATTTCGCATGTAGTGTGCCAAGGTTATAAGATGCAGTTATACTTAAGTGCGTACGATTACGATTTCGATTTTGTTGTTTCAAGCGTTTCGTAGTATTTTTCCAGTTTGACATAATCGATTATGAAAATCGAAATGAAAAAGTTGGTCGTTGAGTCGAAAATCGATTTTCAGATTTGATTACCAAGCACTACAATGTTTGTCGCGGAGAAAACAGGGTTGCTACCAAGCCCACGCGAAGCTTTAATGGTGGTGAGTTTGTGTGGTAGATAAATGTGAACATTGCTGTTATTTCTGTGCTGAGAATTAAAGCGATTAAACACAATTATAAACGCCAGCGACTGCCCAAATGAAATCGAAAGGAAATGATAAGGCAGGAATTTCGAGATGAAATTTTTGAAAAATGTTCTATAGCTTTATTCTTTTTTTCGTTATCATCAGATTTTCTATGGATGAAGAAAGTATCATGTACATATGTTTTTTTGTAATTGCACATACATACATATACATACCAATTACGCTTTTAGAATAATTTAGAATATTTGAGTGGGGTATAAAAATACACTTCCCAGTTAAGACATGAGTAATCCAATTGAACACAGACTTGTCTTGGTTTACAACGCCTGTTTTCTGTTTTGCTTGAACTCAAAAATTTAATTTTTGTTTACATTTATTTCACAAACCGTGGAAATGGATAGAAATGTTGCCAACTTATAATTGTTATCCAATATATATATAAAGTTTTGTGAAATAGGAAACCTGTTTATCCCCGTTGTACACGCAAAGAAAAAAATGTGAGAAATCATACAATTTACCTAGGTTTCTTAGGTGAAATACATCTTTAAAAGTTCTTTGGCAACTCATAACACTTGGGTAATTTGGTACCCAAAAAACTACTGCCAGTTATACAATAAAACTTGTGTAAAATTACCTTGTATGTTTTGGCTGTATTTCAAAGAAATAAATATACAAATTGATGGAACATAAGTAATCCAACGCCATGTTTCATTTATCTAATTTGGAATGTTTTTTATCTAAATTTAATAATATGAAAGACCTAAATCTTTTTATTGATTTTCTATTTCCCACCCAAATAAAAACGATGATGACTTAATTAGCTTTTTGTTCTTCTATCTGGAAACAAAAAATGTTTATTTTAAATATTATACTCATATGATATTAAGGCTGTTTTTCTTTGATGCTTCTATTGTTTTTGGTGGGATTGCTGTTGTCGTTGCTGCTGGTGCGTTGATTGGGCATCGAAATACAGATGAGGATGATGATCTGTTGTTGTAGCTGCTCTCTGTCACGATGAGTTAACAGCAACAATATGGGTTTGTGGTTTCTGTTGTATATCGTTCTCAAACAACAGTGTTTTGTTGATAATATTGTTGTTGTTGGTGTGGTGGTGGTTGTAACTGCCGTGGATGATGTTGCTGTTGTCATTACCCACGTATTGTTTGTATGTTTCCGAGGCACAACCACCGCCACACCTACAGAATGTAAACTGTCAATCATAAAAGGATAAAAATAATAATGACGAAAGAAACTTTTGAAAACACACATAGCCACACTTACCTTCTTATAATTGTATGTTTTTCGGCTTTCCCCAAACACGCACTGGCTTTGTTACCAATGGATAACAGGGGCCCGCTGCTGTTTTCATTACTAAATACAAAAGATGTCAGGGACACCACCGGGCGGAGAACCAAATGTTGTTGTGCGTAGTTCATAAATTCCACTGCAGCCGAAATCATTTACGGCATCACTTGTCGATACTGCATAATCTTGCTCCAACAATTCCTAAATGAACTTCATTGGTATTAATTGAAGGAGAACATCATATTATATTCCACACTTCCGAAATGTAATTAAAATTGATATTAATAAATTAAAAGATTAATCAATCTTCATTTTGCGAGTGAAAAAAAAATAAATTTTAATTTCACCATACTTACTCCTTCGTATGTTGTTTCTTCTGTTCTGTTGCTTTTGGTTTTCTTGTTCTAATTCTAATCGTCGAAATTCACGTTGACAAATTTATAGAAATCTTTGCTCATATACATATTTTTGCAAGTATCTGCTACAAATTTCATGAAATTGGCAACTTACATATTCATACTTACACCATTATCCTACTAACTAATTAATTTCAACTAAGAAATTTGTGTAAAGTTACAAATTTCTAAATTGGAAAAAGGAACATGGTTGAATATTTTAAGGTACATAAGCACTTAACACTTTCCAGGTAAACTTTGTTATTTATACAAAAGAAGCACATGTGTAATTTACACATGTACGAGGGGAATTTAGCATTTACTTGTATGACTTCTGTCAACTCTATATAAAAAAGATTTACAAAGATGTATTAGGTATTTTTTTACAAGTTTTTTTCTGCGTGTACTTACTGTGGATAAAAAGATTGTTTAACCGATGCTTTATTGAATTGAATTCGATGTCCTTAATACAATATTTAAATGCGCTTATGAGCTAACATTAGTCATTCTTACATTATTACTAACATACTTAAAGTATTTTTCTAGTACTATATATTCTAACGTTTATATGTTGTAGTTATACATACACGTCACTTATATTAAATCTATATCCTATCAAAAAATTTCTCCCAAAATACGAATTACTGAAAAGGGAATTACTCATAATTTTTTATATAAAACTTAAATTAACACTTAACACTATCACTTATAACTACTATTTACAATATAGGGTCAACCATTGCATGTTCCGATTATTGGCATGTGTTGTATACAAGAATTGTTTAACCGTATATACGTTTTCGTTTATATGGCTAAGCGTATGTAAGGGACGAAAAGAACACAGCTATTGAAGAATTTTAATCCTTATCAGACGGATAGTCTGCAGCTTTGTTTTTTTATTAGAATAAAAATTATTTTAGTATTAAATTTAATTTTTCTTTATTAGAGTTTTCTTTTCCATTGCGGCTGTTGTGGCTATTTTTTTTCTTTGTTTACAAACAATCTTTTGTCAAACTAAATCGACAAAATGTCAAAAATTGCAGTGTGACTGTCGATTTCAGCAACGCGATTTCACAAGAAATCAAATTGATTTTATGCAGTGTGACAAGGCTATGAAGTATCATTTGTAAATCGACCGTATGTCATTTCTACTAGATTTAGCATGCAGTGTGACAAGGCTATCAGACTAAATGCGAAAGCAATCAATTTCACTTCAAGTTCAAATTTGTATGGGTAGAATTACAAATGTCAGATTCCATACAAATGTTACATTTGAAAATTGACTTTATGTCATTTAAACTAGATTTCGCATGCAGTGTGACAAGGCTATTATGTATTTTCAGCTCGGCGTGATTCATTTGTAATTTATCCACAGAAAAATAAAAATAATAAATAATTCTCAGATTTGTATTTATTGACAGATTTTTATATCTTAGGCATATTATATTGAAGGAAGATGCAAATTCATATTTACTAGAGATTCAAATTTTGTAATTTGATTAGACACGGATCAATCATCCAAATTAGCACATGGATTGGTCCAGTTCCATGATCTCCATGAGATGCAATCCTTTTGGTCATCGTCGAACAACGTTCCTGTTGGACAGCGGACAGATTCAGGATCGGCATTGGCAGTAGAACATAGCCAATAGTGGACAGGATCCCACACATTTCGGAAAGCGTGTCCAACATTGGCAGTTATACATTCGGGCTGTCCATTCGAATCGGGATCACAGAAATCTGCGGCAAAGGCGAATGCAAAAGCTAAGGCCAACAAAGCAAAGATAACTGTGGAGAATAAAGTTGATTAGTTTTACCGAGTTACATTAATTGCTGGATGGACCCACATATTTTCATTTTGGTGCGGTCGAACTATGTAACGTTGAGTCTTTTAAGCAGCTTTACAAACTATGATAATTTTCCGAGACGCGTTTCCTATTTATATACAAAATCGCGAAATTACCCCATATTTATTGTTATCTTTAACTTATTTTTACAATTTACATGATTTTTAAATTATGGATGCATACATACATTGTATGTACATTCCATTCCGTATACATTTATAAAATGAGCGGCCAGAAAATGGGTGTGTTTCATGTTTTATATTTCAAATGGCAAACGATGCTTTAGGTATTTCGTCCGTAGGTGATATAGAAACGCTGCATTTTCTGTACAGGAAGTAATTTATTGAAGACTATTTACATACATATAAAATGTCTATGTATTATTTTTTCCGTTTTCAATGTACATACGTAAATTATACCAGCCAGGACAATCAAATATTGATTACAGACCAAAAAAATACAAACGAAAAAACTAAAACAAATTATACCAAATATTTACGGAACTATGGTGATTAATTCAATCTGAGATCCCACAAAGTACAGTGTGCAAAGTTCACATTCGTATACCAATAGACCTTTAAGACTACATGTTGTGTTGTCCTGTGTGTTATAAAGTAAAGGGCTAGGAAATGTTTAATGTTGGAATAAATTTCAAAACGTAAAATGTTATGAACAATACGTCAAGGCTTTTGCATATAAATATTTCGCATATTATTTTCGTATTTCGTTTTGTAACGTGGAGTTAAAAAACTAGTGTGTTCAAAAAAACTTGGTAAGTAAATGCCATTACCAGGTAATGACATCTCATTACACTTACGATTACTGCCAAATAATAAATAATGACTTACAAACAATGGCTTTAAAAAATATCTATTGGTAATGCTACTTTTCATTCTTCAAAATAAATAAAGACAGCCGGAGAAAACATTGTTATTATTAGTGGAGTCCATGGAGCCCCAGAAATAGTCATATTACATATATATATAATATTCCCAAAGATATCCTTGATTGATGATACCTTGCATCGAGGTACATCGCATTGCAATTTCTTGCAGCGAGGTACCTTGCTTTGGCGTTCCATACATTCTCATGTAAAAATAATTTGAAAGGTAAGTGATGAATAAATTTTGTTTGGCTTACTCCCAATGTTAATTGATAATACGATTTTTTGTTGTGTAGCTACATTGAATTCACATACATTTTTTATGTATATAGCCATTATTTGAACAAATGGCAATACCTTTAAAAAAGTGAAGGAAGATACGAATTTTGCATACTGTATATATTTTGTGGGTCGTGTTAAAATTCTAGGACGATCTAGACATGTCTGTCTGCTGAAAGAACGCTAGTTTTCGAACGAAATGAGTTAATTTTCCATACGTATATATATCTAATATTCGGCTTTGCCCGTGAATTATTAGCCCTGTTCGATTGGGCATACTAACTTAATTTTTGTATGGGATTTACTCGCTTATCAATAAAGTAGCTTACTATTCTCTTAGTGTTGCTGCCAGATTTTTCTTGTTGATCTATTTAAGAAAAACCAATGGGTAAAAATGGTGCCACCTTATTAGTCTCTTATTCGTAAGCTAGTAAGAACAATCGAATTACTTGCAGTATCCGCTACTTCGCACTCGGAAAATCCAGTTATTTGTTATCAGTTTTATCCATTATTTTAGATAGTATTTATAAATACAAGTAACACGTGTTCTCGCTTCTCCCCTAAAAGTATTAATTTTTAAAAATTAGTTCCAGCTACAACAATTTCTTTGGTATCATTTTTATTCGGAGTGTACTCACCGAATTTTACGATTCATCCGGTAATACCATTCCGGTAAATCCATTTATGTAGCGAGTTTACGTGGTCACAGGAATTTACACACCGAATTCCACGTAATACTTTAGTTGGTACTATTGTATCCCCTTTTGTCCCGCTCACCCCTTTAAAGTAAAAAAGTCGAAAAATCGATTTGTGTTGCACATCTACGTTTTACCTAAGTTTCTTACACGCAGAAAGAAAACTTGTGTAAAAATACCTAATTGACGTTGAAGTCCCGCTACTTCCCAAGCTAATTGTAGCAATGATCCTTTCTATAAATTCTTTCTTTATAGAGTATTATACGCCAAGTCGACGAGCCTTTCCAAAAATTAAAAACAAAACTATAAATTTCGTAATAAACGAAGTAGTCGTAATAAAAAAATAAACTGCGTAATACAAAAGATTAACAACTGTATATCTGATATCTTATATTATATGATTAATTGTGTGTTCCTTTCGAGTTTTATCACATCTTTTAATCTGTATTATTTTGAAACGTTCAACTTTAAGTTGGACTGAACCTAAAATACAAATGAATTGTGATATTTTTTAATATGTGCCTTGGTACATATGCAATAAGTAATTAATAAAACGAATTTTGTATGACTACCAAAAATGTATTATATTTATTTTTCTGAAAAATATTCAGAACAAAACTTCAAAAAAAAAAAACTTATTTTGTTAAAATATAACCTTTTAACTTAACCCGCAACCGAAAGACTAATTTTGTGGCGTTGTTTGTGTGACTTCGTTCACTTTTGGCAATGGCTCATATTCAGAGGTCCTAGTAAAACTCTCCTCCGGCCAGTGAGAATTCCAAAAGCGATTTCGATTATTCTTCTTGCTCTAGACAATCAAGGGATTACGTTTGTAATAGTAGTATGCTGATCCAGAGCTCGGGAGACACGTTATAGTTACGTGCTTTCCATCGATGGCGCCAACAGGTAGCTTGGAAAGAGGTTAGCCCAAATTACTTCACTTGTCTCTCGTATTATTTTACGCACTGTTGATGCACCCATTGTGCTAATAAGCTGTATAAAAAGACTTTATAAATCCCTTTGTATATACATAATCTTATTCAAATTACTTACACTAGGGTCAAAAACAGCCGGCATTTAACTTTTATTTATTGACTGCCGGTTGCTGCGCTTTGTCAAGTCTTCCTCCACCATGGAAAATAGTTGGTCGAAGACCTGTGGTGTCGTCCTTACAATTTTATGGAATTGTTCGTGAAATCTTGTTCGCAGAAATCTTTAGTTTGCATAGTCGGGTTTGGACATATCCCAAAAGGCGTGCTTACACATAAAGTACTTACAGGATGTGCAATAAATCTTCATTTGTAAACAAGCACAGAAGTCATTTAATTATATAAGTTAATAAAAGATCCAGACGTTGTACGTTGTTGATGAGTTTTTTAGAACTAACCAAAATGTATTTTTCAAATACTTATCAAACTTAAACCTAACTAGACTAAAACTGTTGACACCATGCAAAGTGCGCAAAACCATCACCCTCAAATGTTGACATCATCGGAAATGGAAAAACTTTACTCGGAAACTAAGAGAGTAGTAAGCTTATTTCTTGTTAATTGAGTAAATTCCGTACAAATCTTAAGCTAGTAAGCCCAATCGAACAGGCCTAATCGTTTAAAGGTATTGCGATAAGCTTTCTACTGATATCCATATTGATCCGTTCCGACGAAAAACCTGGAAGATATCGAAGACATTTCGGGGCACTGTAAGTCGGAGAATATGGGTCGCCGCCATTTTTTTTAAATGCGTTCTACCAACAGCTGTAACTTTTTTTCAAGTTGTATAATAAATCTGAAAGTGTAAACAGCGCTTATAGCAGAGATAGGTATAATTTCGAGTTAAGTTTGACGTGCGCCATCTGGTGCCACTCCTGGGTACACTCATTTTACAAATATTGTCGTGTTGCCATATTATTTGAATTAGCAAAGAGAAAGACAAAGACGACGAACTAGCACAAAGAGGAGACGAGGACAGTTTTTGTTTTGTACTTTCACATGACATTCGCAATCCGAAGAAAAAAACTTGTAGAAGGAAAAAAATAAAAAATATAGGAAAAATCAGCAAAAAATCGTGTAATTTGTTTATTCTCGGCACAAATAACCAAAACGAACATTTAGACAAGTCAGAAACTATCACGGGACTCTGAATTTGCGACTGGATTTATATTTTTTACAAGGCAACCCAACTATTCTACCCAGACAAAGAAATAAAAGAAGAGACGGTCAAAAATACAAGACAAATCGAAAAAAAAAATCAAAAATCGTAATAGTGTAATAGTGAGAGCTTTGCAAATAAATTGTTTAAAGAAATTCCAGACAAAAGTTGTGCACCCGTCACTTGAAAATCTGAGAAAAAGTGTGTACAAATCTAAAGAACTGAACTGAACTGTTGACCAGGTCCTATATACATCCAATTAGAAGAGGGCTGATCGACCTGAGTACGGTTGCACTTTTGTGAGGACAACTGATACTGACTATTGAATTGGTTTTGAACTTGATTTTCCTGCGAATTTTTCGAATTTATCTCGCTGGTGTTCGAATTGCTTTTCTTTTGTAAGGAAAAGCAAACAAGCAAAAGTTTGTTTATAATTTGCGACTGACTACTTGGTGCAAATATGGCCAATACCCTGGAGGAGCAACAAAGTCTACGCGAATGCGAAAATTACATTCAATCCCATGGGATACAACGTGTTCTCAAGGATTGCATTGTGCAGCTGTGTGTCAGCCGCCCCGAGAATCCAATACAATTCTTAAGACAGTATTTTCAAAAATTGGAAAAGGTAAGTGCGCCCTGTCGTGTTTGCCATTTATAAGATTGTTTTGTATATTTTATTTATGTGGGGGTGCAAATAATGGGGTACAATTTGAGACAAAGAACGATTTATTGTGTCAAATAACTCTTTTTCTTTTCTGACTTAATGGTCGAAGAAGAAAGAAGGTTACATCAATGCAATATTTGCAAATATTAACACTTAGTGACATGGGCGTTATACATATATACCATAGGCGACTGCCCTTTTCCATTTTTTCTCGGTATTCTTATTGTTCTATGTTCGCCCATGATTTATATCGGATTTAATATCCCACTCTGGATTTATCGAACTTCGTTTACGACGGGGGAATATTCATCATTTAAGGATTCAAATGGTCTAAAGCTAAAACTACGCAAAAGTTATTTGTTGCATTTCTAACATCTATCGAGCATAGCTCTCACATATTATATATTTCTATGCCATTTCAGGACTGATATTGGTTACTTTTCTGAGTTGGTCTTAGCTTTCGATATATCGGCGAAATTATGAAATTACTACAGTTCGTTGTCTTCTGGAAAAAAAATATTTTTCAAGATTTATTTATTTTTCGTAAAGACCCATCCACATCGTAGTTCATTCTTTAAAATGTAAGCGCAATTAAGGGAAATATTCTCATAAGGAAAAGAGTTGAAAAGCTTTTTGACAAAATGGCTAACAATGGTGGACAAAATTCTCTTTGAGGGGATTGAGTTAGGGCTACTGCCAGACAACAGGCATTTTCCAATTGATTTATGATTCCGATAAGTTAAGAAGAGTTAAAAGATATTTGGAAGCCTAAGTCCACTCACGTTGGTCCAATATACCGCCACATATTATTCCTGCCTACCACTTCTAGCCAGCAATGATGGGCAGCCAAATTCTCTTTGCGGGGATTGAGTTCTGTTAGGGCTTTCTCTGACTTTTTTCATTTCCCGTCTAGAAACGAACATATTTTATTTTTATGCGCCATAGAAATCTTACAATAAAAGTGAGTAGAAGTGAGAATAAAAATATTGAAAAAGTCTAGACTTTACAAATTGGTGTCATTTAAATATTCCTTACGCCATATTTCTATTCCTATTTGATTTCTATTTATAGTTCACAGCTGAGCAAATTCGTCGGTACCTCTAGGGAAATTGTATGACAAAATAGCATGCCTGGCAAAACACTAGTTTTCCAAATATTCTATATTAAAAAGGGATCTTTAAGATACTACTTGAGACTCCAGTGAGAGAGGCCACATAGCACGAAGGGTTAACTACTGGCTGTTTTTCTTTAAGTCGGAATAGCAAGCTGCGATAACAAAAACAATATAAATATTTGTATCAAAATGAATTTTCAAAAAAAAATATTTTGTGTTGACTTTTTTGGACTTGGCTTCGATAACCATAAATTTGACTAACACTGGATAATTAATTATCCAGGCTAAGTCCAACATTTTTGACACAAAATTATTTTTTCAAAATTTAAAAAAGACAAATTTAAAAAAGAATTTTTATTTTGAGTGGAATTTTAACTTTTTATTAAGGATTTTGTTATTGCAGCTTAGTTATTAAGTCTTAAAGAAAAATAACGCTAGTATTGTCAGCATGATATTTTTCTTGCACGTTCTACCTATCCTGTAGTAATGTTAAACGAAAGGGAAAGGAAATATATTTAGATTTAAATAACTTTCCTGATAGAGTGAAACCCTAACTGGGCTTCGCAAAATTGATTACTAACGATTTTTAACTAGGTTTGTTTGTAATAAAAATATATGAAACCAAATTGTTGACAAATGTTCATTATTATCAGAAAAGTAAATATAAAAATTTGAAATTGATCTACAGTTTTACATTTATAAAGTAAAATTAAATTAGTGCTCAAAATAGTCAATAGTCCGGGAATTCCCGGAAAAAATTGGACGTCCTCGGGAATACCCGGACCCCAAACCATAGCAGCAACAGAGGGAAAATAACTTGTCCGCCTGAATAACAACCCTCACTTGCTTAATGTAATCTTTTTAAAAAGCAAAAAATAATTAAAATATTAAAACACTTTTGGGTGATTCTATTGGAACGGGTGTGAGACTTTTGCTTAAATATGTTTAAATATCTCTCATATTCATTGATTGAGATTTTTTACTATGCTGCCAATTGCAAACAGCAGGATAATCGGAATATTATTGCAAATATAAATATGTCTTAGCGTTTTAACTATTGGAGATGTACAACAAAGTAGAGCTTTTAGGGAAATCTTGAGTTTTTACTTATTTTCTTGAATTCTGTAATATTCTTCGACTACATGACTTTATTCATTTTTGCTAATCAAATGAGTTGTTCATACACTTTCTTCTAAACTATACGTTACCGACATATCTTTATGAATATAGAAATATAGGATATTTAAATTGTAACGTGTGTGACATTTTGACGGAAATCCTGTTACGACACCTGTATATATCTGAAAAAGGACATGATCAGACTTATTGTTGTCATTATTTTTTTGAAATATAATCAAAAATATGTATTATAGGAAGTATAAAAATTACGAATGTTTACCGATGTTTTTTAAATCATAAATTGATTTTGAAATTGTGTCGAAAAAAGGGTCACTTTCTCTCTTTTTTTAAATATAATATGCAACTTCAATATTTTTAAAGTAACTGAATTTACCTTCGAAACAATTTATAGTAAATTAAAATGGAACTAATATTTTAGCATTTATTAAAAAAAATGTTGTAATTTAATGTCTTAGAGAATTCCTATTGTCAGAACTGTATTGTAGCATTTTATGAGGATCATTTTTGTGGAAGATCTTAAAAAAGTCTTTTCACAAAGGACATCTAAGGATTAAAATATTCCACGAAAAAAATCGACGTAAAATGCCTGTGGGGTCACCAAAGACACCTATGTTGTAAATAACACTCTACGATTAATTAGCACAATTACTCGTCCACTTATACAATAAAATGCTAGGGTTAAAATTCGTACATGTTTTTTGCAAGATCGATAATTTTCGACAAAAAGTTGGTATTTCGGTAGAGCGCACGATAAACATAAAATACAAAATGGATATTTTTTGTAAAATTTTCATTTTCGCTGGAGATGTGGCTAAAATAATTTGTATGCATGACATTTTTGTTTTGTTATCTTCTCGCGATAGTTCGAGAGGATTAGACTGTTTTTTGCATGTGTATTAAGAAAAAATGTCGCTTATAACATATATGTAGACAGTCGCAAAAAAGCTGCAATTGTTGCAAAAATCCAAAGTACGCGGTTGCATCTATTTAAAATTTTTATATCTGGTTTTCTGAAGCTATTCTGTCACAAATCAGCCCAATCATATGCCAAAAAAATATTTTGTTATATAATACCCATAATATTTTAGAATATTTAAGCACATTTCTTCAATATCTCTGGTTGTACTTACTTGATATTGGGTATGCGCATTGCCCCTATAACAAAAACGTGCACCATAAAGTGATTTTTTTTCGTAGGGGGTGAAATGGTCCAAAAAGGGATAAAAATGGTACATATTAAACGACAACAGCTAGAGACAAGAAATTCGGTGTGTACATTAGGGCGTACCTCAAAAAAAAAAGTTCGCCGTACACCTTCGAATATGAAGTATTATTGAAAGGTAGTTTCAAAAAAAAAATTTTTATTTTTTTATGCCGAACGTAGGGGTCGCGCTTTTACATTTTTCTATATAACTTGTATTTATAAACGGATTTTAAAGTGTGATACATCGATGTTTTTGTCTCGACGAGGCCGATTTTTTTGTCTTTGAAGTCATTGAGCTCAAGCACCCCCTTCTGGTACTTACCCATCATTTCTCAGTTGCTACTACCCTAATGTACCACTCTAATAATCGAAAATTAAAGCTCGCATAAAATCATGAATCATGTTTGAGCTCAATGACTTCAAAGACAAAAAAATCGGACAAAAACATCGATGTATCACACTTTAAAATCCGTTTATAAATGCAGAAGTTATATAGAAAAATGTAAAAGCGCGACCCCTACGTTCGGCATAAAAAAATAAAAAAAATTTTTTTGAAACTACCTTTCAATAATACTTCATATTCGAAGGTGTACGGCGAACTTTTTTTTTTTTACTTGTAACCTGGTACGCTCTAGTGTACATTCCTCTAATTGAGAGGATACATAATATAAATGTATTTTTTTTTTCAAATTCGTACTTTTAACAGATAAAATGGTAATAGAGAGAATAGAATAATGAAATTCAGTGTATACATTCCTCTAATTGCGTAGACTGTAAAATAAACGGATTTTTCGAAATTTGGGGTTAAAATGGAAAAAGGGATAAAAATAGAACCAACCAAATGATCGCAGCTAGAGTTATGAAATTCGAAGTATACATTCCTTTGACTACGTAGACATGAAAAATAAAAGGGTTTTTTCAAATTCGTACTTTCAAGGGATACAATGGGTATAGAGGGATAAAAATAGTACCAACTAAGCGACCTACTATGATGATGAATTTCGGTGTGTACAGCTCTCTTTTTGCGTAGTCACTTAGTCATAAAGAGACTTTAGAAAGTCGTACTCTTAAGGGGGTAAAATAGGAAACATGGAATAAAAATGGTTTCAGCCAAATGACCGCAGCTAGAATCATGGAATTCGGTGTATACATTCCTCTGACTGCATAGACACGCAAAATAAAAAGATTTTTCCAAATTCGTACTTTTTTACTTTTACAGTTTTAGGTTATTTTGTTGCACTATGTACTACGTGAGATAATGGATTTTCAAAATTTGTACTTTTGGAATTAAAATATAATGGCATGGTTTGAAATAATAAAAATATTATGTTTATTTATAAAATTATTTTTTCAATATTTGTATTTGTTTCGGTTTGCCTATATTAAAAAATATATATTTTCCTGTAATATTACTACACTTCTACGAAAAACGACAGCCTCTGTGGAATGCAATCCATGGTTGAGGGTATATAAAGTTCGGCTCGAACTTAACGCCGTTTTTACTTGTTTACTTTACAGCCAACATTTATCCTATTTCATTACAAAATTTTGTAAAATATCCCAAATTTCGGAACATATTTTTTCCACTTTGGGAATTTGGATATTTTGTGGACATAAATGCTAAAACTAGCAATACATTATTTTCATAAATATTTTTTCTGCATAATCAGAAAAAATTCGTTACAATATTCCAATTTTTAAAGATTTTACGCAATGTTTAATATTAATTTGTTTTTCTAAAAAAATTAAATTTTTTTTTGATTCTCTGTTTATTGTCCGTTGCCTCTGATCTGTCCTCTCCAAAATGGTATAACTAATTTTTTATAAAAGTGTATTTTTCTGTTTCATAATTGTATAGGGTGTTTTTTATTGAGGTATAGAACTTCGAATTGAAATAAAACACAAGAAAATCGTTTTAATGTCCATCAATTTGGCTTTATTGGAAGGATAATTTTATACCATTAATGTTTAAATATGATTTCGGGCATGTGGCCGCCGCGGCTGGCTCGAATATAGCCAGTTCTACAGGTCCAATATATCCAATAACACCACGAATGTTGGCTTCCAAGTCCCCTAACGTTTCTGGTTTGTTGGCGTAGACGAGCGACTTCACATATCCCCGAAGAAAATAATCCAATGGTGTCAAATCACACGATCTTGGTGGCCAATTGACAGGTCCATTCCGCGAAATTATGCGCTCATCGAATGTTTCCTTCAATAATTCGATTGTGACGTGCGTAAAATGGACAGAGCTTGCGGTGAACTTCGCGAACTGAACCATTACTTTCGAAATAAATTTGCACGATTTGCAAGCGTTGTTTTTTTGTCAACCTGTTCATGATGAAATGGCAAACCAAACTAAATATTAATCACTTGACAGCTGACAAAAAAGCAGACTACCACGATCATGATTTCGACCATGTCAAAAGTCTTTTCAAGTGGCTTCGCAGCGACTTTTCAACATCAAACCCGGCCTCTATAAGGAGATGATTCTCACAAACGAACGAGAAGCACAACTCACTATCACTCACGTTTAAAAAATCGCACCAAGTAATAAAGCACACATGCCATATTACAAGCATCTCATTGAGTTGCATATGTAAGTATGTGTATATGCAGGTATAGTTACCCAGCAATACTTCTGCCGTGCCAACGCTCATTTGTTTTAGTTTTTTCGTTTGCATTTTTTTTAAAATAAATTACGGTATGGCGGTTATTTTTCCAACAAAAAATGGTATTTTTAAGATTTATTTTCCCCGTTTTAGAAATTATGGGCTTTTTTATATTTATTCTGATCCTCGATCAAAATTAAGATTATTTTAGTAACAAAAGTCACATTTTGGGATTTATTTCACCCGTTTTAGGAATTATGGGCCTTTTATATATTTCGTCTGATCCTCGATCGAAATTAAGGAATGAAGGTTATTTTTGCAACAAAAGTCACATTTTGGGATTTATTTTTCTCATTTTAGAAATTATGAGCTTTTTATATATTTCTTGTGATCCTCGATCTAAATTAAGGAATGGCGTTTAGTTTTCCAACAGAAATCACATTTTTGGAACTTATTTTCCCCGTTTTAGGAATTGTGGGATTTTTATGTAATTCTTCTGATCATCAATCGAAATTAGGGAATGACGGCTATTTTTGCAACAAAAGTCACATTTTGGGATTTATTTTCCCCATTTTAGGAATTGTAGGATTTTTATATATTTCCTCGAATCCTCGATCTCAGTTAAGGAAATACGGTTTTTTTGCAACAAAAATTAAATTTTTGGGATTTATCATCCCGTTTTAGGAATTTTAGGATTTTTATGAATTTCTTGTGATCCTCGATCGAAATAATGAAATGGTTATTTTTGATACCAAAACAACATTCCTGGGATTTTTTCCCCGTTTTAGGAATTATGGGGTTTTTATATATTTCCTCTGCTCCTCGTTCGAAATTAAAGAATGACGGTTATTTTTACAAGAAAAAGGAATTGTGAGATTTTTTCTATTTCTTCAGATCCTCGATCGAAATTAAGGAATGACGTTTAGTTTAGCAACAAAAATCTAATTTTTTTAATATATTTTCCCTGTTTTAGGAATTATGGAGTTTTTATATATTTCTTCTGATCCTCGATCGAAATTAAGGAATGAGGGTTATTTTGGAAAAAAGTCACATTTTGGGATTTATTTTCCCCCGTTTTAGGAATTGTGGGATTTTTATATATTTCTTCTGATCCTCGATCGAATTTTAGGAACTGTGGTATTTTTATATTCGACAAAAAATATGGAAAAAAATGTAGTCTTACAAAATATGGCATGGTCGAGGTGACCAACCAACTACCTATCCAAAGTTTTGCAAATTATCTGGAAAACACCTCTGCTCGTCAATGTAGCTCTTTCCGTTCTATCCATTCCATCAATTCAAAAAAATTGATTGGGAACCACTGTGTGTCAGTAAATATTCCCATCGTAGTACCACCAGACAACAGACTTCCAATTTCTTCCTTTTTACAAACCACAGCCACCAAATTGTCATATCAATTATCGTTCACAAGGAATGTCCTTGCAGGAAGTCTCGAAATCTATTTGTTTCATATACATTTGGCTATATATTTTGGAATTGTCCCATTTTTACTCAATTCACCCTGTGTGAACTGCACGGCCATTAGCACCCAATCAAATACTCATCGAGGTTGAATGTTTTTTTTTTGTTGTTTTGAAAAAGACAACAACAACAATAATAACGGCAAATGAGAGTGTTGAAGCATATTTTGTCATGTAAATGGTTGTTGTGTTAACACAAACAGACTCATTGGCACACATACACACATACACCCACATGCAAACCAATACACAAACAATAGAAAAAATATTGTGGTGGAACCTTTTTGATCAGCCTTCAGAGTCTGTATGGCATTCATATAGATACAAACACTCATACAGTGTTGTACACAACAAAAGCAACAACATTTTCAATTGAAGCAACAACATTTCAATTAAAGCATAGCTTAAACTACTGGCTTTGTTGGACCACCATCTGTGTTGATCGTGGTTTTTCCTATAATCCTAGAATAATTTTTACACGAAAAAGTCGAAGATTATATATAACAAATTGCGAGATGGTACCAAGGCCCACCACCTCCCATATAAACTCGATATACACTCCGTTAACTTAGGATAGCCTGAATTTTCCACCAAAAATATATTAATGCCTTTGGAACGAGGAAATGATGTTGTCGTAAACAATTGTAAAAAAACATGTGATTTTCAGTATTAACTTGTATTAATATTATAATAATTTTCAAATAATAATAAGACTGTGCAACTAATTAAGACATTCTGATTGGAACAGAATAGCGACACTATAATTCTTATCTTATTGTCCACCTGGCTTGAGTTTCATTTAACAGTGGGTCAAAGTCTTCATTTTTTGATCGAAGAAAGCAATATACTAATCGAAAAAAATTTTGTAAGTTAATATCTGAGAGAATTCTTATTGTCAGAACTATATTGTGGAATTTTATGAAGTTCATTTTTGTGGAAGATCATAAGAGTCAAAGAGGACATTTAAGATTTAAAATGTTCTACGAAAAAAATGCCGGAAAATTTCAGTGGGGTCTTCAAAGACACCAAACTTGTAAAGGGTGATTTTTTAAGAGCTTGATAACTTTTTTTTTAAAAAAAACGCATAAAAATTGCAAAATCTCATCGGTTCTTTATTTGAAACGTTAGATTGGTCCATGACATTTACTTTTTGAAGATAATTTCATTTAAATGTTGACCGCGGCTGCGTCTTAGGTGGTCCATCCGCTTAGTCCAATTTTGGCATTTCCACGTTTTTGAGTAACAGAGACCCAATTGGTGCGAACGGCGACGAATCGAAAATTGGTGGTCATCATTAACACTGGCCGATACAGCTGCGATATTTTCTTCAGTTCGCACTCTACGTAAGCGTGTTGGTGGTTTAATGTCCAACAATGTAAATTTGGTGCGAAATTTAGTCACAATAGCCCGAATAGCCGCTTCAGTGGGTCGATTAAACTGACCATAAAATGGAAGCGCGCAATGAACATTCTTAACAGAGCACGCATTTTGATAATAAAATTCAATAATTTGCAAGCGTTGTTCGTTTGTAAGACGATTCATGATGAAATGTCAAAGCATACTGAGCATCTTTCTCTTTGACACCATGTCTGAAATCCCACGTGATCTGTCAAATACTAATGCATGAAAATCCTAACCTCAAAAAAATCACTCTTTATTATTTCACTCGATTTGCTTCAAATTTGGCACAGTACCCTATATTTGAAGTGGAAACGGATGTGGTTAAAATCGGTCAGATCGGTTCAGATTTAGATATAGGCCCCATACAAATGTCGCTCCCGATTTGTCATTTTCCTCTCTAGAAACCACATATTGTATCCGATTTTCTTCAAATTTGGCTCAACTCCTTATAATCTAACTAGAAACACCTATAGAGAAAGTGGGTTAGAACGGTTCAGATTTCGATATACTTTTATTTATATATATAAAAATGTTGCTCCCAAATGTTTAATCGATTTTTGCCAAACATATGATATTTCACCTATAAACATACACGTGGGTCACATCGTTCCATGTTTCAATATAGCCCCATACAGGTGTCCTTTCCGATTTATCATTTTTGTCAAACACATACATTTACAACAGCAATATTACTTACAACACTACGAGGTACATTTTGTGGAACATTTTAACCCTCTAGCTGTTCAATATAGGGGACTTTTTGATCCCTTTGGTCCCAAAACTCTCCCACAAAACTGAATTTTAGGGGGGTGGTGTGAATAGAGAAAATAGTCTACTTAAAATTTCACTATAAGTCACCGAACAAAATAAATCTGTAGATATAAATCTGTATATGGGACATTCCACGACAAATCGGACAGTTCAAAAAAAAAATATTTTTCATTTGCTAATTTTTTTTACATTTTTTAGTACCCACTAAAAAACACCCACTGGTATACTTTCAGCTTTTTCTGATAATTCGTTAAAAAGATATAGCTTTTTTTAAAATCGTTAAATAGTAGTTATTTTTTCAGTCTTTTGCTCATAACTTCGTCAATAATGGACCGAATTAGATATTCGTTTTTAATATTTTTGTTTTTTGAAGTACTTTTCAGAAAAAATATTGAAAAAAAAATATTCAAAATGTTTTGTATACAAATTT
The DNA here is from genome assembly GCA_947397865.1 of Polietes domitor. Classification (NCBI taxonomy): domain Eukaryota; kingdom Metazoa; phylum Arthropoda; class Insecta; order Diptera; family Muscidae; genus Polietes; species Polietes domitor. Next base: position 96,982,736 of record OX377621.1, on the reverse strand, counting down.
TGATTTTTATACCCTCCACCTCCAGGATGGGGGTATATTCACTTTGTCATTCCGTTTGTAACACCTTGAAAAAACCTGGTAAAATTCTTAGACGATTTAGCCATGTCCGTCTGTGCGTCTGTCTGTTGAAAGCACGATAGAGGCCGAACGAAATGAGCTAGGAGGTTCAAATTTTCCCTAAATATGTCTTATGGTTGCAGATCGGTTGGGATTGAAACCGGGCAAAATCGGCCCAGAGGGAAACATTTTTCCCTAACAAGGACTGAAAATACCCATAATATTTAGACTATTTAAGCAATTTTTTTTTGGAAATTTCCAATTTTATACACTTGAAATTTTTTTCGCACCTTCCTCTAGTAACGTGTAATCACAAAAAAGTACAAAACAGATTTAGTGGATTAAATGGGACAAAAGTGATAAAAATAGTACCTTTGATACGACAACAGCTAGAAACTTGAAATTCGGTGTATACGTTCCTATAATTACGTAGACAAGTAAAATATAAAGATTTTTTGAAATTTGTACTTTTAAGGGATACAATTGGTAAAGGGGGATAAAAATGGTACCAACCAAACCGCTGAAGATAAAATCATGAAATTCGGTGTATGCATTTATCTGACTGTGTAGACGTGAAACATAAAGGATTTGTTCGAAAATTGTACTTTTAGGCGAAAATGGGATAAAAATGGTACCAATTAAAAGGTTGCAGTTAGAATAGTGAAATTCGGTGTGTATATTACTGTGACTGTGTAGACATGAAAAATAAAGATATCTTTCGATATTCGTACTATTAGGATAAAAACGGGATAAAATTGGTAGCTAGAATAATGAAATTCAGTGGTTATACTTGTCTGTCTTTGTAGACAAGCAAAATATGAGTATTTCTCCCAAATCGTACTTTAAGGTCAACATTTAAACTTACTTCACTTCTTTGTAGAGTCGACAGGCGGTAATCTACCGATAATTCTATGGAATGCACTCCGTGGTGGAGGGTATATAAGATTCGGCCCGGTCGAACTTAGCGCCTTTTTACTTGTTTAAATTAAAACTTTATTTTTTAATTGTTTGGAGTACCTCGAATTTTTTTTTATTTAAACATCTATTTACTCTGTAAATTTTGAGGCTTGGTTGAAAGTGGGCCTATACAAATTATAATGTTTTTTTTTGTAATTAGAAAACATAGTAATTTTTATAGGCCCACTTTCAACCAAGCCTCCAAAATTTACAGAGTAAATAGATGTTTAAATATTTTTTTTCCGAGAAAATCGAAGAGTACAAACAATTAAAAAATTAAGTTTTAATTTATTTTTGGTTTTCCAAATTTTCAAAAATTAAAAGAAATTACTAATTATTATAGGCCCACTTTCAACCAAAACAAAAATATTAAAAAACAAAATCGACCATTATGGACGAAGTTATGAGCAAAAGATTGAAAAAGAACTAATATTAAACGATTTTTAAAAAAGCTATATCTTTTTATCAGAAAAAACTGAAAGTATACCAGGGGGTGTTTTTACTGGATACTAGAAAATGTAAAAAATGGAGGAAATCAAAAATATTTATTTTTGAACTGTCGGATTTGTCGTGGAACGCCCCATATATATAAATAAAATATCCAGCACCAATTTGGGAATTTAACAAGAAATTGTTTATTAATATTTCCCCGTTTAAAAATTTCACATTTTTAAATTCTCTCAAAAACTGGATTTGCTACTAATCCTGTGGTGTAACATAGGCCTAAGAAATTGTTACTTTTATTTTGCTTGCCACTGTGCCATACATGCATATGTATGAACGAATAATACCAAATACCGACAGGCTAAGCAAAATGAAAAAAAAAACATCCATCCAGCCGTCAATCTATCCATCCATCCATATGTATGTAGTGAATAGGAACGTTTGTACATGTGTGTGTGTGCTTACAGTCGTTTGTCTTCATCCCTTTTCTACACTGTCTGTGACGAAGTCTATGTAAATTTGTACTCTTACGTAGCTCTCTGTATGTTTGTATTCATGTCCGTATTTGTAGCTATGTAAATACCCTCAAACATGATAATGTTGTCGGTCGGTCGGATGGGTCGGATGGGTCGGTTGGTTGGTTGGTGATGCTGCTGTCGAGTAGAGTAGAGTAGAGTAGAGTAGAGTAGCCTGTTGAATATATGCACGCCGCTGTTTTCGGCATGCAAATTTCAACTGGAGCTTCAGTTTTGTTTTTATCCTGGCGAAGAGCGGAAGTGTTGTTTGTTATTTATTTAGCGGCCAAAGAGCATTGTTTGTCAGTGCATCGAAACGAGGCAGGCCGTGTTCTCGTTGTTTGTTGTCTCTTCGCTGTGTGCTAACGGTGTTCTTGTTGTTCGCGCGAATTAAGTGTTTGTTGACTTTGTGACTATCGTGTGACTATTCGGGACAATTACTGCAGATTATGGGCAATTCGTTTAATGTTGCGCATTTGCAGGACGCGGTAATAGATCGCTTTAGGGCGGTCTCCGTTGCCACCGATAACAACGGAGTGATACGCGTGCGTTCGTTTTCCGATGGCGGTCTCATGGATGCGAGAGCGCAGCAGCATCATGCTCATCTCGAAGAGCATCGCTACAGTTTTGATCTCATGCAACGGTCACGCTATATGCGTACCTCCTGTACGACCATACCGGAAGAGGATATCGTAAGTGTTTGTTTGGTTGTCAAGTTTTAAAAGGATTTAATTATTTATTTAAATTGAAGGTATTAAAACTTAGGGTATTTTGAAAAGGAAACAAGAACAAATGCCAACATAAAGTGAGTGTCACCTGCTTTATTTGTGTGTTTGTTTTTCAAAATTTAAAAGGCTTTAATTAATGAACGATTTAGGGTATTTTGAAAAGGAAGCAAACATATAGTGAGTGTCTCCTGTCACTACCTTGAAATTCAATAATTCTACGGTTAAAGCAAGCAGTGGCCAAAAGTTGTGTATTCTCGAGCATTGTGGTGTAAAGTCGTCCTTATTCCCCCTTGACGTATGAGTTATATTAATTATCAAGTACCACCGGGCGTATGGAGTATATAATGATGATGCATGTAAAACTGCTAGAAGTAGACATGGTGTTGTTTGCAGAACCTATGAAAAATATTAATTACAAAGAATTGTATTTTTCATCAAGAGGCCTTTGTATCTGTATGCTACACATGGCTCATTCCACTTCAGACCGAACAAACAATTTTTCACGTCTTCGATTTTTTAGAAAATTTTGTGAAATAATCTTCTTCAGAAAATAATTTAACACGTATCTTACGAAAAGAAAAATCATAAAATTTTATTTCCGCCAAAATTGAAAATCCTGTTGACAAGTGTGTATTCAAATCATTGCATTTCACAATTGGTTTAACCGATTTTAAAGTTCTATACTTTCTTTCAAAAGGTCTTCAGGAAAACTTGAATCCTATTATTATGCCCATTTAGTTATTTAATTATTTTCAATATTGGTTACAATTTTTAAAAATAATAAATATTATCATAGATATATTTTCCCCAAAATAAACTAAAATCATTGTAGACATGTTTTCTATGCTCTATGAAAATTTCATGCTGGAGTTTATATTAAAAAAATCAACATCCAAAAATAAGAGTAATATGGCCAAATCTAATTTTTGTTTTGTTTCCAAAACGATCTCGTTGTTAGACCGATTTTCACAATATTTAAAGTGTCAGATTGCTTAGAAAATAAACAATTGAGTTACTTCAATCATAAGTTATACACTTCTGAAGACAAAACTCCCATATTTTTTGTTTTTTGCTTATATGTAGGAGCAAATTTCTATTATTTTTTTGTAAATAAACGCATAATTTAGATTCGTTAAAAATGTCGTTCGTAAACCATTTTAGGACCTTTCTGGTAGGTTCTTTCCGATTTGCCAATTTTTCAATAAATTTACAAATACTTTGTAAAAAAATATCGAATCGATTTTTATACCCTCACTCATATATCATTTGGGACAGAAAAAAAGTGTAAAAAAGTGGATATTCGAAAAGTGGATATAATCATTTTAAAATATGGCGTCGTTATACCCACCCGGAATATGGGCGATATCGTCACACCCTTTCCGGTACCGCCCACAAAAATTGGCATAAATTACGGTTAACATAAACTGGCATATCTTCCATACCAATTAGGGTTTGCATATTTTCTGATTCCCGTATCCCGGGAAATTTGTACGGGATTCCCGCGGGAATTCAGCAGCAAGTTTTACCTATTTCTCGCACATTATTTCACCACTTTTTCACAATAAAATTGTAAAAGGTACAAAATAATTTAAAAAAGATCACAACATTTAGCTAGGTGATATAAATCTTCTAACTTGAACTGAATATAAAAGAATAGAAGACTACAATAAAGTTATTAATATTTTGAGATAATTCAATTTCAAAACTTTTGATATCTTTATGAAAAAAGTCTTGATATGCTAATATCTGTGGAGAAATCGTACAGGTGTTATATGTCAGAATTTTACTAATAAATTAAAAATATGTACATATATAATAATATAATAAATAATAATTTAGAAATATATACAACTTAGAAATACACTATCTTATGAGTCGTTAAATGGGTTGTCTGCTTTAAAAATTTTTATATTTCAAAAAACTCTTAATTTAAAAAATATGCCTACATTTCATACTCTACATCACTTTGTTTCACGCCAAATGTTTTTAATACAGAAATATAATAATTTACTTTATTAAAGTTCGAATTCGGAAAAATAAGTTTTTATAAAGAAAACAATATGTTGGCGATTTCTCGTCCTGTCCCGGGATCCCGGGAAATCGAAAAAATAATTCCCGTGTCCCGGGAAATAAAAAGTACGGGAAAATGCAAACCCTAATACCAATATTCTAAATCAGTTGCAATTTTATATTTGAAAATCTTTTTATAATCACATTAAACCAATAGAATATTTATGTTTTTGCCACGCCCCTTCTAGTACCTCCCATACAATTGTCCCGATCCTATGTAAACTTAAATCCATTATAACTTCTATACCGGTATCTGAAATCCATTTCTGGCATAAATAAAGAGTGATTTTTTTGAGGTTAGGATTTTCATGCATTAGTATTTGACAGATCACGTGGGATTTCAGACATGGTGTCAAAGAAAAAGATGCTCAGTATGCTTTGACATTTCATCATGAATCGTCTTACAAACGAACAACGCTTGCAAATTATTGAATTTTATTATCAAAATGCGTGCTCTGTTAAGAAAGTTCATTGCGCGCTTCCATTTTATGGTCAGTTTAATCGACCCACTGAAGCGGCTATTCGGGCTATTGTGACTAAATTTCGCACCAAATTTACATTGTTGGACATTAAACCACCAACACGCTTACGTAGAGTGCGAACTGAAGAAAATATCGCAGCTGTATCGGCCAGTGTTAATGATGACCACCAATTTTCGATTCGTCGCCGTTCGCACCAATTGGGTCTCTGTTACTCAAAAACGTGGAAATGCCAAAATTGGACTAAGCGGATGGACCACCTAAGACGCAGCCGCGGTCAACATTTAAATGAAATTATCTTCAAAAAGTAAATGTCATGGACCAATCTAACGTTTCAAATAAAGAACCGATGAGATTTTGCAAATTTTATGCGTTTTTTTTAAAAAAAAAGTTATCAAGCTCTTAAAAAATCACCCTTTAGTTCGGCGCTAAATAATATAAGAGTTTGGAAATGCTTGGAATTTCGATTCTGAGAGTGTGAGGGTATATAAAGAGTGATTTTTAGCTATTATTGGCAACACTGGTTTAAACAGCTGACGCACGTTTCGTGTTTTGTTTCACTGTCAAACATCTTCAGTTTGGTCTATAATTTAACCATGAATCGTCTTACAAACGAACAACGCTTGCAAATTATTGAATTTTATTATCAAAATGCGTGCTCTGTTAAGAAAGTTCAAGAAAGCCGAAGATCCACTTTTTTAGCGAAAAATTGTGTTCCGCGACGAAGCTCATTTTTGGCTCAATGGGTACGTAAATAGGCAGAATTGTCGATATTAGAGTGAATATCAGCCAGAAGCATTGCAAGAGCTACCAATGCATCCAGAAAAAGTCACAGTTTGCTGCGGTTTATGGGCTGGTGGCATCATTGGACCGTACTTCTTCAAAGATGATGCGAATCGTAACGTAACTGAGCGCTACCGTGATATGATATCCAACTTTTTTTTTACCAAAATGCAAGAGCTTGACGTGCATGACATGTGGTTTCAACAAGACGGTGCCACATGCCACACAGCACGCGCAACAATGGACTTATTGTCACGTTCGGGACCGGCCAATTGGCCGCTTAGATCGTGCGATTTAACGCCATTAGACTATTTTTTGTGGGGCTATGTTAAAGCTCATGTCTATACAGACAAGTCCGCTTCAATTGACGCATTGGAAGACAACATTGAAGCATTTATTCGTGAGATACCGGCCGAAATGTTGGAAAGAGTATGCCAAAATTGGACTAAGCGGATGGACCATTTGAGGCGCAGTCAATGTCAACATTTGCATGAAATAATCTTCAAACATTAAATTATATGGACCGTACTATCGATTCAAATAAAGATTTCATGCATTTTTTTGTGTTTTTTTTGAAAACTTTCCTATAGCTTTTAAAAAATCACCTGCTATAAGTCGGTTTAACCGACTGAAACTTACTTACTTGTTTAACGCCATATATTGACTGATTTCTGGATAAATATTACCACATCGTACGGTAAATAAAGGAACGGCGACCATTTTTTTAAAAAATCCCATATTTTGGAACACATTTCCCCATGTTACTTACCATTGTTCGTTATGATATCACAATTTTTGTAATTTTTTTAGAAAAAACTTCAATAAAAAATTAAATCGTTTTCATGTTTGGGACCCCAAAATATTTTCCACAGAATGGTTGTAAACTAATATTATTGATTGAATATAATTTCATTCAAATTCGCTGTCCATAATATTTTTTAATTTGGACGACACGTTATATCGTTTATCACGTTTATATTTGTTTTAGACTAAGTGTCAGGAACACCACCATGAAGCTCACTAACACCATTAACTATTAATAAATTTATCTTACAAATATGGAAGGTATATTTGTTTAAAAAATAAATAAAAAATAAAAATAAGAAATAAAATAAAAATATATACAGCTGCTGTCAAAAAATAGCAGCGACGGGATAAAAAATGTCGACAAAGAAAAATATCAGTTTTACTTCGAAAATACTAAAAGTTTTTAAGGCGATTGAAAGGTGGTGTTGTGTCATTCTTAATATGGCTTTAAATAAAAAATTATGTTTTTGTAATTTTGAGATTAGGCCTTTAGAACCATTTATGACAAAAATGAGACCAGTCACAAAAATAGCAGCGCTAATAAAAACTAAAAATATTTTGTTTCAATTCACTTTAATTGAAAACTTTTTTGAATAATTACTTAAATAACGACATTTTCTTGAATTAAACATTTAGTTGCACTGACTTTATTGATTATTACTGCTTCATGACATCGTTTATTGGAATCGAATAGTATTTTGCCCCTTTCATGTGGTATTTTTGACCATTCCTCTCGTTCGTTATTGTCTTTCAGTATGATGAGTGAGATTTCATTTTAGTCATCACACTTAAATTTTATGATTATATTGAGATGTGGTGTCTGCCCGAACCATTCCATAACATCGATATTATTGACTTCAAACCACCTTTTTGCAAGTCGGCTGGTGTTTTCGGGATAATTGACCTGCTACAAGACTCATTTAAGTGGCATTTCATATTCTACATACGTAAGCATAATATTAGGCAGTATTTTCATGTACCGGGCAGAGTCCATAGTAGTTCTGGGACAATGTAATGACTAATATGAAAAACACGCCCAAGCCATTATGCTTGATCCTTCCTATTTGACAGTTTTGGTACTATACCTGGAGATGTATTCCATGTTCTGTGGACGTCTTAAAAACTGTCCAGGGACTGTCCCACCATATAAAACAATTTTTGATTCAATTGGCCATAAAACGTGCACCCACCTTTTGGTTGGCTGCTACAGGTGTGTTTTTGCGAATTGCAATTTTTTTGTGACATGTCTTTCATTTTTAAGTGGGACTTTTCTCGGACTTCTGGCCTACAGATTATGTTATCTTAGTATTCTACGAACATTTTAAACTCTCAAAGATGGACACACATTGTTTTTTATTTCGGTGGCGGGCGTAAGTGGGTTTTTTTTACTAGACGTTACTATTCGGCGAATGGTTGCAGATGATATAAACTGATTTTTTGACGTGTTTTTGTTTTTTCTTCTTATAATATCGAATTTCTGATCATTTTAATGAAACACTGAAAAAAAATCGAACTTCACTATATGATTTACCCTCAGATTTCAAACTTTTTATATGAACTCGATTTTGTTCTCCACAATGCTCTCCTCGCCCTACTTATGAAGAAAAATAGAACAATCACATTTCAGAAATAGTGTAAATTTCATAAAATCTTACTTATAACATCAAATCGAATTGAAGAAATGAGATAAAATTAATTTTTCTTGATATTTTTGAATGCTGCTAAAATTTTGACCGGTCCAAAATATCGAATAGTCAAAAAAAAAAAATGTGAAATTTCTAAAACAATTAAAATAATATCACCAAATAAACAATTTTTTTGTGTTTGTAACCTCATTAAAATGAAAAAATGATCACACAAATAAATATATGAAAATGTATGCTAAGCTATGGTGCGCTGCTATTATTTTGACCGCAACTGTATATATATATATATATATATATTGTAACTAGCTGAACCCCGCCCGCTTCGCCAGGCAAAAAAAGAAATGGTAAAATTAAAATCAGGTTTCATATTGATCTTATGATATTGATATTACCGTTCCAATTTTCAGCCTTCTAGCTAAAAACACTTTTGCCACGCCCCAACCACCCACGGAACGAAAATTAAAAATCCGGCAAAAAAATTAAAAATCGTGGTCAGTAATATATACGTTCCAATTTTCAGCCTTCTAGCTTAAAAAACACTATTGCCACGCCCACTAAACGAAAATCCAAATTTCAGTATCATATTTATCATTCTCGTGGTCAGTAATATACATGTACCAATTTTCAGTCTTCTAGCTCTCAAAAACGATTTTGCCACGCCCAATCTCGGCATCAAATTGATCTTTCTCGTGGTCAATAATATATATGTACCAATTTTCAGCCTACTACCTCTCAAAAACACTATTGCCACGCCCCACTGCCCACGAAACGAAAATTCAAAATCCAGCATCATATTTATCTTTCTCGTGGTCAGTAATATATACATTCCATTTTTCAGTATTCTTGCTCAAAGACCACTATTGCCACGCCCATTCCGCCCACAAAACGAAAATCTAAATTTCGGCATCATATTTATTATTCTCGTGGTCAGTAATATATGTACCAATTTTCAGCCTACTACCTCTCAAAAACTCTTTTTCCACGCCCACTCCGCCCACAAAACGAAAATCCAAATTTCGGCATCAAATTGATCATTCCCGTGGTCAGTAATATATACATTCCAGTAATATATACATTTCAGTCTTCTTGCTCAAAGACCACTATTGCCACGCCCATTCCGCCCACAAAACGAAAATCCAAATTTCGGCATCATATTTATCATTCTCGTGGTCAGTAATATATGTACCAATTTTCAGCCTTCTAGCTCTCAAAAACACTTTTGCCACGCCCACTCCACTCACAAAACGAAAATCCAAATTTCTGCATCAAATTGATCTTTATCGTGGTCAGTAATATATATGTACCAATTTTCAGCCTTCTAGCTCCCAAAAACACTATTGCCACGCCCCCTCCGCCCACAGAGCAAATTTTTAAAAATTCTATTGCCTATAGTTCCTTCCAGACCTGCATCTATCTGTACTGAAAATTTCAACAACATCGGTTCAGCCGTTTACACGTGATTGCGGAACAAACAAACAGACAGACAGACTTACACTAAGGTTTTATAATATTAATAGGGATAATAGGGATTAAATGAATTAGTTTGAAATTAGAAAAAACAATATTTGTTAAATATAGTTAAAATTAATATTAATTTTTTAATTACTTTATTTTCTATCCACATTATCTACAATTTCTTATTTTTTGAAAAACTGGAAATTCAACTACTACTTTCGCCATTTAGAAAATTGCATATTTGGAAAATTTCATCCAAATAGGAGAGAAGAAACAAAATTTGTTTTCATCGCTTCACAGTAATCGCTTAGAGAATCAAGAGAAATGTATTTTTTGATTTTTAAAATTTGAAAACAAATGAAAATTTTTAAGCGAAATAGTTACCTCTTATTTACGAAAATAAAACATAAATAAAAATATCGAAGAATAACAATAACAGATTTGTGCTAATTTCTAAAATATATCCAATAAATATAAAAGATTTTTAAATTTGGCTAGAATTGTTTTTGTATAAAATGATTGTACCAAATAAAAAAGTGTTTGTATTCAAACATATTGTAAACATTTTATCTCAGTGTACATTTTTAGATCGGATTTGTTTGGATATTCCAAAAGTTTTTTTCAGTTTTTTATCTGAATGCTAAAACTAAATTGCAACTGTTTAAATAGTAAATTTCTGTGATTTAGATTAAACTGTGATATTTTACACTATTTGAATTTTTTCTATTATTTATTCATTGTGCCGTGTTGTCCAGTATTTTTTTAAATTAAAAACGATCACAGCGTGATGTAAACTAAGTGAAATTCAAATGAATAAATCTCCTGATGATGTCGGAAAGTAGAGAGAAAGTAATGAAATGAATTAGTTTCAGATTCAGATCATTAACTTAAAGAACAAAGAATCTTAAATTTACAAATATACGTCACAACAAATAATAAATACTTGATTTTCCGTAATTTTCTAAAGGTTGAGTGTATTCGGTTTCGTTCAGAATATATTTCATGAAATTTAAAAAAAAATGAATTTCCAATGATAAGATCCGAGATACCTTGAAACCATTCGACATTCAGAAATATACATACATACATATGTATGTAGACTGTAACAAATTAAAAATTTTAATTGAAGTCATTTACAATGCCGTCTGGCTGGCACAGCACACATGAATACATGTCATTATTACAATTCAGTTTTAACGTTCATTTGAAAATATGCTCTTTACGAATTTATTTAGCGGATTTGTCAATTCAGAAAAAGTACTGGAAAAATGCTACATAAAAATATTCGGGGAAACAATATTTTTAGGGAAGTTTTGAGGAGCATTTAGCTCGCAGATGGCTTGTTACAGGGACGACATATTTTGCAAACTATCATTAAACAAACATTTTTCACAGAAGTGTTTTCCAGATGGAAATTTTGGATCCCTAGTGGGGGTCATCAAAATAGATATCAAGTAAAAACGGTTTTAAGTTTGGCCGGGCCGAACTTTATATACCCTCCACCATGGATTGCGTTCCACAGAGACTGTCAATTTTCGTAGAAGTGCAGTAGTATTACAGGAAAATATAATTTTTTTTTATATAGGCAAACCAAAACAAATATTAAAAAAATAATTTTATAAATAACTATTACAGTTGCGGTCAAAATAATAGCAGCGCACCACAGCTTACAATACATTTTCATATATTTATTTGTGTGATAACTTTTTATTGCTACTACTCCACTAAATGTTGTGTTATGAGGTTACAAACACAAAATAATTGTTTATTTGGTGATATGATTTTAATTGTTTTAGAAATTTCACATTTTTTGGACTATTCGACATTTTGGACCGGTCAAAATAATAGCAGCATTCAAAAAATCTCAAGAAAAGGGAATTTTATCTCATTTTTTCATTTCGATTTGATGTTATAAATAAGATATTATGAAATATACACTATTTCTGAAATGTTATTGTTTTATTTTTCTTCATAAGTAGCGCGAGGAGAGCATTGTGGAGAACAAAATCGAGTTCATATAAAAAGTTTGAAATCTGAGGGTAAATCATATAGAGAAGTTCGATTTTTTCCAGTGTTCCACTAAAATGATCAGAAATTCGATATTATAAGAAGAAAAAACAGAAACACGTCAAAAAAATCAGTTTATATCACCTACAACCATTCGCCGAATGTTAACGTCTAGTACAAAAAACCCAATTACGCCCGCCACCGGAATAAATAACAAGTCTGTCCATATTTGAGATTTTTAAATGTTTGTAGAATACTAAGATAACATAATCTGTAGGCCAGAAGTCCGAGAAAAGTTCCACTTAAAAATAAAAGACATGGCACAAAAAAATTGCAATTTGCAAAAACACACCTGCAGTAGCCAACCAAAAAGTGGGTGCACGTTTTATGGTCAATTGAATCAAAAATTGTTTTATATGGTGGGACAGTCCCTGGACAGAACACGGAATACATCTCCAGGTATAGTACCAAAACTGTCAAATAGGAAGGATCAAGCATAATGGCTTGGGCGTGTTTTTCATATTATTCAATACATTGGCCCAGAACTACTATGGACTCTGTCCAGTACATCAAAATACTGCCTAATATTATGCTTACGTATGCAGAATATATAGGGTGTTTTTTATTGAGGTATAGAACTTCGAATTGAAATAAAACACAAGAAAATCGTTTTAATGTCCATCAATTTGGCTTTATTGGAAGGATAATTTTATGCCATTAATGTTTAAATATGATTTCGGGCATGTGGCCGCCGCGGCTGGCTCGAATATAGCCAATTCTACAGGTCCAATTTTCAACCACTTGCTCCAATTGCTGTGCACGGTGGCGAATCGATTCATTCGGGTCCTCTTCAACACTTTGCTCTACAGCGGCAATTGTTTCTTCGGTGCGCACTGTTCGACGTCTCTGCGGATGCGTATTATCACATAGAGTAAACGTAGTGCGAAAACGATCCATGGTTAACCGAATTAATTGCTCTGATGGACGATTATGTCGACCATAAAATGGTGAACTTCACGAACTGAACCATTACTTTCGAAATAAATTTGCACGATTTGCAAGCGTTGTTCTTTTGTCAACCTGTTCATGATGAAATGGCAAATCAAACTAAATATTAATCACTTGACAGCTGACAAAATGGCCGCCAGTTAAAAAAGTGATGCCAACCTACAGTTCTATACCCCAATAAAAAACACCCTTTAGAATGCCACTTAAATGAGTATTCTAGCAGGTCAATTATCTCGAAAAAAGGTGGTTTGAAGTCAATAATGTTATGGAATGGTTCGGGCAGGCACCACATCTCAATATAATCAAAAATTTTAAGTGTGATGACTAAAATGAGATCTCGCTAGCAATACTGAAAGACAATAACGAAATTTGACACGAAATTATAGAGGCATGGTCAAAAATACCGCATGAAAGGTGCAAAATACTAGTTGACTCCAAGAAACGACGTTATGTAACATTATTAAGCAATAAAGTCAGTACAACTAAATGTTAAATTCAAGAAAATATCGTTATTTAAGTAATTATTCAAAAAAGTTTTCAATTAAAGTTGATTGAAACAAAATATTTTTAGTTTTTATTAGCACTGCTATTTTTTTGACTGGTCTCATTTTTGACATAAATGGTTATAAAGGCTTAATCTCAAAATTACAAAAACTTAATTTTTTATTTAAAGCCATATAAAGAATGACCTAAAAACTTTTAGGATTTTCGAAGTAAAACTGATATTTTTCTGTGTCGAAATTTTTTTATCTCGTCGCTGCTATTTTTTTGACCGCAGCTGTATATTTTTATTATATCCAACCACTCTATTTTAATTCCAAAAGTACAAATTTTGAAAATCCATTATCTCACGTACATAGTGCAAAATAACCTAACTTCACGATTCAACCAGTTTTTGCCATAAAAGTAAAAAGTACGAATTTGGAAAAAAAATATTTTGCGTGTCTATGCAGTCAAAGGGATGCATACACCGAATTGCATGATTCTAGCTGCGGCCATTTGGTTCTTATCCCCTTTTCCCTAGTTTACCCCTTTAAGAGTACGACTCTTTATTTTACGGAGACGGATGTACACATCGAATTTCATCATTCTAGCTGTAGTCTCGTTTAGTTGGTACTATTTTTATCCCTCTGTACCCATTGTATCCCTTGAAAGTACGAATTTGGAAAAATCCTTTGATTTTTCGTGTCTCCGCAGTCTGAGGAATGTATACTCCGAATTTCATGACTCTAGCTGCGGTCATTTGGTTGGTACTATTTTTATCCCCTTTTTCTATTTTAACGCAAAAAAGTACGAATTTCGAAAAATCCGTTTATTTTACGTGTATACCCAATCAGAGGATTCCGAATTTCATTATTCTAGGTTCAGCCGTTTGGTTTGTACCATTTTTATCCCTCTATTCCCATTTTACCCCTTAACAGTACGAATTTGGAAAAAATACTTTTAAATTATGTATCTACTCAATTAGAGGAATGTACACAGGGAATTTCGTGTTTCTAGCTGTTGACGTTTAATATGTACCATTTTTATCCCTATTTGCCCTTTTTCACCCCCTACGAATAAGAATCTCTTTATGGTGCACGTTTTTGTTATAGGAGAAATGTGCATACCCAATATCAAGTAAGTACAGGCAGACATGTTGAAAAAATATGCTTAAATACTTTAAAATATTAGGGGATATTATGGGTATTTTTAGTCCTTGTGAGGGAAACAGTTTTCCCTTTGGGACGATTTCGCCCAGTTTCAATCCCAAATGGAAAATTTGGACGTCCTAGCTCTTTTCGTTTAGATGCTAGCGTGCTTTTAACAGACGGACAGACGGACGGTCATGGCTAGATCGTCATAGATTTTATGAAGATCAAGAATATATATACTTTATAGGGTCTCAGGACGAAATTTCAATGAATTACAAACGGAATGACAAAGTTAGTATACCCATATCCTGGAGGTGGATGATATAAAAATGGTAAAAAATCCCCAATTTTGGAACATATTTTCCCCACTTTGGGAATTCGGGTATTTTTTTTTTTGGAAAAAATGGGAAGTCTAGTAAAATTTTCATAGTTTTTATCATTTTGGCGAATTTTAAGTATTTTTATTGGACTTCAATTTGCAAAATAATGTGAACTGGAAGGGCTAAAACTTATATTTTTGAAAAAATTTGGTATTTATAAAAACGTCAATAACTCAGTCAATTACTGACGGATTTTTTAATACAAAGCAGCTGTTTACTCCTTACTAAATTTGTTACTTAAATAAGTTTACTTGCGGTACGGCTACCAAACAAAATAATATGCAAAAACATTGTCTAAATTGAAAAATGGTTAAAAAATGCTTAAAAAAGTGTGTTTGCTGGACAAAAGTACACAGATTTGTTAAATGTTCTTACTTAAACTATATATCTAGCGGAAGCTGCAGGTTTCTTCTTCTCAAATCCGTAGAAAAAAATTAAAATCGGTTGATAACCAAATAAGTTACAGGCTCATAAGTGTGCAAAGATAGGAAAACTCAGTTTTTTACCCGTAACTCAAGATTTTGCGGGTGTCTGGGAAATTTCAAATACATATTCTTGTTCTACTCGACAATACCTCCCAGAAAATATGATACACTCCACTTTCTATCCGAATACAATTCAATTCGTTAAAAAAGTGAAAACGGGAAGAAGGCTAATATGACCTGGTCCAATTCGTTCGTCCTTGTCCCAAAAAATCGGTTCAAAATATGATTATATGTCGATCGGTATAATTAACAATGGGTCTATCTCCCTTCCTTTTGGGCGTTACAAACAAATGCACAAGGATATAATACTCTCGCGGAGTGTGTAAAAATGTGCTTACGTGAAAATAATTAATATTTGTTGGCGAGATTGCATTTGTATTATTAGCGTTGCGATCTTATTACTTGTCCGATTTTCAAAAATTTTCCTATATTGTTAGATTTCTTATAAAATTGTAAATAAACTAAAAGATTGGCGTAAATGCGTCATTTCAATTAGAAGTTATAGGCTTCTAAAAACATTAAACTTCCAAAAGGTCTCGTTTTTATTGTTTTTCCGCAAAGAGGTGGCATCATTATTTATCTTTTATTTTTTCTTTTATTTCTGCAGGTGCAAACTTCTTTTACTTTTCATGAAAGGATGTCACTTAAGAAATAATTTGAATTGGAAAAGGGCAAAATACATTAATTGAAAACTCCTCCGGAAAAAATTACCAAGAAGCTGCGAACAAAATTGTAACAACAAATCTTTTTGCTTGCCTTAACCTAATAATACAAATTTGTTAAACATTTGAACAATATACTTTAATTGTTAATTTTTTTTTTGATAATTTTTATGAGCATATTTTGAATATTTTTTGTATATTTTCTGCATAAATTTAGTATATAGTTACTATGCACGCAAAATTGAATTTGTTGTGTTAACAATATCCTAAATACGGAATTTGGTTGAAATCAAAAATGAAATTTGCATAAAAATCCATTGTCTATTTATTATCCAAGACATAGCAAAAAGTTATCACTTTCTTTAAAACGAAGATCGAAGGGTGAACATTGGACATTACTATACCCTCCACCTCCAGGATGGGGGTATACTAACTTTGTCATTCCGTTTGTAACACCTTGAAATATCGACCTGAGACCCTATAAAGTATATATATTCTTGATCGTCATAAAATTCTAAGACGATCTAGCCATGTCCGTTCATCAGTCTGCCCGTCTGTTGAAAGCACGCTAGCATCTAAACGAAAGGAGCTAGAACATTCAAATTTTCCATAAATGCGTCTTATAGTCGTAGATCGGTTGGGATTGAAATGGGGCGAAATCGACCCAAAGGGAAAATTTTTTCCCTCACAAGCACTAAAAATACCCATAATAATCCCTAATATTTTAGCGTATTTAAACATGTTTTTTTCAATATGTCTGTTTATATTTGCTTGATATTTGGTATGCGCATTCCCCTTATTGCAAAAACGTGCACCATAAAGTGATTCTTATTTGTAGGGAGTGAAATGGGGCAAAAAAGGATAAAAATGGTACATATTAAACGACAAGAGCTAGAAACTCGAAATTCGGTGTGTACATTCCTCTAATTGAGTAGATACATAATATAAAAGTATTTTTTCAAAAATCGTACTTTTAAGGGGTAAAATGGGAATAGAGGGATAAAAATAGTACCAACCAAACAGCTGTACATAGAATAATGAAATTCGGTGTATACATTCCTCTGATTGCATAGACAAGTAACATACACGGATTTTTAAAAATTCGTACTGTTTGGGGTTAAAATGAAAAAAAGGGGATAAAAATAGTACCAATCAAATGACCGCAGCTGGAGTCATGAAATTCGGATTATACATTCCTCTGACTGCGTACACACGGAAAATAAACGGTTTTTTCCAAATTCGTACTTTCAAGGGATATAATGGGTTCCAAATTCGTACTTTCAAGGGACCAACCAAACGGCTACACCTAGAATAATGAAATTCGGTGTATACATTCCTCTGATTTCGTAGACTCTTAAAATAAACAGATTTTTCGAAAATCGTACTTTTTGGAGTTAGAATGAAATAAGGGGATAAAATAGTACCAATCAAATGACCGCAGCTAGAGGCATGAAATTCGGAGTATACATTCCTCTGACTGCGTAGACACGAAAAATAAAAGGATTTTCCAAATTCGTACTTTCAAGGGATACAATGGGTACAGAGGGATAAAAATAGTACCAACTAAACGACTACAGCTAGAATGATGAAATTCTAATTGCGTAGAAACGTCAAGGGGGTAAAAATGGTACCAACCAAATGGGCGCAGCTGGAATCATGGAATTTGGTGTATACATTCCTCTGACTGCATAGAGACGCAAAATAAAAAGTTTTTTCCAAATTCATACTTTTTCTTTTACGGCAACAATTGGTTGGATCATGAAGTTAGGTTATATTGCACTATGGACGTCTGATAATGGAATTTCAAAATTTGTACTTTTGGAATTAAAATAAAATGTATTTCCAACTGTAGCACCCACTATCTACCGATATTTATGGTATTTAAGCTTTTTGAAAATATAAATATAAGAATATTTATTTTTTGAATTGACGTATTTGTAGCCTTGCCTTATAAGCGTGGTTTGAAATAATTAAAATATTATATTTATTTATAAAATTATTTTTCAATATTTGTTTTGGTTTGGCTATATTAAAAAAAATTATATTTTCCTGGTATATTACTGCACTTCTACGAAAGTCGACAGCCTCTGTGGAATGCAATTCATGGTGGAGGATATATAAAGTTCAGCCGGGCCGAACTTAACGCCGTTTTTACTTTTTTTCATTGAAATCGTATTTAAAATTAAAACATAAATGAAAAAATAAAACTATTTTTAATAGGAAACAATTAGACGATTTTTTGCATTACTTTTTCCAATTATTTATGAAACGATTAATGTAAGAAGAAGAGCAAGAAATGAGAAGCCAAAATTCATTGATTGAAGGTAGTAAACTTCCTCATTATGAGTTCAGTAGCATTTATTTGAATTCACTATTTACTCATATTGGGATATTTCCCTTATGAAAATAAATGAAATGAAAAATATAGGGAATTGCAATCAAACTCACCTAATATTCGACAAAAATTATTTACACTAAGATTTCCGTGTGGACTGCCCTCGTATAACCACTCTATCTTATGCTCTGTTCTCCCAAAAAAGTTTTCATTTCATTAAAGTTGTTAAGCTAGTATTTTGGGGGGAGGGGTACGTATAATTAATATTAATTATAAAGTACCATGGGGTGTATGAGCAACATGACGGCCATTCAATCAAAGTGCTACATTGCGTATGAGTATTGTTAATTATCAACTATCCAACATTGTCCCCCAAATGAAATAACATGTTAATGCCACAGCTTAAGCACCTCAGCGGGTTTAAAGTTTTAAATTATTGACACTCAAGAGTATTTCGAAGAGACTTTCGAAATTGCCAGAAATAAAAAAATCTGTCCGAGAATACAAACCACCACCACAGACAATGTGAAAAGGGATTGTGGTGGAATGGTTCATCAATCTGGGTTATTTTTAGAAAACGTGTTTTACAATGCCACCTCTTCGAGAGCTGTGTTGACAACGTGTTCCACGAAAACAACAGGGAAAACTCCCCCTCCCCCTCCCCGTGCCATCAGCCGCCACCACCTCTTTGGTAGAGAGTTTACCAAAACAAAAGAGTCGCCCTTGTCCCTTCACCCTACATTAAGGTTGGTGCAACACAAACACGGTGGGCATGTTGTAACAACATGTGACATGTTGTCTGCTGCCTGCCTGCCTGTATTCACCACAAACACAAACAAAAACTAATAATTAAATTTACCACAGAAAAGTTGAAGTTGTTATTTTCTCTGCGTGTGCCCAGAACGAATATTGATTGACTTTAAAATTCTTCGGACTTAGAAATGCCTTGAAATACGTGTGTGTGGGATGGATGGGTGGGTGGATGGATGGCATCCTGTGACAACATATTTTGTGATGCCACCACCAAATATATGCCTGTTGAGTTTGTTATGCATGCACTGGGAGGAGAATGAGTCGCACGTCTCATTTAAATATCTTCACGGACTAAGTTTAGTTAATTGTTATTGGCTTAAATGTCTTTTCAACTTTTCTAAATATTTCACTTAGTCGAGGGATTATTTCCTTAGAATTGTTTGGCAAAAGTTAAACGATGCGGCCGGATATTTAATTAACATTTTAAGTGGCACATTCCAGGTATTAGTGTTGGATAATTTCATTTATTTGCGATACAAACCGGAAATTTATTTTCCGCCATTTTACAAACACAAAGGGTTGTTGTTTTTTTATTGAGGTAGTAGTAATATCTATTATTTCTTCCGCTTGATAAAACAAATATGGACAAGCATATTGAAACTTGAAGTATATTAAACATATTAGTATATTAAACTGGGTCGCGGTATATTTTTCTGTTAGCATGACATGATTTTACAAATAACTTTTAAGATAACTCTACAAAAAATTATAAAAGATATATTAACTGGAAATTTTGTCTTATTTAAACCGAAATTATTTTTGGTTTATAGATTTTGCCGAGAAACCCAGTTTTAAGAACCAGATTTTCAACATTTCCAACGGCGTTTTTGTTTTGGAATATATAACCGGAAATACATTATTTGTCTTCTCTTAAAATACTCGATGCATTATCGAGAAACGTTCGAACCCGTGTTTTCTAGAAAATTAAACCTTAAAGACTTATTCATCTTCTCTGAAAATACGTCTTGCTTTTGCGATAAACTCGATTTTGAGAATTAACTTTTCTTCGTCATTTCTCTTGAAAATTTAATCCCACGCATTTGCGAGAAACCCGGTTTTTATGAACCGGGTTTTTATTTCAGAAACGGATTTTTTAATATTGTATACCGGTTTTTTCATAAAATTTAACTCCTATGACATTATTCACTTTCTCCTTTATGAACCGGTTTTTTTAATTTCAATCCGGGTTTTCTTGAAAATGTAACCTGAAGGTTTTATTCATTTTTTTTTATCAAAATACGCGTTATTTTTTTGGAAAACCCGGTTTTAAGAACCGGTTTTTATACATTTTAAACCGGGTTTTATGGAAATGTAACCCAGAGATCTTATTTATCTTTCGTAAAGTACACGTTTATTTTCTTAAAAATACGTTTTTAGGAGTCATTTTTTTTTAACATTTCAAACCGGTTTTTATTGCAAATGTTCAAACCAAAAAAAAATATTCATCGTCTCTCAAAATGCATGTATTTATACTACTACATTTCCGAGAAATCCGATTTAAAAATACGCGTCACATTTTCAACCGGTTCAAAGAAACATTTCAAATCGGGTTTTCTTGGAAATGAAACACGAAAGAGTGTCTTGTGTTTCCCACAAGCCTGGCTTTCAGAAACGGATTTTTTCAATATTGTATTCCTGCTTTTCATGAAAATTTAACTCCTATGACATTATTCACTTTCTCCTTTATGAACCGGTTTTTTTAAATTTCAATCCGGATTTTCTTGAAAATGTAACCTGAAGGTTTTATTAATTTTTTTTATCAAAATACGCGTTTTTTTTTTAAAACCCGGTTTTAAGAACTGGTTTTTATACATTTAAAACCGGGTTTTATGGAAATACACGTTTATTTTCTTAAAAATCCGTTTTTAGGAATCATATTTTTTAACATTTCAAACCGGTTTTTGTTGAAAATGTTCAAACCCAAAAAAATGAATACATCGTCTCTCAAAATTCATGTATTTATACTACTACATTTGAGAGAAATCCGATTTAAAAATACGCGTCAAATTTTCAACCGGTTCAAAGAAACATTTCAAATCGGTTTTCTTGGAAATGAAACACGAAAGAGTGTCTTGTGTTTCCCACAAGCCTGGATTTCAGAAACGGATTTTTTCAATATTGTATTCCTGCTTTTCATGAAAATTTAACCCCTACGACATTATTCACTTTCTCCTTTATGAACCGGTTTTTTAAAATTTCAATCCGGGTTTTCTTGAAAATGTAACCTGAAGGTTTTATTCATTTTCTATCAAAATACGCGTCCCTTTTCTAAAAAATCAGCTTTAAAGAACCGGATTTGTGGAAACCTCGGTTCCAAGAAACGGTTTTTGTACATTTCAAACCGCTTTTATGGAAATATAACCCAGAGGTCTTATTTATCTTTTATTAATTTCCTTTCAAAATTCGCGTTCATTTTTTGAGAAATACGGTTTTAAAAACTTTCTGTCAGAAAGTATTTATTATATCACTTTTGCGACAATCTGACCGGTTTTTTCGACATTTTCACGTGGGGTTTCTTGAATAATTAAACCGCATGACTTTATTCGCCTTCCTGTTTTAAGAACCGGTTTTTTGAACATTTCAAACTGGCTTTTCCCAAATTTTGAAACCCAAAAGGTGTTATTTATCGTCTCTCAAAACACGTGTATTTGTACTAATACATTTCTGAACCGGTTTCTCTCAAAATATGCGTCGCATTTCTAATAAATCCGGTTTTGTGAACCATTTTCTTTTATTTTAAATCGGGTTTTCTTGAAAATGTAACCCGAAATACATTATTTGTCTTCTCTTAAAAACGTTTCACATTTAGGACCATTCAAATAACAGTTCAAACCGGATTTTGTTGAAAATATAGGCATTATTAATCTTCTCTAAATATACGTGCTACAGTTCCGAGAAACCCGGTTTTAAAACACCGACTTCTTTCAAAATATGCGTCGCATTTAGGACGGTTTCAAACAACATTTCAAATCGGGTTTCCTTGAAAAAACCACAAACCGCGTTTTTCAACATTTTATACCGGTTTTTCATAAAAAACCTTGTCCCATAATTCGCGTCACTTTTACGAGAAATCCGGTTTTATGAACCGGTTTTTTAATTTTCAAACCGGGTTTTCTTGAAAATGTAACCTTAAATGCATTATACGCGTCACATTTCCAAGTGTGTGATTATTATATCATGCTTTGCGCAAAGCTGACTTTAAGAACCGGATTTTTCAACATTTTGCTAAGGATTTTTATGGAAATTTATTTTTTTTTGTCATAAAAATTTAACCCGCGTGACATTATTCATAATTCGCGTCACTTTTACGAGAAATCCGGTTTTATGAACAGGTTTTTAAATTTTCAAACCGGTTTTTTTTTGAAAATGTAACCCGAAATGCATTATACGCGTCGTATTTCCGAGTGTGTTTTTATTATATCATGTTTCCCGCAAAACTAGCTTCATGTTTTTGAAATCCGGTTTTATGAACCGGTTTTTAAATTTTCAAACCGGTTTTTTTTTGAAAATGTAACCCGAAATGCATTATACGCGTCGTATTTCCGAGTGTGTTTTTATTATATCATGTTTCCCGCAAAACTAGCTTCATGTTTTGTGCAAAACTGACTTTAAGAACCGGATTTTTCAACATTTTGCACAGGATTTTTATGGAAATTTATTTTTTTTCATAAAACTTTAACCCGCTTGAAATTATTCACCTTGTTACATAATTCGCGTCACTTTTACGAGAAATCCGGTTTTATGAACCGGTTTTTAAATTTTCAAACCGGTTTTTTTGAAAATGTAACCCGAAATGCATTATACGCGTAGTATTTCCGAGTGTGTGTTTATTATATCATGTTTCCCGCAAAGCTGGCTTCAAGAACCGGATTTTTGAACATTTTATAAAGGATTTTTATGGAAATTTAACCCGTATTACATTATTCGCATTATATTATAACAAGCGTCGCTTTTCCGAGGATTCTGGTTTTATGAATCTGTTTTTTAAACTTCAAACCGTGTTTTTTGAAAATATAACCCAAAATAGTTTTAGCTCAAAATCTAACCAGGAAGACATTTCTGAAAACCAGCTGCTTTCCTTCCAGCCATGATGAACCGAAAAAAGTATGGAAAATATAATTTAAGCCAATGTGGCTGATTTGTGGCTATTAAATATTGACCATTTGGAAAATATACACATTTAATATTCGTTCCGTTATTGTTGACAAAAGCCTTTATGATTCTGGAAATTTGAAAAGTAGAAAAATAGGAGGACATCGGGTTATGTTAATAAAACACGAAAGCCCAAAATGTAAATTTTATCTTTGTCTTAAATCGTAAAATAGACTAATTTCTAAAATATATCTAATCATGATGTTATCCAAGTTATAGTAAATTTCTTGGCCAAATCCTGAAATAGTAGATTCTATTAGTATATCTGAACATAGCATTAGTGTTTTATTTTTGTTGTGATAATAAGAATTAACACTAAATAACGTTGAAAATGCTGACGGAAAAGAGCAATGCAATCTCTTTATTCTATATTCTCTATGGTCTGGTTATACTTTATATACATGGCTCTTGATGGCTTGAGATGGTCACCTTACATATGAAAACTTTCGAAAAATATTAGTCTTGTTCTCGCTCTCTCTTACACACTAACTCTTTGCACAGAAGAACATCAACAAAGCTAACTCATGGACACATAAAGCTTTTGATAGGGCAAAATAGAGAATAAGTACAAATGAAAGCTTTTATGTAAAGATTTTAATAAATTGCAATTTTGCACTTGAAAATATGTTAACAACAATGTTGCCAAATTACCAAAAAAAGAAATTGCAAATCGGGGAGGAAATAATTTCTTAAAGGCGGTAAGTGTTAACCAAATAACGTAGATTTACTGAAAGATGAAGAAAACTATCTCTAAAAATGTAAAATTAGGAGTAAAAACAATATAACAATGATATGTTTAATATATTTATTTGATGAAAAAAAAAAAACAAATATATCTACATTAGAGTGGCTTCAAAATAAAAAGAATGAGAATGATAATGAGAATGATATTGATATCAAACCATATCAAAAACTTGCAATATGACCAAGTATAAAGGCCATATTCTTACGATTTTAGATGCATTTTTTATAAAATCCGAAATTACTTTCTCATTTTTAGTTCGATCTGTGAAAACCCTATTAACAAGAAAAATTAAAAACAATATATTTTTTAACCGATGATGGATAAATGTATAAGTTATAGACTTGAAGCATGTTGTTTCTAGAGCGGGGAAAGTCAAATCGCGAGTGTCGTTAAATTATTACATTATGCAACAAAATATAAAATGTTTGTGTCCGAGATCTAAAAATTATTTTTTTTTAATTTATTAAGGAATACATAAAATCAACATAAAAAATGGATATTTTTAAATAATATTTTCGTACTTAAATTTGTAGTTTTGACAGTATAAGTCCGATCATGTCTAGTTATACGATAAAAAAGGTAAGGGGTAAGGGCTAGAAATCTACCGAATATTACCTTGGCGTAGAAGCAGTGGTTTAGGAACAGCCGCAAAAAATGAGAACGATATTATCTATTTCATCTATTTTTGTTGGCACAAACAAAATTCATAAAAACAGAAAAAAATCCAAAAATTAATTTTCAAAGTAAAGAATCATATTTATCGATAACTGTAAAACTTAGACACTCTTTATAAAAAAATAAAAAAATCTTTTTTAATTTTTTATATATGACTATAGTTTTTGGCACAATAAAATCCCATTATAGCCAAAAATTAAAATAAACGTTTTATTTTCTAATAACTGTCATCCAAAGGAAGAAATGTATTCAATGAAGTTAACCAAAAGCTTCATTTGAATTCTCTTACTTCATTTATCTATAGATTTTCTTCTACCAGGACTTCATTAGGATGACAAATCTGAGAAAATGAAGAAATATATTTTAATTTCTGGTTTTAATGGGGTTTTATCGTGTGAGAAAAACGATACATTAACAAATTATTTTTTTTTAATTCCCTAACAAAGGAGCATAACTATTATATTTATCCGTAGATATTTTTCAAATAATTATTGTGTTATTTTTTAGGCAGCTAGCTATAAAACCTGCAACAAAATATTTTTTGCGATTTTTTTTCTATTTTTATGAATTTTTTCGTAACGCCAAAAATTGATTTAAAAATATTTTTTTTCTACTGTTTCTATACCGCTACTTCTAAGTGAAAGCGATATTCAGAAGACAGTGATAATGCCCCAATATTTCGGGACAACGCATTTAACTAATCAAAAATTCCACAACTTTTTTGAAGCCAGCTTAAAATAAGTTATTTTTATTATCATTTTTAATTTCGACAGCATTCACGTTTATATTTGTTTTTGAGTAAGTACCAGGAACACTATCATGAAATTTAGGGAGCATTTTAATGACACTATTAATAAAATTTATTTTTTAAAAATCTTTGGCTTATAAAATTAGAAAAAATATTTTTTAAAAATTAAAAAAATTGCTTGAAATTATTTCCCGATTTTCAAAAAATAAAAAAAATAAAGTATTTTTGTCAGAAGATAATTTTCAAATTTTTTAACTTTTTTGTGCTATGAGATACAAATATATATTTTTATAAAAAACTAACAAATTTCTTCAATTTTTATAGAAAATCTTAAAAAATATATTTTTCTAATTTTTTTCTTATTTACTTTTTTATTTATTTTATAAACAAAAAATATAACTTCGATTTTTGTAAAATTCATTATAATCTACACCACTTCGTGGTCTAGGGTATTATAAGTTAGTTTCGCGCCAAATGTTTGTAACACCAAGAAATAATCGAGCTAGACCCACCTTTAAGTATACGGATCGGCTTAGATTTAACGATGTCTGTCTGTCCGTCCGTCTGTCCGTCTGCTGTCCATCTAAGCTTGTTCGTACTCTACAGGTCGCAATTGTTGTCCGATTGTCATGAAACTTGGCAGAAGTTATTTTTTCTGGTTCAGTTCAGATTTAGATATAGCACCCATACAAATGCCGCTCCCGATTTGACTTTTCCCGCCCTTTAAAGCACATATAGTACCCGATTTTCTTCAAATTTGGCTTAACACCTTATAATCGAACTAGAAACACCTATGCTGAAAGTGAGTAAGATCGGTTCAGATTTAGATATAGCCCCCATACAAATGTCGCTCCCGATTTCAATTCTTCCGCTTTAGAAACCACATATTGTACCCGATTTTCTTTAAATTTGGCACAACATTTTATAATCGAACTAGAAACACCTATGCTGAAAGTGGCTAAGATCGGTTCAGATTTAGATATAGTCCCCATACAAATGTCGCACCCGATTTCACTTTTTCCGCTTTAGAAACCACATATTGTACCCGATTTTCTTTAAAATTGGCATAACATCTAAAAATCCAACTAAAAAAACCTATGGATCTTGATCAATTTTCCATATCATGTTATATTTACTTTATTCGTAATATCGGCTGGAAAATTGGATCAATTACTTTATTATTTAACATATTCATTAAATTTGACTAAAGATGAATTGATAGTAACTGTATAATTTATATGAACTACATAAAATTGCTCCCATGGAATCAATATTTCTGACTATTAATAAAATTTATTTTACAAAAATCGAAGATATATTTTTTGTTTATAAAATAAATAAGAAAAAAATAAATTGTTTATGATTTGAATTTTTATGTAAAACTACAAGAAATTTGCTTGTAATTATAAACAAAGATATAATTTTATCTCATACCACAAAAAAGTTATTTTTTTTTATAATTACCTTAATGCAAGAATATTGTATTTTCGATCCACCCTAGTGTCTACAAATTCCGTCCACGAAATGTCGTTTTATTCGCCTTATAGAAAAGTACATAATTTAAAAAATTCATTAAAATCGTAGAGAAGAGCCAAAATGTGTGAGTGATCACTTAACATGAAATTACTCAATTACTAAAGGTTCCTTCAACAAAAATTGGAATAATTGTTAAAAATAAAAAAATCCATAAAAAGTATTTTTTTCGAGTTTATAACGCCAAAATACATGCATAAGAAAATGTTATACACAGTCATATGATAAAATTTTTATTACAAACTGTTATGTTATTAAATTAAGTTTACCCAACTTGCTACAATTTTCAACTAGCTCAGGGTATTTTAATTTATCCCCAGACAAAAAATCTCCCCACATTGCGGCATTTATCACTTTTCTCTAATGGTTCTCAAAGTAGTCGCAGTGGCAACACTGTTGTAACATGATGGTAAACAACAACAGCAAAGCTTTTAGGAAACAAAGTTAAGAAAGTCTCTTTTCCTTCTATCGTGCTCTCATACGAACACTCTCTCTCTCGTTCTCATTCTCTCTCTCAGTTTCCTGCTCGATGGCCTAACATGATTTTGCGGAGTAGCAAGAACTTTGCGATGTAAATGATGGTGAAGGTCATTGTGTCGTCACAAGTGCCGTTTTTCTTCTTACTGGCTGCACACACACACATACCGATGACAGTGATACCTTTGGCAAAAAAGTTTGGTGGGGGTAAAGCGCAAAATTGTGCGCCTCCCCCGCCCAATACAAGTTGTTTGTTACAAACTGTCAACGGTACAAAACAACAAAACATGAGTGCTGTGTTGTGTTGTTGGCAAAAGGTTGCTGCTGTCCTGTGTTAGTTAGTTTGTTTGTTTGCTAACTGGTGTTGTGTTGTTCTTGTGCGACGACGACGATGACGAAGAGTGCCAACCCCAACTTTTGTGTGTGTGTTGGTGGCGGTGGGGGGTTAGCTGAGCTTGCTGTGTAAGTGGGGCGAGTTGTAGCTTCTCAAGTTGTTGTCGGCAGCATTTGGGCATCATCCGCTGCCGCCGCCGTAGTCGTCGTCGTCGCCGCTGGTAACTAAGTTAGCAATCATCATCGGTTTAGTTGCCAATCAAATTCCAACAAAATAAGACTTGCGTTTTCTGTTGTGCTCCGTACTAAGACAGCTAGCCAGCCAGCGAGTCCGTGTATTTGTCTAGTAATTTGTTGTATTTATTCTCGGTTTCGGTTGCAATTTCTCAAATTTCTGACGTTTCGAACAGAGCAATAATTTGCCAGCAGCCCATTCTCGTGTGTTTGTGTGGTGCAAGTGAATTTTTCAAAATTTCGCTAAAAGCGGGAAATGCAAAAATAAAATAATTTATTTGGTCGGCTTGAAGAAAAAAAACGTTACAACCAACGAAGTTTGCGTTTGTTTGTGGTAGTTACACAATAATTTTCGCTTTTTTACTTCTTCTTCTTCTTCGCTCAACTACAACTCAGAACACAACAAAAAACTGCAACACAACGTGCAACACAACTATTTTGTTTTTTTTTTTTTTGATTGCAACACTTTGCTTTTTTGCATTCGGTCGGAGTAGAGAGTGATGGAAGTGTGTCGCCAACCAGCTCTGTCACGTTCACACTGTTTTGCTGTTTGGTTTTGAGTCAATTCGATTGTTGTTATTGTTATTGTTGTTGTATGATGATTGATTGTTTACATTTTCTGATTGGGGGGTGTCGTATGATAATTTTGGCAAAACTAATCGAAGTATCTGCAAAAATCTAGCTTTCAAAAATATTTATTTGTTAAGAAAATACATGGAAACATTATTTTCCCTGGAAGTGCAACAATCGAATAAAATTCCCCATATCGCGAATAAAAGGGGAATTTGTTCACGTGGAATTTTCTATTTCCCAATCGGTGTAGAAGGGTAATATGAATATAAATCGAGAATAGATTTCTTTTCTTTGCGTTGTTTTAGATATAAGGTTATCAAATCCAAGTAATAAAGCGAAGAAACATGAAATTTTTTTTTTTTTTTACTTTTTTGTGGTATGAGACACAAATATATTTTTTCTAAAAATAAGTAAATTTCTTCTAGTTTTACAGAAAATAGTCAAATTAAAAATTATTTATTTTTCTTATTTTTTATAAACAAAAAATATACCTTCGTTTTATTAATATTTTATAGTGGCAGAAGAACTACATAAGTTTCATAATGGTGTACCCCGTACCTTACTCTAAATCAATCATAAACATTATTGCTGACGAAATTAAAAATAGTGACAGTGATAGTGCCGAAATATTTTGGAACCGTGCATTAAACGAATTCATTTTAATCGGGAACATCTACAACTTTTTTGAAGTCAGCTTAAACTAAGTTATTTTAATAAACAATAACACCATTATGAAACTTACGGAACGTCTTGGTGATATACATAATTGGCTATTAACAAAATGTATTTTACAAAAAACGAAGGAATATTTTTAGTTTATAAAATAAATAAAAAACTAAAAATGAAAAAAATAAGATTTTGGTAATTCTCTATAAAACTAGAAGAAAATTGCTTGAAATTAGATAAAAATATAAAAAAATAAAAGTTATTTAAAATTACCTTACGACAAAAAAATATTTTTGATCCACCCTAGTGTCTAAAATTTTTTATTTTTTGAAAATCGGGAAATGCAATATATATGAAAATACATATATTGAAAATTACATAAAAATCGGAGATAGGAGTCAAAATGTGTGTGTGTGTGATCGCTTCACATGAAATGACCCTTCTTCTAAATTTTAAAGGTTTTAAAATAAAGCCAAAATAGTTAGCAATTGTTATACATGGTTTTGCAATGAGTCACAAGTGGTGTTCTAAGTACAAGGGACAAAAGTGTGACCAAAACACAATTTTTTAACAAAATGGAAATTTAGGTAAATTTAGAAAAATTTCGAAAAAAATGTTTGAATTTTCAGTTTTCTATTTTTACGCTGAGAAAAGCAAGTAATTAACTCTGCATTTATGCCCTATTATGTTATATGACCTCATTGTGTTGGGGTGCGTATGGCTAATATTGATTACAAAATACTATGGAATGTATGAGCAATATGAGGAGTGTTACAGTGCGTATGGGTATTATTTATTACCAACCATGCAACACTTCACTTCGACATAATTCTGAATTTGTTTCACTTTGGTGGTAACATGCAATCAAAAAGAACAGCATTTGCCTTTGAAAAAGTTTAATAATAAAGGTTGAACATCTATTACCGCAGGGAGTTTGAGAGTAGTGATCTTCTCTCTAATTCTATTTTTGGCTAATTCTGAGTTGGTAATGTAACTAATTTCATCATGTCTATCTCAACATTTCATTCAGTTTAAAATTTACTCCCAAAAAGATAGAAACAAATCGCAAAAAATATTTTGTTTTATTTTTAATAAGCAAACATTTTAACATATGTAAAAGATATATGAATAAATATAGAAGTTATGACCCTGATAACAGACTAAAAAAAATCAAATGAAAAAAAAACTAAAAAACATGAAACACGCTTTACAAATTACATAACAGAATAATTTGTTTTATTTTATTATAGCTGACAACTTAATGAAGAAAACAAAAGCATATTTGTAAAAATATCTTTGGATAAATGTAGAAGTTATGGCCTTTTGTAGAACTTCAATTCCAATTTTTCACTCTTACGATAAGAAAATCACAGAATAATGCAGAGCATATTTTATTAGAAATGACCTCATTGTGTTGGCCAACGTATGATTAATATTAATTACACCGTACTATTGAGTGTATGAACAAAATGATGAGTGCTACAGTGCATATGAGTATTGTTAATTACCAACTAAGCAACGCGTCACCTTGGTATCATTCTGATTTTTCTCTTTTTCTTAAAATTAAAAAGAACTCCATTTGTTTCTGAAAAGGCTTAAGAATGGGATGAACATCAGAAGTTAAAGCTTAACTTCCCTTACTTCTACAATAATAGTCAGAACTTTGTTTTCTCACTATTTAACCAAAAGTGTAAAAAAATCATGAAAAATATATTTTTTTCAGGGCCACAACTTCTACATATTTAAAATCCAAGTTTTCTACTCTGACGATAAGAAAATCGCTGAATAATCTTTGCATTTATGATAATTTTATAAGAAATTGCCTGGGGCTACGTATGATTAATATTGATTACACCGTTCTATTGAGTATATGAGCAATATGAGGAGTGCTACAGTGCGTATGAGTATTGTTAATTACCAAGTTCACTTTGATGTCATTCTGATCATTTTCCAAAAAATAAAAAAAGAACAGCATAGAACAGCGGCCATAACTTCTACATTTATCCCTAGATCTTCTTCGTTATAATGTCAGCTATTAAAAAATAAAACAAAATAATTTTTTCGTTTTTTTTTTTTCAATTTTTAAGAGACTGTTTATAAACCACTATTTCTATGTGAATGTGATATTTGTAACATTTGTAGCCATCATAATTATTTTTAATTGAAGATTAAATGGAGTGTGATTGGACCTATATTAAAGATACATTTAACGAAAATTGATATTTTAGTAAAACATGATAAAAACTATCCATAAAAAATTGTTGGTGTTGATTTTATGAATCAATGCACACAAAATATGTATTTTTAGATCTCATCGTGTTTTTTATTCTTTCTGAGATAAGAATAAAAATTTTACAATTAAAAAGTTTACATCCGATTAAAAAATTTACATTTTAAGGGTGTTTTCAATAACGTTTAGCTCACAGACGGCTTGATTCAGGCACGAAATATTTTCCAAATCATCTTTGAAAAATACAAACATTTTTCTGGGGTTGAACGCAGCGAAGTTTTTTCATAACCCAACTTAAGGTAAACTAAAGGTGGCATACATTAGACCAGATTTTGACACAAATGTCCCTCACGATTTGATTTCACACTATAAATCATATATTTTAAATCATTTTAAACAAAGTTGCACTTTGCATTAGATTTGACGACCACCCCAATGTTTTTATAGGTCATGTCCCTAAATTAGCACATCGAATTTTAGACCTTTTTAGTGTTCTTTTAAGTCGGCTGCCAAAATAAAAATTATTTTTATTCTTATTTATTGTTGTAAAAATTCAATTTGAATTTGAATTTTTTCCAATTTAACAATTTTAAATTTTAATTAATTTTGTTTATTTTTTTCTAAAAAATTTATTTAAATTTGGATTTTTTTCTAATTTAAAATTTCTCAATTGGCCATTATGGAAAATAAAAAGAAGTAAATTTTGCCAGAGTTATCATACAACCCTCGTACATTTACACCTTTTGTTGTTTTTGCCGTTGTGTTGTTACGCGACATTTGTTTATTTACGGCAACGACGCGGTCACGGTAATAATAATTCTTTACATCTCCATACATACAAACACGCACACACACACACACTTACCAAGTAACATCGCATCTATGTACATATGTACTCCGATAATAATGTGTTAATTTCAGCAGTAGATATTGTTGCCACTACACATCTCTTTATAAATACTATTATCATCATCATTGTTGTTGTTGTTGTTATTGTTGTTGATGTTCATTAAAAGTGTTTTTTTTTTAAGTTAAAGAACCGGCGTTAAAACAACACCAACCTAACAACGACCACGACTAAATAAAAACAAACAATTACTTTTCAACGCCAAACGACGAACGCCCAGCCCAGCGCCCAACGTCCAGCACAATTGTTTAAACAAGCCAACTGACGTTAGGTTCGAACGGCTCGGTTGTTGCTGCCATCGCACTCCTGTCGACTTGCGCTGTTGTAGTTGTAGTGGCGTTTGTTGTTAGTTGCTGCCTCGAATCACCAACCGCCATCGTAATCTTGTTATTGTTTTTGTTGCTTGCTGCGCGCGTGTTTGTCTGTGTGTTGTGTTTCATTGGCTGTGCGCTGCGTGTTTCACTTGTTGTTTTTGTTGTGCTTTTTTTGGCGGCGCAAATCATCATCATCAATAATGGCCACAGCCAAGGTGTGAACATATTTCCTTTGCTTTGCCTCTTTGTACATAAAATGTTTATTTTGATTATTTTTTCATCAATATTTGCTCCGAAACGCTGACGAAAAAAGCCAAATTTTATTTATTTATATTTTGTTTACATTTTCTACGCAAAAAAAAAGAAAAACGAAAAGTGAAACAAAACACTTTTCGCAGTAAGTGGATTCGGCTGGACCAAATCATTTTGGATACACTCGAAAAAATATAGATGAAATGAAACAAAATCTAAAGAAAAACAATGTAAAGAATTTTTTGCTAATTTTTAATTGCCAAAAATTAAAATAATATTTAAAAAAATTGATTACAAGAGATTGGAGTTGGGTCATGGATTTCGACATTCCTATGATTTGATGAAATTTCGCAACTTTGTAGATTAAATCGGTTTGGTTTGTATGGGATATATGGGATGGAATTGCAGTTTTGCGCATTGAAAATAAAATCTTGGTTTGTATTATGAATACCAACGCGGAGCTAGAGAGATTTGAAATAACCTCTTAAATTCACAGCGCACAGTGGCCCAGCATGAAATCAATCCATTGGCCAAAACTCAATAACTTTTGATCTATATATGAAGCCAGGGTCATGAAATTTTCAGGGTAGTTTCCAAATATGACGTAGACGTCGACTAAGAAAGGGTTTTACGAAATTCGTACCTTTAGGCGATAAAATGGGACAAGAAGGGATAAACATTAAACATTCGTCCTGACTACACGGCAGTAGCTAGAAACATGAAATTCGGTGTGTTCCTTGCACTGACAATGCAGACGAGCTACAAGTAGGGATTTTTCGAAATTTGTACTTTAAAGGGAGGAGAGAGACAAAAAGGGATAAAAATGGTACCAATTTAAGAATTGCAGCTAGAATCGTGAAAATCGGTATTTACATTTCTCTGACAACGTAGACTTGCAATATAAATTGATTTTTCGAAATTTGTACTTAAAGGGGAGAGCGGGACAAAAAGGGATAAAAATGGTACCAACTAAAGTATTGCAGCTCGAATCGTGTAATTTGGTATGTAAATTGCTCTGACCATATAAAAGCGAAGTAAAATTGGATTTTTCGAAAATTGTACTTTTAAGGGGCTTGCGGGATAAAAATGGTACCAATTTAAATATTACAGCTGGAATCGTGAAATTTGGTGTGTAAATTCCTACGACAACGTAGAAGCGCAGTAAGATTGGATTTTTCCAAGTTTATACATTGAGGGGGAGCGCGGGACAAAAAGGGATAAAAATGGTACCAATTTAAGTATTGCAGCTATAGTCGTGAAATTTGGTGTGTAAATTCCTCTGACAACGTAGATGTGCAAATCTAAATGGATTTTTCGAAATTTGTACTTACTAGGGGTGAGCGGGACAAAAAAGGTACCAACTACCTTTGACAACGTAGAAGCGCAGTAAGATTGGATTTTTCGAAATTTGTACATATAAGGGGTGAACGTGACAAAAAGGGATAAAAATGGTACCAACTTAAGTATTATAGCTAGAAGTTTGGTATGTAAATTTCTCTGACGATGTAGAAGCATAGTGCAATTAGATTTTTGGAAATTTGTACTTTTAAGGGTTGCGCGGGACAAAAAGGGATAAAAATGGTATCAATTTAAGTATTGCAGCTATAGTCGTGGAATTTGGTGTGCAAATTCCTCCGACCACGTAGACTGGCAGCATAAATTGATTTTTTTGTGGAATTTGTACTTTTAATGCGTGCGCGGGACAAAAGGGGAAGAAATTGTACCAACTAAAGTATTACAGCTTGAATCGTGAAATTTGGTATGTAAATTCCTCTGACCATGCAAGCGCAGTAAAATTAGATTTTTCGCAGTACATTTGTGCTTCTAAGGCTGGCGTGGGACGAAAAATGATGTACAGTCCTTTAATTGCGTAAACGCGGAACTTAAATGGATATTTCAAAATGTGTACTTATTAGGAGGATGCGGTACGAAAAGGGGTAAACGTGGTACCATATAAAGTACATGTTTTTAGGAGAAATAAAAAGAAGTGTAGTGATTTTTAAAAATGTGTACTGTTTGGGAAAGAGGTGTAAAAATTTATAAAATGGCGGACTGCATCTAAAACATCAGATCGAAGATATAAAAGCTCTGTGATTGTATTTTTTTGTTCTAAACTGTGTAGAAAATTATAAAAGTTATACATACGAAGGTACTTCAGCTAAAATAGTGCAATTCGACAAGCATATTCGTTTGACTGTGTATGAGTGCTATATAATATGAGGTTTCCAAATTACCGTTTTATCTGTATCCAGTTATTTATTACTAATAACAAATAACTATAGCAGCGGGTACTGCTAGTCTAGTATAAAATTGAAATTAGAAAATCGGACAATAGAGTATATTTTAGACATTAACACAAACATATCTACTTTTCTTATTTGTCGATTTAAAAGAAAAGTATTTTTTTGTTGTTATACCCTCACTCTACAGATTAGGATGGTATATATCATTTGGGACAGAAAAAAAGTGTAACGCATTAAAGGAGTGACTTAAGACCCTAAGTATGTTTGGACCAAATTCGTTTCATGATTTTTAAACTGATTGAGTCATGTTCGTCCGTCCGTCTGGCTGGCTGGCTGGTTTACACGATAACTCTCGAATGGAGTTAAGGCATCAATTCAAACTTTACACATGGTAATATTTTTCCCAAACTTAGTTTAAGTTCGAAAATGGCCACGCCCCTTCACACAAATGGTCTATATTCCTATGTTAAATTAAAACCAATATATCTAACAAGTGGTTAATCGAAATCAGCTATATTTTGGTACATGAACTTTTTTATAATCGCTTTAAGTATATTAAAGATGGTGGGCTTTGCCAGGCCCCTTCCAGTACCTCCCACACAAATCATCCTAAAAATTAAAGCTGTTATGACTTATATACGGATGATAGGAATAATCTGAAATATGATCTTTGGCAATGTTGTTATGGACGTTTCATTAACTTAAAATATGGGCGATATTGCCGCGCCCCTTCTGTTACCTCCCACACAAATTGGCATAAACTGTGGTTACAATAAAACCGACATAACATTTATGAATGAGTAGTCAAAATCAATTACAATTTGATATTTGAAAATGTTTTTATAAACACTTAAACATAAAAAATATTTACGCTTTAGCCACGCCCCTTCTAATACCTCTCATACAATTGTCTCTACCCTAAGTAAAATTAAATGCTTGTAACTCCATGGTTTTTCAATTATTCACAAATGTGGAAGCAATTGTTTCCCACACACATAATTCGGCGCTAAGTAAAATTTTAGTCCTTCTATGTTCTCTTTGAGTGAAGTTCGTTTAACCGACTGAAACTTACTTACTTGTTTTTATTTTTTTTTACATATTTTTGAGTACTTTTTCGTAATTCACAAAAATATACTTATTTTTTAACATTTCAAATTTTGGAAATTAAAAAAAAATTATTTCTTCGTCACACATTTTCTTCTCACAAATTTGTTACATTAGAAATTGTGGCGTCCCAGCTTTGTTTGTGACAATTACAGTTTTATTGTAATAAATATATTAAAAAATATACATTTTGAAAAATTTGTATGATATTGAACCAACCTTTTTTTTCCTTTTCTGAAAGCGTTCACTGCCTACTTTTATTAAATAAATTACTCAGGATTTATTCAAAAAGTATATCGGCTGCTTCTTCAAATTTTGTTGTTGTTGTAGTCCTTACAGTTCAAATTGATGTAGAATATTTTTTCCTTTCACATAACCCTCAACAAATTCATTTTTATGGGACAGTTTAGAAACAATTCGAAAAAAGTGTGAAAGTAACCCTAAATAAAAATGTTTCTCGTAGTGTTTTCAGTAATATTGCTGAACACATTCTATACTTAAAATTTAACGTTCAGAAGGTTTTCTATGTCGATTCATCAAAAGTGGGGAAATATTGACCCCCCCTCTAAAATGGCCATCATACATACGTAAACGTTCAAAACGCCGATATACGTTTATTTTTTAAACCTCTCTATCCGATTTTTAACCCCTCTATCAGATTCCGTTGTCGAAATCTTTTTATTTTGTGTTCCACAATGTAATCTGAATTAGTATAATTATAGTGAAAAAATTATAGTGAAAATACAAAATGTACGTTCGACGAAAATTGGATTTGCCTAAAAGTGAATGGGTCAATAACATCTACATTTTAAAATCCATTTTTTTGAACAGACATTGTTTTGTTCGTTACGATTTAAGCACAAGCGGAATACGATAAAAATTAAGAAATAACTTTTTTTTTAAACTCCCATACGTCTACAAATAGGCCCATCATTTTTACATTTCTCAAAATGATTTGAACTGGGATATTGTCCTGGCTCAAGACCATTTTGCATCTATATTTAATAGAATGCAAATTTATTTACAAATGGCATGGTGACATTTATTACTTGGCTGCAGACTACCACTATCATGATTTCCACCCTGTCTAAAGGTTTCATTCAGGTGGCTTCGCAGCGACTTTTCAACATCAAACCCGGCCTCTATAAGGACATGATTCTCACAAAGGAACGAGAAGCACAACTCACTTGCCGAATTTTCATTTAAAAAAAATCGCATCAAGTAATAAAGTACACATGCCATCTTACAAGCATCTCATTGAGTTGCATATGTAAGTATGTGTATATGCAGGTATAGTTACCCAGCAATATTTCTGCCGTGCCAACGCTCATTTGTTTTAGTTTTTTTCCGTTTGTATTTTTTTGGTCTGTAATCAATATTTTATTTGAACTGGGATATTGTCCTGGCTCAAGACCATTTTGCATCTACATTTTTTTAGAATGCAATTTTATTTACAAATGGACATTTATTACTTGGCTGCGTACTACCACTATCATGATTTCCACGCTGTCAAAGGTTTTGTAATTTTTTCTTTAATTTTAAATTTTATTTTTTTTAATTTTAAATTTTATTTTTTTTAATTTTAATTTTTTTTTTTTAATTTTAAATTTTATTTTTTTTTAATTTTAAATTTTTTATTTAATTTTTAAGAATTTTTGCGCCAGAAAACAATATTTTTTGGTTCGACTGTTTTTAAACCTACCTTAAATTTTTTTGCCACAATTATCATTAAATTAATTTTTGTCTTCAATTTTTTAAAGATTTTTTCGTGTCAGAATAAAAACAATTATTTTGGCAGCTGTTTCTGAATCACTGTTTAATTCGCAATATTTGTTGCCATTATAATTAACTTTAAATGATTTATTTATTATTTTTAAAGATTTTTCGTGCCAGAAACAAAAAAACAATTATTTTTTTGCCGACTGTTTCTAAATCACTGTTTATACGTTAAAAAACATTTGATCCAATATAATTAACTTTAATATATGTTATAATTGAGCGTGATTGGACTTGTGCAAATATTAAATGCACCTTCGACAAAAATTGAAATTAAAAAAAATACAAAAATTATCCATAAAACATATAAAACATTTTTTTCCAGTTGAAGACTGTAAATCTTATACACATCCAAAGGATGTAAATGACGATATCCGATTCAATGTATTAAGGACACATATGGGTCTGCTAATTAGAGTTGAAGCTAACATTCACCTGGCAGCAAATGTTGCACGGTGTAATTAGCAAGAAATGAAGAATATGGAATCATTGGGCAGGGTAGACTCATTTCGTATGCTAAACTCGTAATTAAGAGTTTTGGTGTAAATATGTAAATGATATGTGTTCTGCGATAATTATTTCCACACATTCTACCCTCCACACCCCCTTCCCTTGTCTGTCTGACAAAATAAAATTGTCCTCTTGCCTAAATAAACATTTCGCCACCGAAAACAAAACGATTTCAACGAAAACCCCCTTTAGGTTTGACGTCATTCGGCCTTAAGGGAGCTGCGAAACTTTTAGGTGCTGATTTGAATTTGTGCATTAATTAAACGTCTGTCGAAATGTAGTTACAAACATATACAATTTGAAAAGTTTTCAAATTTCATTAACGCTCAAATCTCTTCACTCAGAATTATTCACTTTTAAATTGTCTGCAAAAAAAAAACTTAATGACCGACAGACAGCCGAACTTGTGACAGTGGCATATCAAACCAAATAAGGCTACATCCAAACCCTACCTTCTATTCGTGGCTCCTCGCCACCACCATCCCTCTCTACAGCCCAACGTTGTCTAATAATATCCATTAACATTGCCAATATTTTAACACACAAAAAAGTAGCAGAGAAAAAACTTGGAATAAAGGCTACAATAACAGAGAGAATGTGAGGAAGAGCGAGGAGGAGGGCGAAAAAAAACAAGGTCATTATATTTATACTTGCAAATGTAAATAATTCCGGTCTAAAGCAAATACAGCGACAGTAACCGACTTATCCCAGCCAGCCAACCAACCTTATCATCCTCATAAGGATGTGGTTGTTGGTGGCGGTGGCGGCGCCGATAATACCATAACCGAATAGATAGTAAGTGTTGGTGTGGTGTGGAATAAAGTGGCATGATTTGGTGTGGCTTGGTGGCTGGCTGTTTGCCTCACGTGTGGTGGAAGACATTTCTCGGGTATATTTTAAGAACTATAAAAGGCACATATTTTTAGTAATATAATCCCCCCCAGCATAGAATAATATCATGTATGTTTTGTGTTTCGCACAGCACGGCTGAGATAAATAGCACAGAACTGGGGAGATCCGAGAAAATTTGGGTCAGGATTTTCTCAAATCAGAGCAAAAAATAGTTTAACTTTAAGTCGACATTTAATTATGTCAAATATTACACCAGACAACAGAAAATGTTGGCTGTGAAGCCAAAAATTGTGAAAAGTGCCTTCCAAAAAACATGGACGAATTTTAACCTTAGCAATTTTGGTGTATAAGTTGGCGTATAATTTTGCTATTTCAGCGTTAAGAACTTTATTTACAACCTTGGTGTCTTTGGTGACCCCTTCTAAAATTTTTCGGCAATTTTTTTCATTACACATTTTAATCCTTTTTGAAAGGATTTTTTGGATTTTCTCGAAAAAGGGTTAAATTAACCTATAACTAAATGAGATAGAGGATTAAGATCTTCCACATAAATGATCCTCATAAAATTCCACAATATATTTCTGACAATAAGAACTCTCTTAGACATTAACTTACAACAGTTTTCTCACTTAATATAATAGTCCCTTCGACCAAAAAATTAAAATTTTTACCCACTGTAAAAGAAACTCAGAATAGCTAAACATTTTTTCTGCAAAAATGGTCTACTCAGCGTGCCCTTTCAGAATTATAGGGTCGCTATTTGTTAGACAATGTTTTTAAGGTATTTATGAAAAATAAAGAATGAAGAAATCCACAAAAAAATAAATAAACAATGTTGAAATAAACGGTCCGAAAAATAACTTTTTTTGAAAATGCTATAAAAAAACTACTGAATATTTTCTCAAATTTCTTTTTTTTATTTGAAACTACAATCCTTCCGGTTAATAATGGAAAATAATTTCATTAAAATGGTCCAATTTTTAAGCACATTATCGATTGTGTGCAGCTGTATTTCACCAATGGCTTCACGAATATTGTCCTTTAAAGCGTCAATTGTCTCGGCGTAACACTTATCTTTGAGGGCACCCCACAAATAATAGTCCAACGGTGTCAAATCGCAGCTCCGAGGTGGCCAAACGACATCAGCTCTGCGGCTGACAATGCGATCTTCAAAAACAGGGCGCAAAACATCGAGTGTAGCTTCGGCTGTGTGGCACGTAGCGCCGTCCTGTTGGAACCAAATGTTGCCAATATCCTCCTCTTCAATTTTTGTGAAAAAAAAAATCGTCCTTGCTCATTTTCGAAGAAAAATGGCCCAATTATGCCTCTGGACCAAAATCCGCACCAAACAGTGACACGTTTTGGGTGTATCGGCTTTTCAATGTATGCGTGCGGGTTTTCTGTGCCCCAAATACGACAATTTTGCTTGTTTACATACCCGCCAAGATCAAAATGAGCTTCATCTGATAAGATGATTTTATGGGCAAAATCGGCTTCTTCTGTAAGTCGATATTTCCCAGCGTTGTTCAAGCGTATACACAACCATATTCGTTCAGCGGAAGGATAAAACTAATTATCTGTCAAATCAGACATGAGCTAAGTGTTACCATTCACTAAATAAGCACTAGTTGAAAAAAAAACGTTAGATGGCGGACCCTTTATATATTTTTCGGATTTTTTCCTATTTCTTATGGGATTTTACAATTTTTCAAAAAATCTTTTTTTTGGCAACGCACAGTTGATTTTTAGTAGGATTGAAATTCCGCACCCATCCTTCATATTGACAAATTAGGTAAAAAGAGTTTTTAATTCGCCCACAACCACGCCTACCTCCCATGTAACATAATGTCAAAAAACGTCATAAATTTCCTCTTTTAATATATGCTTTAATGTAAATCACTACCAGTAGTTTGAAAATTTCCAGAGCCAACGTCTAAAGCCCAATTTATTTAATTAATTATTTACTTAATTTTTTTATTTAATTTTATTTTTTTTTAAGATTTTTGAAATTTCTAATTAAATTAATTTAATCGATGACAACCACCTCTTATAAAAAATAAAAATATAATAATTTAAAAAATATAATAATAATAAATAAAGAAATAATATAATAAAAATAAATTTAGCTTAATATATCAGTTCAACATTTGCAAAAAATCAGGGGATAATAGCTTTCCGTTTTCTGTTAATTAGTCAATCATTCCACAAACACAGCTAATCTGCAGACTTTTCGGAATATATTTCTAACTTCAATTTAAGCTAGCATAGTCGTAGAACTTTACATCCTTAAAGTATGCTTTAAGCAAATTTTCCAAAATACATATGAGCAGCAATTTTTGCTTTATTTATGGCTGTGAAGGTTTTATCATGTCAGTAATTAAATAGATGTTTGCAGCCATAAGTACAATTTTCTTTTTAAAACGAATAACTAAGACACTAGTTTATCAATGTCGAGACAACGGTCGACCGACATGTCTGCACACTCTCTGAACTCGTCAGATATATTCGTACCGACTTCAGAAGTCTGTACGACTCGTCGAAGGGAATTTTATTTATTTTGTTCCGAATATGCAGTTAGAATTTCTTCAGCTGAAATTTTTCTCATCCGAACCAATACGGGAAATAATTCCTGGACATGAGAACGACGACGAAACACGAGAGAGTCCCTGAACAGGTTTCCATCAGGTTACTGGCACTGTTGGTTTCCCCTAGAAGGAGTCTAGAGGAGACAATTTATAAAAATACAACACAAAGTAGATTTTAATATTTTATTTCAGCACGGATTGCTGCTTCGTACGAAGTACACACAAACGACTTTGACAGACATAAAACAAACAATAACGCCATCTGTATGTGGATGTCACAGTATGTCATACGTGCATCAGGTGATGTCGATCATATGGTCGATCTTCCACATGCCAGCATCAGCTGATGTCAATCATATGATCGATCTTCCTCATTTAAGCATCAGCTGATGCTTGATTTTAATATTTTATTTCAGCACGGATTGCTGCTTCGTACGAAGTACACACAAACAACTATGACAAACATAAAACAAACAATAACGCCATCTTTATGTGGATGTCACAGTATGTCATACGTGCATCAGGTGATGTCGATCATATGGTCGATCTTCCACATGCCAGCGTCAGCTGATGCCGATCATATGGTCAATCGTCAACAGTCCCGCTAAATTCGATTATATAGCAGAATG
This sequence comes from Polietes domitor, assembly GCA_947397865.1. NCBI lineage: Eukaryota > Metazoa > Arthropoda > Insecta > Diptera > Muscidae > Polietes > Polietes domitor. Next base: position 96,939,933 of record OX377621.1, on the reverse strand, counting down.
AAGCCACTATAAAAATCAGAGTTTAGGCTTATTATCTTCCCAACCTTGTTTCTCTGATTTTGTGAATGTTTATTTTCTTTGATTCCCGTGAAATAATATTCAATACATCAGACATTACTTCTGAAGTCAGTCCGATGTCGGTACTACACTCGGCAGAAACATCCGAATTTCTTCAGACTTTACATCAGATGTCGGTACGAATTTCCCTTCAGAATTTCCTCCGAATTTTGGTTCAGAAGTCGATCAGATATCGGTGCGACGTGTCGGCAAAACCATCAGATTTCCCTCGACGCGTCGAATTTCCCTTCAGAGATTCCTACGAATTTGGTTCAGAAGTCGATCAGACATCGGTACGACGTGTCGGCATAACATCAGATTTCCCTCAGCCACGTTGGTCCGACTTTGTGTCAACCTCTCCATACGTTTTTCTTAGCGATATCGGTCCGACATCGGATCCGAAATTGGAAGATTGTGCCGATTGTCGGTCCGATGTCTGACTCCAACGCATAGAGTGCGGACAGCATTTGCCTCTCCAACTCTTTGGTAAGAAGAGTTTTTTACAAGATTCTTTTTTTGTAGTTTCATTCAAACCCTGCTATTTTATTTATCACCACTGTATGTTTCGAAACGAAATGTGTTGGAGCTCGTTTACAATAGGAATAGAATATCAATGACTTTTAAGGTTCCATTTGAACGTAAACAAATATTCAAGCATACATATTCATACATACATACGAGTGTGTGTGTGTATAGTGTCCACAGAAGTGCCAAGTGGCTTAACTAACATTACTTCAAAGTGGAGAATATAAAATGGAAATATGAAAAGCGTGTAAAATGAAAGAATGGAGAATTATCATAGTAAACTCCAAAGTATGTCAAAGACTAACACAATTATGAAATGGTCGGAATATGGATATTCATTCTGTAAAGTTTAATTAAAATGCCTATAATTTATATACGGATGATCGAAATCGGCTGTGATGATTTTATACAACAGTTGCACCCACAGTTGCTAGATTACCACGCCCATAGTGGTACCTCCCACATAAAAGAACAAAATCTGTGGTTAAAATAAAACCAATATACTCTCATAAGGTTAGTCGAAATCACTTGCAATTCTATATTTGCATCACTATATTTACATTTGCCACGCCCCTTCTCTTACCTCCCAAACAAATGTCTCAATACCAGTGAAGCCTTCATGAATTCTGTACCTTTGCTAGAAATCTTCTAAAGGGTGATTTTTTAAGAGCTTGATAACTTTTTTAAAAAAAAAAACGCATAAAATTTGCAAAATCTCATCGGTTCTTTATTTGAAACGTTAGATTGGTCCATGACATTTACTTTTTGAAGATAATTTCATTTAAATGTTGACCGCGGCTGCGCCTCAAGTGGTCCATCCGCTTAGTCCAATTTTGGCATTTCCACGTTTTTGAGTAACAGAGGCCCAATTGCTGCGAACGGCGACGAATCGATAATTGATGGTCATCATTAACATTGGCCGATACAGCTGCGATATTTTCTTCAGTTCGTACTCTACGTAAGCGTCTTGGTGGTTTAATGTCCAACAATGTAAATTTGGTGCGAAATTTAGTCACAATAGCCCGAATAGCCGCTTCAGTGGGTCGATTAAACTGACCATAAAATGGAAGCGTGCGATGAACTTTCTTAACAGAGCACGCATTTTGATAATAAAATTCAATGATTTGCAAGCGTTGCTCGTTAGTAAGTCTATTCATGATGAAATGTCAAAGCATACTGAGCATCTTTCTCTTTGACACCATGTCTGAAATCCCACGTGATCTGTCAAATACTAATGCATGAAAATCCTAACCTCAAAAAAATCACTCTTTATAATTCGGTAGTCGATAATACTTTCCTAATAGTTGTACCCGCACCTAATATGGGCGAGATTGTCACGCCCCTTCCACACAGATTGACAACATCGATGGTTGAATTAAAACCAATATAACTCCCATAAGGCCCCCCATTCACGTACAGTTTTAACTGTCAGTTTGAACTGTTCAGCTAAAACTGTCAGTTGAAACTGTATGTGAGTGGTATATAACTGACAGTTGTACTCAACTGTTCAGTTTAACTGAGAAATATAAAAATTTTATATTTTTAACTGACAGTTTTAACTGAAGTGAACGTGTGTGGGGGTTCGCTGTACTGTTCTCAGTTCAATTTGTGTCGAGCGAGAGTGCGTATCATCATGTCGCGTAAACAGAAACAAGTAATAGTTGATTTTATTGGAATATATAGATCTGAGCCTTGCCTATGGCAAGTTAAGTCTAGCGAGTATCATGATCGCGCCAAAAAAGATGCTGCCTACAACAAGCTGGCGAAGAAGTTACAAGAACTAGAGCCTGACGCGGAAAAGAAATCTGTTTTGGCAAAAATAAACAGCTTAAGATCCGCTTCCGTCCTGCTCGTTCGAATCCATGTTAAAAACTGAAGAACTGAACTGGACGTGTGTGTACATCTCAGTTCACAGTTTAAGACCGGCAACTCACGTACAGTTATAACTGACAGTTTTAGCTGACAGTTAAAACTGTACGTGAATGGGGGGCCTAAGGTTAGTCGAAATCACTTGAAATTTGATATTTGAAAATATTTTAATAATCACTTTGAACCCACAAAATGTAGATGACTTTGCCACGGCCCACAGTGTAATATCAGCGGCAAAAACTCCCAAATTTCATGTGCCCAAATCTCGACGTTACTGATTGAATTTTGCAAAGAACATTCCCGTTAAGCATATTCTAAAAGATATTGCCAATATTGCGGCGAAATTTACCTGTGGATGCATTTAAAGTTCATAAATATAAATTTCATCATAATAGATGTTATTTTATTGGGATGTATCTCGGAAACCATGTATCGTATTGAAATTTCGTTTAGTTCGTAGAAAATAGGAGCTCTTGAAGTGTTTTACTTTCCTATTCAGACAGTGGTTTATCTATTTATTTAGCATGATTAATTTTGTACAGTACAATACTATAATCGCGAGGACGAACGATGTCCTGGCATTTATAAATATTGATAAACTAGTCTAGTGTCTTAGTTATTTATTTTACAAAGAAACGTCTGCTCATGGCTGCAAACATCGATTTAATTACTGAAATGGTAAAACCTTCTAAACCAAATATTCTTCATTCTTCTCTGTTAATGAATTTTCGAAAATTTATTCAAAGCATACTTTAGGGATGTAAGGTATTATGGCATGCGAACGCATGTAAATATTGGGCCGATAGTAATCTTAAGTTATTTATAAAGTTGTAATAGCCGTGTGTCATCGATTAAAAAATAAAATAAATTTTATCAAAAATTTCGAAAATTGTAAAAAACTAAAATTCTTATTTGGGCGTTGGGCGTGGCACTGGTATTTTTCATTTAATTGTGGAGTCAAATGAAATCACTGTCAGTGGTTTTTATTAACATACATATTAAAATAAGAAATTTATGGCGTTTTTTTCAGTTTAATTTACATGGGAGGAGGTTGTGGGCGGATTTAAACAAAAAATTAGTTTTTGATCTAATTTCACGATATAAGGGATATAAGATGTGCGAAATTTCGAGGTCCAAGCTCAATTCCTTCTAATTTTTGTTGGAGCTTGTATGAACATATTCCATTGTGCGGCCCTTCTTGTACCTCCCATACAAATGTCCATATCACAATTAAAAACAAGTAAAACCGGCGTTAAGTTCGGCCGGGCCGAACTTTATATACCCACCACAATGTATTGCATTCCACAGAAGCTGTCGATATTCGTAGAAGTGCAGTAATAATACAGGAAAATATATATTTTTTAATATAGCCAAACCAAAACAATACAAATATTGAAAAAATAATTCTATAAATAAATATTATATTTTTATTATTTCACGCAAGGCTAACAATACGTTTACATATCGAAATAATACTTCAAGTCAATTCAAAAAATTAATATTCTTATATTTATATTTTCAAAAAGCTTAATTTGGTTGTATTTCCATTCTATTTTAATTCCAAAAGTCCAAATTTTGAAATTCCATTTTAAGATAACCTAATTTCATGATTCAACTAATTTTTGCCGTAACAGTAAAATGTACGAATTTGAAAAAATCTTTTTATTTTGCGTGTCTATGCAGTCAGATGAATGTATACACCGAATTCCATAATTCTAGCTACGGCCATTTGGTTGGTACCATTTTTATCCCCCTTTTCCTACTGTACCCCCTTAAGAGTACGACTTTCTAAAATCTCTTTATTTTACGTGTCTACGCAATTGGAGGGATGTAGACACCGAATTTCATCATTCTAGCTGTAGTCGTTTAGTTGGTACTATTTTTATCCCTCTGTACCCATTGTATCCCTTGAAAGTACAAATTTGGAAAAAACCTTTTATTTTCGTTTCTACGCAGTCAGAGGAATGTATACTCCGAATTTCATGACTCTAGCTGCTGTCATTTGGTTGGTACCAATTTTATCCCCATTTTCCATTTTAACACCAAAAAGTACGATTTTCCAAAAATCCGTTTATTTTACGTGTCTACGCAATCAGAGGAACGTATACACCTAATTTCATTATTCTAGGTGCAGCCGTTTGGTTGGTACCATTTTTATCCCTCTATTCCCATTTTACCCCTTAAAAGTTCGAATTGGGAAAAAATACTTTTTTATTATGTATCTATTCAATTAGAGGTATGTACACACCGAATTTCGTGTTTCTAGCTGTTGTCGTTTAATATGTACCATTTTTATCCCTTTTTGCCCCATTTCAAACCCTACGAATAAAAATCACTTTTAGGCGCACGTTTTTGTTATAGGCGGAATGCGCATACCTAGATATTGGGTATGGAAGTATAAGCAGACATAGGGCGATTTCGCCCAGTTTCAATCCCAACCAATCTACGACTGTAAGACACATTTATGGAAAATTTGGACATCCTAGCTCCTTTCGTTTAGATGCTAGCGTGCTTTCAACAGACGGACGATCATGGCTAAATCGTCTTAGAATTTTATGACGATCAAGAATATATATGTATACTTCGATATTTCAAGGTGTTACAAACGGAATTACAATGTTAGTATACCCCCACCCTGGAGGTGGAGGGTATAATAAAGCCACCTATCTTCTATATGGATGCGAATTCATATTCAATATTGTTTTCACTCAATATTTCCATGTTGCCTAAGTGGACTTGTGTCGCTTTCAAAATAAACTGTTTACCATTTTGTTGTGTGTTTTCCTGTTATTTTTGCCTGCAAGTCTCATGTACTCTTGTAATGATTTATGGCTTTTATTGTTGCTGTTGCTGTCCTCATATCCTGTTCTCGTACCCGTGCATTTAAGGGCAAAATGGAAAAAGGGAAAAGGAAACCAACCAACTGACGCCTTCGTGCAAATAAATATACAAAGTGTGCCTTTCGCTTGGTTTCGTTTTCGTGAAAATGCTCATTAAACAATAATATCCGTTCGTAACAGTTCTGCTGAACTTTCATTGAACTTTGATTATAAAATAATTTCCTTTTCTATTTGTGGTCGAAACACGCTACACATCACTTGATTGCAATCGAGGCTTTGGCACACTGTAGGGCAAATCATGTTTCATGTTCCTTTTTTCTTTCTTTCAAAAGGATATTTCAAATTAGTCAGAGAGGGAGTAGGTCCTATGTGGAGTTATATCAAGTGATTTGTGTTTGGTTGGTTTTCAAATCCCTTCAAATTGGTCATTTGGATGGAGAGGGAAAGCACCAAATTTGAATTTGTGGTTTGTTCCTTTTTTCTTTTTGTGGCAACGATAAGGAAACCCGATTCTTAGAATGCTCACAGGTTCCATTGTATTGGTTTTCTATTTCCCCTTTCTTTTCTTATGTGGGCTCTTTTCGTAAATTGAAGTTTTTTATTATCTTTTTTTTTAGTTTTTTTCGTTTGTATTTTTTTGGTCTGTAATCAATATTTGATTTGAACTGGGATATTGTCCTGGCTCAAGACCATTTTGCATCTATATTTAATAGAATGAAAATTTATTTACAAATGGCATGGTGACATTTATTACTTGGCTGCAGACTACCACTATCATGATTTCCACCCTGTCTAAAGGTTTCATTCAGGTGGCTTCGCAGCGACTTTTCAACATCAAACCCGGCCTCTGAGTTGTGATTCTCGTTCGTTTGTGAAAATCATCTCCTTATAGAGGCCGGAAATAATCAGAGGCCGTGAAATAATCAAGATTTTTGATTATATTTTTTTTGTAAAAAGGACCAAATTTTGTTGTTGTATCCCTTACAGTGAAATTTGACGTAGAATATTATTCACAACAACACTACTTAGCGCCAAGTCGGAAAAAATAGGAAATTAAGCACAAAATGAATTTCAAGTTTTGACTTATTTCTGGCATATAATTTGAGTTTTGGTGTATTTAGAGACTTATAGTAGAATTTTACGGCAAATTTGTTCTACAAAAATATTTGCCGTAAAATGTTGTTCCTTTAAACTTTTGTTCCAACAATTCCATCTTCTTACATCTCTGAAAATTTTATATTTTACAAAACATACAACTACTTCCTTCTGCCAGATTATTTTCAATATCTATATATATAAAAGAGTTGCGTTGTATATTCGTTTTACAGCGCAGATCACTGATAAGAAGGAATTTTTCAACATTTGTACTTTTAAGGGATTAAATGGGATAAAATTTGTACCACCGTCCTGACCAAACGGCTGGGCCTAGAATCTTGAAATTTGGAATGGGCATTACTCTTATAACACGAATGAGACCAAGATAATATTATTCAAAATTCGTACATTTTAAGGGTGAAATCGGTCAGAAAGGGATAAAAATTGTACCAATAAACGGATGGAGCTGGAATCATAAAATTCGGTGTGTACATCCCTCAAATGCTTTGAAACGCAAAATGGCTGAATTTTTGGAAATTCGTTCTTTTAATAGGTAAACGGGGAAAAGGCGATAAAAAAAGGTACCAACAACACGGATGACGCTACAATATTGAAATTCGGTGTGTATATTCGTTTTACAGCGCAGATCACTGACAAGAAGGCATTTTTCGAAATTTGTGCTTTTAAGGGATTAAATGGGATAAAAATTGCACCACATCCCAGACCAAACGACTGGGCCTAGAATCATGAAATTCCGAACGGACATTACTTTACAGCACGAATGTGGCTATGAAAATAGTTTTCAAAATTCGTACTTTATGTGGGTGAAATTGGGTAGAAAGGGATAAAAATGGTACCAATCAAACAAACGGAGCTGGAATCATGAAATTCGGCGTGTACATCCCTGAAATTGCAAATTGAAGGAATTTTTCGAAGTTTGTACTTTTAAAGGTATACGAGAAAAGCGGGATATAGAAGGTACCAACAACATGGATGCCGCTGCAATAATAATATTCGGTGTTGCATATTCGTCTAACAGTGTAAATGGGTCATAACAACGAATTTTCCGAAATTTGTACTTCTAAGGGATTAAATGGGTTAAAAATTGTATTTCGATCATACGTCTGGAAGTTAAAAAGTAAAACGATTTTTCAAAAGTTGTGAGCGTTTATACTATTGGTATGGTTCAATTATGTATGGAACAAAATATAGGCCAAATGGCCGCTGCGATTTCGGCGGCACACCTCCTTCCGATGGTCCAATTTTCGATGACGCTGAGTCATAATTGTTGCCGTTAATGTGCCGAATTATCTCATCCTTTAGCTCTTGAATTGTTGCTGGGTTATCGATAATATCCTTTCAAATAACCCCAAAAGAAGGAAGTCCAACGGTGTCAAATCACATGATCTTGGCGGCCAATTGACATCTCCACCACGTGAGATAACACGGCCATTGAATTTGTCGAGCAATTGTTTCGTTAGCTGTGTGGCAAGTGGCACCGACCTGTTGAAACCACACATCCTTCCAATTCGGGCCATAAAAAGTTCGTTATCATTTCACGACCATTCACAGTAACTGCCTGACTGACTTGAATTTTGGAAAAAAATACGGCCCGATGATGCCGCCAGCCCATAAACCGCACCGAACAGTCCTTCTTTGTGGGTGGATTGGTTTTTCGACAATCACTCTTGGATTATCATTCGCCCAAATGCGGCAATTCTGCTTATTGACGAATCCACTGAGGTGAAAATGTGCCTCATCACTGAAGGTGAGTTTCTTCGAAAAATCACGAAGTGCACGATATGCATTTGATTTGATTTGAACGTCCATTTTCATAATAAGCTTGAATAACTTGAACGCGTTGTTCGATTGTGTTTCTTTACATGGTTCATATTGATTTAGTCGGAAATTGAGAAATGTCAAATGAAATGCAGAAAAAACTGTGGCTCACATTCAACATCGGCGCTTACAATTTAACCACCCTTTATATATATTTATAATTTTTTACCATAATTCCAATTTTCGCTGAAACTTACAATTTTTCTTAAAAAAGGCTTTGAAGGTTACGTCCCAAAGGCTAGCTTCCGCTAATTAAACAAAAACAAAGATATACTCGGATGTATGTACGTAAAGTAATTCAACATACATACATACATATGTATAAGCTAAATATCGCACCAATGCCACCATAAGGTGGTTGCATAAATAATGCGTGGTTGAGGCCTCACCCACGATTGAAAATTCTTATCGTCATTGAAACTGCCAAACAGACGCCTTTCCGTCTGCAGTGTTAACCTTCAAATCGACTGTGGCAAACAAACAAAAAAACAGAGAAGTTTAAACGGCTATAAAAATTGAAATTTCGCATGAGTTTACCCTGAAGCCGGAGCATCAGCATGGCATGTGGTGGTGGTGGCGTAACACTGTGTGTTACGTTATCGAGCGAAGCCATCGCATAGCAGAGACAGCTTCCGTTAACCACAAGGTTTGATAAATGATGACGCATGTACATATATCGGGATTTTAGGTGCTCCTTTGACTGTTCCTATTCTCTTCCATGTACATATAATATACATACGTATGTACATATGTATGTGTGCACGAGTTCATTTTATTATTCTGTCATTTGATTTGATTTGACCCAAATAAGCTGTATAAGACACAGGCAATCGATAACAATTCGCTGGCGCCCGGTTCATTTGAAATGATTTTTAAAGAATTAAAGTTAAAAATACAGTTGCTAAAGTCTCAATGGCATCTCCACACGAGTACATTTTGGGGCCACGAGAATCTACATATCTGCTGCTCACTGTATACATAAATACAAGTTCCAATAAAATATTCCTTCTTTCCCGAGAAAAGTGTTTAAAAACGTTTGAAAATGTCACACATATCGAAAATGACATTAATCAAATGTATCGATAGCACCAGGTCAGCTTTTAACGGCTTAAAGGCCAGAACAAGGGCTTTAATAATATATAACAGGCAATAAATGGGGCATCGCATTTT